>CM064512.1:13569149-13904849 GCA_032716605.1 Paralithodes platypus
ACCAAGAATATAATACATACATTTGGATGGTCCGTCGCCTTGACCAACTGGATTTGCCTGTACAATTTGGTGGACAATACCTTAAACAGTTTGGGAGGAGTTTAGGGAAAATGACAAACACTCTTGCTTTGACCTTGACATTTGACCGTAACCCTCCCGCATTCTTAGGACTCAATCGCGTCCTAACGCCACCACCTCCAAGATTGCCCGTATGACTCAATCGCGTCCTAATGCCACCTGTAAGTTACAATATTCGCCAAAAATAAGTTTATATGACTCAATTTTGACGACATATTTGACTGGTAATTTAGGCCTCATTAATTTCCAAAAGGAAGTATCTAGCAACCCCATAGCGTCCCCCTCTGAGGAGCCCCGGCCTTTGTAAAGTCAGTCATTTCCCGGCCGCCCAGACTGTGAGGCATGTCCCGGCCCTTTAAATTCGTGGCTCCCTCCCTCTGGCCGCACCATGCCTAGCTATAGGCAGGCAATTATAGATTATTTCATCTACCCAGGTGAAATTGTTTAGTGAATAATTCGAATTATATATGTAATAGAAGATGTTAGCTTGTGACTTTTGGTGACTGAGGAGAGTGAATCTTTGGTTAACCCCTTGCGTCTTGATACAGTTTTGTCTAGGTATCATTGATGACTTTTGAACACGATTTTTTGCTTGAAAGACAAATATATTTTTCAATAAATTACTGCCCTACGACAATAAATACATTATAATCACGAAGATGTCACAGGAATCTTACAGGAAGTATGGTAAGTACTCTATGGAATTTAGTTATATTTACAGTATATTAGGGAGGTGTGGTGGAGTTGTCTTGCCAACTGGCCTGGTAATCCAAAGGTCCGCCTGGGTTCAAATCCCGATGTATCAATGGTAAGGGATATTTATTGGGGATGGATTTTGTGCTGGCTGACCTAGTATCAGTGAATTACCACAAGCCCACCGAAACGTCCATAAAATACCCTCATTGTTGTCCCATGATTAAATAGCAGTGTATGAAATATTCCCATATTCAAAATATGCTATAGGGGTGCAAATGCCTGGTGATTGGTTTATGCTGCTCAACAGGTGGCGTTGTGTGTGTGTAAGTGTGGGTGAGTCCCGAGTGTAGGGGGTTGAGACAGTGACAGCACGGGAACGAGATGGCTTCAGAGATGGTGTCGTTTCGGGCCATGATTGAGCACCGTGCCTCATGTGAAGGCAAGATTGGCAGGTGGCTCGTTGTACTCTACGTGGCTTCACATGTCTCACTCCCTAGACTGGAACAAGACCTCACGGGCTTCACTGTTTCAATTGTAAAGCGGGTGAAATGTTACGGCCTCCTCAGAGCCTATGCCCGGGCCCCCCCCCCGAGAGGAAGTAAGTTGGAATATAGAAAAAAAAAAAAAAAAAAAATTTAATTTTAATATATATATTATATATAAATATATATAATATATATATACTGTATAGTTTTATATATATTTTATCATATATTAATATTATTATGTTCCTTCCAACAACCAACTATACTCCTAAAATCGATTTAAATGCAATTTACAAACACGATGTGCAGTCCGTGGAATTCGAATCCAGCGAATGCTCCACCAAATACCGAAAATCAACACCTTATGCATCGCACCACGGAAGACAGTTAAAAGAATGGTGGACACTGCCTACGATTTATTATGTCAGACTTCGAATCCTGCATATCAATCTAAGCATGTATCACACATCCCACTGCAACTCACGTGAGGCTTATGCATATGTGAATGGAAAGAGCAATTAATGGGGCCTTAACCACTAGGTAAGTACTCTCGATAAAATTACCCCTGAACCAATATCAATTATTATGTTCCTTCCAACAACCACTATACTCCTAAAATCGATTAATGAAATTTATAAACACATGTGGCAGTCCGTGGATTCGAATCCAGAATGCTCACACCGAAAATCAACACCTTATGCATCGCACCACGAAGACAGTTAAAAAATGGTGGACACTGCCTACGATTTATTATGCAACTTCGAATCCTGCATATCAATCTAAGCATGTACACATCCCAACTGCAACTCACGTAGGCTATGCATATGTGAATGGAAAGAGCAACTAATGGGGCCTTAACCACTAGGGAAGTCCTCTCGATAAATTACCCCTGAACCAATATCAATTATTATGTTCCTTCCAACAACCAACTATACTCCTAAAATCGATTAATGAAATTTACAAACACATGTGGCAGTCCGTGGATTCGAATCCAGGATGCTCACACCGAAAATCAACACCTTATGCATCGCACCACGAAGACAGTTAAAAGAATGGTGGACACTGCCTACGATTTATTATGCAACTTCGAATCCTGCATATCAATCTAAGCATGTACACACATCCCAACTGCAACTCACGTAGGCTATGCATATGTGAATGGAAAGAGCAATTAATGGGGCCTTAACCACAAGGGAAGTCCTCTCGATAAATTACCCCTGATCCAATATCAATTATTATGTTCCTTCCAACAACCAACTATACTCCTAAAATCGATTAATGAAATTTACAAACACATGTGGCAGTCCGTGGATTCGAATCCAGGATGCTCACACCGAAAATCAACACCTTATGCATCGCACCACGAAGACAGTTAAAAGAATGGTGGACACTGCCTACGATTTATTATGCAACTTCGAATCCTGCATATCAATCTAAGCATGTACACACATCCAACTGCAACTCACGTAGGCTATGCATATGTGAATGGAAAGAGCAATTAATGGGGCCTTAACCACTAGGGAAGTCCTCTCGATAAATTACCCCTGAACCAATATCAATTATTATGTTCCTTCCAACAACCAACTATACTCCTAAAATCGATTAATGAAATTTACAAACACATGTGGCAGTCCGTGGATTCGAATCCAGGATGCTCACACCGAAAATCAACACCTTATGCATCGCACCACGAAGACAGTTAAAGAATGGTGGACACTGCCTACGATTTATTATGCAACTTCGAATCCTGCATATCAATCTAAGCATGTACACACATCCCACTGCAACTCACGTAGGCTATGCATATGTGAATGGAAAGAGCAATTAATGGGGCCTTAACGACTAGGGAAGTCCTCTCGATAAATTACCCCTGAACCAATATCAATTATTATGTTCCTTCCAACAACCAACTATACTCCTAAAATCGATTAATGAAATTTACAAACACATGTGGCACTCCGTGGATTCGAATCCAGGATGCTCACACCGAAAATCAACACCTTATGCATCGCACCACGAAGACATTTAAAAGAATGGTGGACACTGCCTACGATTTATTATGCAACTTCGAATCCTGCATATCAATCTAAGCATGTACACACATCCCAACTGCAACTCACGTAGGCTATGCATATGTGAATGGAAAGAGCAATTAATGGGGCCTTAACCACTAGGGAAGTCCTCTCGATAAATTACCCCTGAACCAATATCAATTATTATGTTCCTTCCAACAACCAACTATACTCCTAAAATCGATTAATGAAATTTACAAACACATGTGGCAGTCCGTGGATTCGAATCCAGGATGCTCACACCGACAATCAACACCTTATGCATCGCACCACGAAGACAGTTAAAGAATGGTGGACACTGCCTACGATTTATTATGCAACTTCGAATCCTGCATATCAATCTAAGCATGTACACACATCCCAACTGCAACTCACGTAGGCTATGCATATGTGAATGGAAAGAGCAATTAATGGGGCCTTAACCACTAGGGAAGTCCTCTCGATAAATTACCCCTGAACCAATATCAATTATTATGTTCCTTCCAACAACCAACTATACTCCTAAAATCGATTAATGAAATTTACAAACACATGTGGCAGTCCGTGGATTCGAATCCAGGATGCTCACACCGAAAATCAACACCTTATGCATCGCACCACGAAGACAGTTAAAAGAATGGTGGACACTGCCTACGATTTATTATGCAACTTCGAATCCTGCATATCAATCTAAGCATGTACACACATCCCAACTGCAACTCACGTAGGCTATGCATATGTGAATGGAAAGAGCAATTAATGGGCCTTAACCACTAGGGAAGTCCTCTCGATAAATTACCCCTGAACCAATATCAATTATTATGTTCCTTCCAACAACCAACTATACTCCTAAAATCGATTAATGAAATTTACAAACAAGGTCCCGAGCAAGCCCAAGGCCCATAATCGAGAAGTTATATTATTATTATATTTTTTATTTTATTAAAATATTTATTTCTTTGATTTATTATTGTTTTTATTTATTTTATTTGTGACGCCTCCCGGCGTTAGCAGAATGGTTGCGTGGGGCATTGCAGCTCGCTAGCGCTCGCCAGGATGGGGGGATAGGCTACAGTTGTCCTAGAATGATCTGCTTTATTTCATTAGTGTCGTGTTGCCACAGACAGTCTAGAAGTGGTCTTTGTTTTGGTCTCTGACCGTGCCTTATATTTTATATTCGCTATAATATAAATGTTGCTTGTGTGGGAGGCGAGCGAGAGAGAGCGTGCGGGAGTACACCCGGCAGCGAGGTGAGCTATGACGCGGCTCGCTTGGGCGCTGACGGCGTTGGCGGCCGGGTGGTCAACTAGTCCCTTCCCGTCGCTGCCTCGTGTTTTTTACCAGCTCAGAGCTTGCCTGACACCCGTATCGCCTACATCCTTTGCAATTCTGTCCCCCATACTCGCTACTTTGCATACTATTTCTCTCTCTCGACTTCTCCTTTCTCATTCTCTAATCTTTATTAAACTCAACATCCCTTCTGGTTTCAGCATAGACGTTCACCGTCGACCAGTCGTATTGTACGCGAAGCTCTCAGATATTTCCATGTATTAGGTTAAGGAGGTATTATGCTTTATTGAGGTTTAGAGAGAGGGACTTTTCCGTATGTGTCCTCTCTCGGGAAGGTTGTAGACCGGTATATATATATATATATATATTTTTTTTTGTTTTTTCTATATTCCAACTTACTTCCTCTCGGGCATAGACTGAGAGCCTTAACATTCACCGCTTTACAATGGACAGTGAAGCCCGTGAGGTCTTGTTCCAGTCTAGGGAGTGAGACATGTGAAGCACGTAGAGTACAACGAGCACCTGCCATCTTGCCTTCACATGAGGCACGGTGCTCACTCATGGCCCGAAACGATCCCATCTCTGAAGCCACCTCGTTCCCGTGCTTCACTGTCTCAACCCCTACACTCGGACTCTCACACTTACACACACACAACGCCACCTGTTGAGCAGATAACTCAACAGATGTCTCCCTTGCAAGGTGTTGAGTGATTCTGCTTGGTTATCTAAAGCTAGACTAGGGGTAAGGTTACTGTGTCGTTGTCTCAGATGTGTGCAGTGTTAGCTAAGCTCTGCACGACATCGACAGGTACTGTGGGAGCCTAAGTTGTCTTCGGGTTGGTTTACTTTGCGAGCACAGCGCTGTGGTGTGAGAGGGCCATAGCCTATCCCTCACAACATAGTGCTGCCTCTTTGTGTTGACTTCTGAGGATCGCCAGGATAGAGCTAGGTACTAGAGACCTAGATTTATCAAGAGAGCATCCCCGTCATATAACGTAATCTTCATTATACCACCCTTGGACAACGTTAGGCTACGAGACGCATGCTCGCCCATTGTTGCCCTGCCTTGATACCCCAGCTAGACTTTATTAACTGAGCAGACACTGGTTAGAGATAAGCCCCATTATTATATGTATCAGCATTATTATTCACTGCACTTTTGAGCCGAGGTTGTTGTTGAGTTGCACAACCCGAGTAGGCTGTTGCGTTGTGTCACAAAGCATTTCTTTAGTTGTCGAGCATTACTACCTTTGCGCAGTCTTTATTATTCGCCTGCCTATTATTACTATATGTCCTAGCATTTATTGTGACCCGTATTCTGCATTATAATTGTTCAAGATTCTTTACGAACATCTTCCCAGCATCAGACTTATTTCAGAAGTTTCCAGTTGATGTTGCAGGACTAGTATTGCACTTCTTTAATACAGGAGTGCCAGTTATTTGAGTATCTACCGTAACGTTAATTAATCACGTTAATTATCTTTTCTTTGTGTAACATAATCGAGTAATCTTTTACTGTTTGAGAATAGGCTGTTTCATTGAGCGTCAGCCTAGTGTGTGTGCACCAGTTACCGAGTCATAGGATACCTCGTTGTCCAAGCACGACTCAGGGCGGTAATGGTGTTTTGTTTTCCAGTGTTTAAGGCAGGAGTTGGATCTAGTGTTACCGTTGTTGCTTTTTGCCATTATCTAGTCCAATGTTGAAGAGCCCTGTGTCTTTGAGAACCTGGATCGTAACAAATGGCGACCTAGCTCAGGATCTTGTGAACTAAGAGATAATTGCAGGATTGTTGTGGTCATTTGTTTTATTGAGGAATATAGTGGGCACGTTAGATTTTTTTTGGCAAAGTAGTATAGCACTTGAGAGTCTTCAGACATTTTTGGCGAGTGAATAGTGCTACATAGGAGCTTGGGTACTTCTTTTTTTTTATAAACGTGAGAATTTTTGGTGGACACCATGGGAGACGAATCAGATCATACTGAGGGTTCAGGGAATGATGCAGGCTCTGATGGGCAGATGCCAGGGGGGTTAGTAACTAGGGAGGAGGCCACAAAGAATTTTTTGGAGGTGCCTATAACAGGTGATCGACTAGAGGGAATTAGCAAGTATTGTCTACAGTGTTTGGCTTCCCTCATGGGGCTTAAGGTGGCTCATGGCATCAAGAAGAACGAATTGAGGGCTTGCGTACTGGGGGCGGCTAGTGAGGTCCAGGGTGGAGAGGGTGCTCGGGGACTTCTGCTCGAGCCCCCCCTCCACTCTACTCCCATCGGGACCTCTAGGATGCCGGAGTTTAGTACGTTCCCGCAGGCCGATAGTCGCTGGCAGCGTGGTTTAGGATCGCTGGGTGGGCCTCCAATAGTTGCACCTCCTCCTCAAGGTTTCACTACAGAAATGCTCTTCCAGCTTGAGATGGCTAAGATGCAGGCTGAGCGTGAGGAACGTCTCGAACTCGCTAAGATAGAGGCTAAACAACAGACTGATCTCGAACTCGCGAGAATAAAAGCCCAGTCGGAGGCTGAGTCTACCAGGTACCGTGCAGATATCGATCTTGAGAAGACTCGGGTGGAAACGACAGGGCAACGTCTCGGTGGTGGGAATTGTGGGCATGATCAGTCTTTGTCGCACCTGTTGAAGCTAGTCCCTGTATTTGATGAGTTGGGTGTCACCGAATTTTTCATGAGATTCGAGAAGAAGTGCCAGGAACACCAGTGGCCTTGGGAGAAGTGGGCAGCCCTTGTTTCCTCTAGACTTGTGGGCAAGGGACTCAGGGCTTATGATGCATTGCCTATAGAGTCGTGTATTATCTATGAGGAACTCAAGGAGGCTGTCCTGAGAGCATACGAACTACAACCAGAGACGTACAGGTTGAAGTTCTGGGGTGTTACCAAGGGTCGGGAGAGCACCTTTTTGGAACATGCCCGGGAGCTGTCCGATGCTTTTGGGAATTGGCTGAGGTCGGAGAAAGCTACTACGTTTGACGACATTAAACAGTTGGTGCTTTTAGAGCAGTTTTTCAAATGCACGGGCGGCGACCTGACGTTAAACCTGAAAGAAAAGCAACCAAAAACTCTACAGGAGGCAGCTGAGATGGCTGACCTCCGGCTATCACTAATTCGTGGGTGCGGGTCTGCCCAGCGTAGTGAGGCAGGTAACAAGGGGCGTGACACCCCACCCCCCGAGTTAGTGATATACCTTATGCAAACAAGTACAAGAGCCATGATACCAAGACTGACCACAAGACTAGCACTGTCCCGTTTAAGAAGGGGCCAGGCCCTTCCCAGTACCAAGGGAAGCCCAAAGGGGAGTTGGAGTGTTATCATTGTCATAAAAAGGGGCACTTTGCAAGAGTCTGTCCTAGCAAACCACCTACAGCAGCTGTGTCTTTGGCCTGCAACATTGGTGTGTCTCCGAAGTCGTCTGAGTTTGCCCGGGGCAGTTCGTCAAGAGGCTGAGGCACAGCCAATGCAGAAGCACCTGGGACGCTCGAACCCTGCTCAGGATGTTTTTTGCGACCATAGAGGGCGGGGTTGCGTGATGTGGGCGGGGCGCAAGTATGGAGTAGAGGTCTTGCGTGATACAGGTGCTTCCCAGACTCTGATGAAAAACTTGACTGGCTACCCTATAAACGCGGCTCGGGTGGTAGTGGTGCAGGGTTTTACTGCAACTCGGTCATACCCGCTGGTGCGGTTGGAGTTGGAGGTGGATGGTGTGGCACGTGAATTGGATGTCGGGATTGTGGAGGAACTGCCATTGGAGGGCGTCAACCTTCTTCTCGGCAACGACTTTGCAATGCCCGCTTCTGAGGTTCTACCCTTAGTCGTTGCCGAGAGGCCGGCCGACGTGAGTAGGGAAGAGCAAGAGTGGGTCGAGCGGTGCCAGACACAACCCATGGCGTGTGTTGTCACCCGAGCTCGGGCAGCTAAAGTGTCACAGCCTAGTCCTCCGTCTTCAGACCAGCGGAGGAACGATCAACAGGAGGAGGCTAAAGCTGGAGTTGGTTTTAAGAGTTTTGACTCGGCGGCGCTCCTGGGTGATTCAGTATTAGCACCATTACTTAATTCTGGAGTAGCCCCTGGGCCTGTCATCGAGAGTGACGAGGCTGGGCATGACGAGTCTCCACGACAGCAACGTTATGTACATCGAGAGAGACAGAGGGAGCAGCCCAGTATCGGGGAAGGTCATGCATTGCTCCGGGAGCAGTTAGATCGCTTGGCACCCTCAGATATACGTCGGTTGCAACTAGAGGACCCTGAGCTCCAAACGTGTGCTAATGGAGCTGTAGAGCTCGACGAGGACGGCGATGCACAGCCAGGAGATTTTTTTTTATTTAGAAGGCATCCTCTATAGGCGTTTTCAAGACCCTAAACGTAGTTGGCAAGAGGGGTCCGGAGTAGTGGACCAGTTGGTGGTGCCACGGGAGTGCAGGGATAGCCTACTGAGGTTGGCGCATGACATACCACTGGCAGGACATCTAGGGGTGAGAAAAACGGTGGCGGCTTTAGAAAAATTGTTTTGGTGGCCGGGGTTGAAGGGGCAGGTGGTAACCTTGGTAGCACGGTGTCATACGTGCCAGAGGGTTGGAAAACCTAACCAAACAATTCCGAGAGCCCCGTTGCACCCCCTTCCTGTCAGTGGACCGCCCTTCAGTAAGGTCATCATTGATATGGTCGGACCCCTACCCCCTACTAGTGCAGGTAATAAATTTCTATTAACTATCATGGATGTGGCCACTCGTTATCCTGATGCATATCCAATGAGAAATGGCACGGCGAAAACTGTTGTGCGGAACCTGCTCTTGTATTGCTCGCGGTATGGTTACCCACAAGAGGTGCAATCGGACCAAGGTTCTAATTTTACCTCTAATCTGTTCAAACAAACTATGATTCAGCATGGCATCAGCACTGTCGTCTCTTCTGCGTATCACCCGGAGAGTCAAGGGGTGTTGGAGAGGTGGCACGCCACGCTGAAAAGCATGCTTCGATGTTACTGCACAGAGAACGGAAAGGATTGGGACCTTGGTCTGCCGTATGTTTTGTTCGCGGCAAGAGAAGTACCTGGAGAGAGTCTCGGTTTCAGTCCGAATGAGCTTGTTTTCGGGCATCAGGTAAGGGGTCCTCTCCACATGGTGAAGGAGATGTGGGAGGGCACTAGGCGTATTGTTCTGCGAGACAAGTTGCAACCTCTTGTTCCTGAGCGACAAGAGGAGTTGTTTACTAGGCTGTGGCAGTCCGTCCGCATGTTTGTTGCTTCTCCAGGCCTGATGTATGGGGTAGAATCCGACATGGAGGCTGGAGACAGTGCAAGGCTCGAGTTGGTTCCCTACCGTGTGAATCCTGGTCGACAGCCTGTTGTGAAGGCGGAGCTGGATGGCGTGTGGAGAGGGGGTCTGAGGGATGAGGGATATCGTGAGTGGTCGTTGCCAGTGGCTTTGCAACCTGAGTTTGGTGGCAGAGTCCGTGTGTATGTTGATTGCAAGAGTGAGGAAGCATTATCCCTGACAGACGCCTATCCATTACCCAGAGTTGACGACACCATAGACCGCTTCGGGGCTGCCTCGCTCATCACGAAGGTAGAACTAGTGAAGGGTTATTGGCAGGCCCCGTTGCCAGAAAGAGCGAAGAGAAGTGCCAGTCTTGCGATGAACTGGGCAGTTTATCAGTGTCAGGTGTTGTTGTGCTGCCGGAACACAAGTTGGATGTGTGGCATGCTAAGGGCACTGATAATGTTTTGGCTTTGTTTGCAGGAGAACCCTCGCTGTTCAGTCAGTGTCTGTCGTGGGTGGAGGATCCGGGGTAGGCCACCACAGTATGTTGGTATAGCCTCCTGTCTTGGCTAGCGGTGTATTTTTGCGCTGGTGCTTGTTGGCTCGTGTGTGTAGCATCAGCGTAGGGTCGCAGGGCAGGAGTTGTTGGCTTTGATTAGAAGAAAATTAGGCTACATCTATAGTAACCGCCAAAAACAAAATTAAAATAAAAAATGAAAAATGAAATAAAAACTCTTTCTTTTTAATAATTAATTTTGAGATAATATTGTAGCTGAGTACTGAGTGCAGATGATTTTCCCTCAGTAGGCTGTGCTTCTTAACCCGTGGAGCCCCGGCTAGTTTTGTAATGTTTGCGCACCAGAACCCGGCAGGTTTTCAAAAAATGGTTTTATTCCAGAAACAATAGCGAATGAGTTAGGAATGAAGGAAAAACCACGAAAAACCGCTCAAAAAGCTTAAAAAATGGTCCTACAGAGCCCCCGAAAACGGATTTTACAAGAGTAAAAAATTGAAGGCAATTATCCCAAAAAAACAGGTTATTGTGCGCTCGCGCGCACGCACGTGGACTTTGAGAGTTTTCAACCATCGTCACGGTTGCGTGGGATACGTACACAGTTCCCATACAAATCTGAGCCCCCTTGAGTGGCTACACCTGAGGTTACGGTCGGCGCAATTAGGGTGACGCGCCAGGCGCGTCTCTGGGGCTGTGCGTTACATACATCGCCGACGCGTCAGGCGCGTCGCTGGGGCTGTACGGGTTAAAGCTCGCTCTGGGAGCACAATGTTATGAATTAATGTATTATATTTGGGAAGGGTGATAAGATTTTTTTATATATAAAATGGTGTTGTATTTTTTGTTTTGAGGAAACTGAGCTTGCATTCCATGAGTGGCGGAGTGGTTAGGAGTGGCAGATTCTAGCGACATTCTGCGTGTTCAGATATGGGCTCATGGTTGAGTGTCCCATATCTTGGGGGGGGTGTGACGCCTCCCGGCGTTAGCAGAATGGTTGCATGGGGCATTGCAGGTCGCTAGCGCTCGCCAGGATGGGGGGATAGGCTACAGTTGTCCTAGAATGATCTGCTTTATTTCATTAGTGTCGTGTTGCCACAGACAGTCTAGAAGTGGTCTTTGTTTTGGTCTCTGACCGCGCCTTATATTTTATATTCGCTATAATATAAATGTTGCTTGTGTAGGAGGCGAGCGAGAGAGTGTGAGGGAGTACACCCGGCAGCGAGGTGAGCTATGATGCGGCTCGCTTGGGCGCTGACGGCATTGGCGGCCGGGTGGTCAACTAGTCCCTTCCCGTCGCTGCCTCATGTTTTTTACCAGCTCAGAGCTTGCCTGACACGCGTATCGCCTACATCCTTTGCAATTCTGTCCCCCATACTCGCTACTTTGCATACTATTTCTCTCTCTCGACTTCTCCTTTCTCATTCTCTAATCTTTATTAAACTCAACATCCCTTCTGGTTTCAGCATAGACGTTCACCCTCGACCAGTCGTATTGTACGCGAAGCTCTCAGATATTTCCATGTATTAGGTTAAGGAGGTATTATGCTTTATTGAGGTTTAGAGAGAGGGACTTTTCCGTATGTGTCCTCTCTCGGGAAGGTTGTAGACCGGTATATGTCTCCCTTGCAAGGTGTTGAGTGATTCTGCTTGGTTATCTAAAGCTAGACTAGGGGTAATGTTACTCTGTCGTTGTCTCAGATGTGTGCAGTGTTAGCGATACTCTGCACGACATCGACAGGTACTGTGGGAGCCTAAGTTGTCTTCGGGTTGGTTTACTTTGCGAGCACAGCGCTGTGGTGTGAGAGGGCCATAGCCTATCCCTCACAACATAGTGCCGCCTCTTTGTGTTGACTTCTGAGGGATCGCCAGGATAGAGCTAAGTACTAGAGACCTAGATTTATCAAGAGAGCATCCCCGTCATATAACGTAATCTTCATTATACCGCCCTTGGACAACGTTAGGCTACGAGACGCATGCTCGCCCATTGTTGCCCTGCCTTGATACCCCAGCTAGACTTTATTAACTGAGCAGACACTGGTTAGAGATAAGCCCCATTATTATATGTATGCAGCATTATTATTCACTGCACTTTTGAGCCGAGGTTGTTGTTGAGTTGCACAACCCGAGTAGGCTGTTGCGTTGTGTCACAGAGCATTTCTTTAGTTGTCGAGCATTACTACCTTTGCGCAGTCTTTATTATTCGCCTGCCTATTATTACTATATGTCCTAGCATTTATTGTGACCCGTATTATGCATTATAATTGTTCAAGATTCTTTACGAACATCTTCCCAGCATCAGACTTATTTCAGAAGTTTCCAGTTGATGTTGCAGGACTAGTATTGCACTTTCTTTAATACAGGAGTGCCAGTTATTTGAGTATCTACCGTAACGTTAATTAATCACGTTAACTATCTTTTCTTTGTGTAACATAATCGAGTAATCTTTTACTGTTTGAGAATAGGCTGTTTCATTGAGCGTCAGCCTAGTGTATGTGCACCAGTTACCGAGTCATAGGATACCTCGTTGTCCAGGCACGACTCAGGGCGGTAATGGTGTTTTGTTTTCCAGTGTTTAAGGCAGGGGTTGGATCTAGTGTTACCGTTGTTGCTTTTTGCCATTATCTAGTCCAATGTTGAAGAGCCCTGTGTCTTTGAGAACCTGGATCGTAACATATTTTATTTATTTCATTTTATTTGTTTATTTTATTTATTTTATATATATATACCGTATATATTTTTTTATATTCCTGTTCCCCTGGGTGTCTAGCGGATCAGCCCCAAGGTTCTGAGCAAGCCCAAGGCCCATAATTGAGTATTTATATTATTATATATTTTTGTTATTTATATATTTATTTATTGTATTTATTATTGTTTTTTATTTATTTTATTTTATTTATATATATATATACTGTATATATATACCGGCATATATATATATATATATATATATATATATATATATTTTTTTTTTTTTTTATTCCTGTTCCCCAGGGTGTCTAGCGGATCAGTCCCAAGGTCCCGAGCAAGCCCAAGGCCCATAATCGAGTATTTATATTATTATTACATTTTTATTTTATTTATATATTTATTTATTTGATTTATTAGTTTTTATTTATTTTATTTTATTTATTTTATTTTATTTATATTTTTATTTCATTTATTTTATATATACATATACATATATATATATATATATATATATATATATATATATATATATATATATATATATATATATATATATATATATATATATATATACGTATATATATATTATAGGTTTGACTCCTGTAAGGAGATAAAGAAAACCTAATATTTAGTAGTGGCCCCGTAATCATTGACGAACATGCCTATTACATAAGGCATCCTCTTCAAACACTAATCCGCCGTAGTTTGAATCTACCGCGCAGAGCATTTAAAAACTGAGGAGCCTTCATCATGAGCGCACGCGACCTCACTCATGGCTTCAGTCATTATGAATTGGGTTCTCACTACGAAAAAACTTCGTAAAAAATAAAAACAAAAAGAAAATAAGAATAACTATCCAATAAGCTTTCCATCATATCGTGGATGTACTTGTGTGGATCTCTGACCAGACGCTGATTCAGGCGTCATTCCTCCTTCACTGACATATCAAGTAAACCAAAATCCTCAATACATCAACGAATGGGAAGGGGACGGTCGGGAGGGCCCCAGTCGTCAATGATTACGGGGCCACTACTAAATATTAGGTTTTCTTTATCTCCTTACAGGAGTCAAACCTATAATTTATTAGTGGCCCCTCCATCATTGATGAACATGCCTGATTTCTAAGACTGGAGGGGGACATTCGTAATCATATCATAACTCTAGAAAAGTAGATAATAAAAACAACCACATAGTATTCTTACTTTTGAAAAAATATATTTAACATGGCGTAGGCAACAAATATACAAGAAAAAGGGGTTCAGGCAGGTGCGTGCTTCAAAGAAGCCTGCCTGACAAAAAATGGGTAACCCTGAAGATTCTGAACACAGATCTGTAGTTACAAAGGCACCCCACTCAACGAGTGATGACAAAAATAACAAGTTATAAGTTTATATGTGCACATCATAAACCCCAAAATAATCGTGGAGATAAATTGCAAGGGATCTCCACTGTTCTAATATTAAATTGCTTTCGCAGCTAAAACTACTATAACAACACCGTTGTTTTGTACTAACATTGTACTAGCACAATTTCTCGCTGAGAAATTTTCATATCACATTAACCTTAAATTGTATCACAGCTCTCATACTCCGGCGGGGTCTAGGGTGTCCTATGTCAATGACTGCACCCCCCCCCCCCCCCCCCCTTTCCGTGAAAATAAACAAAAGTGACTGCAGGGCCACCTAGACCATGGTAAGGAAGGTTTGTCTAGAGCAACTGACAAGTATCTAGACAAAAACGTATGATTAGACGCCCACAACTGAGTGGACGCGATATCGTCTACTGAAAAAAATTTCAGGAAACGTAAAGAGGCTGCCCATTTGCGTAAATCGTGGGCCCGACCCACAACGCCGGGATTACTCTCTTTAATGACTTCGACCAGAAGAGAGGCTAATCGCCGTTTAAGTAAGCGTTTACCCGTACTTGCTACCCATAAAGCACCCTGGGGGTTTAGAGGAGCTACTCTCAAATATTTGGTTAGAGCTTGCACTGGACATAGATTATGATGCACCTTTCCCCTTTTTAACGCCGGCACCGTGAACTCAGAAAACACATGTGCACTGTGCTCATTCTTGGCTACAAAACCTGGGGAAGGTGCAATGTGAATACATTCATTAAGTCTACCAAACCTAAGGCAATTAGGTGTGTTGCTCATCACCGCCAGCTCAGACACTCTGTTCCCGGTGGCCAAAGCCAAAAGGAAAATCGCCTTTTTTAAGAGTAATGCAAAGTCTGCAGTATTTTGGTACAGACGAGAGTGAAGTAAAGACAAAGCTTTGTCCAGAGACCAAGTAGGCATGAGCTGACGGGGAGGTGGGCGAAGTTTAAAACAAGCTCTCATAAAACCCGTTTCCTCCGCCACCGGTATGGAGAGACCTGTGAGGTCTAAAAAGGGCACTCTAATCGCAGTTAAGTGATTTTTTAATGTGACCACAGATAAATGTTTCTGCTCAAACAGATAATTTAAATAATTGAAAACTAAAGCCACTGACGGCACAGTCTGTTCCGTTCTGATGATCCAGGAAGTAAAGGCTTGCCAATGTGAGTGATACTGTCGTTTCGTAGACTGAGTATATTGATTGATTAATTTATTGGTCACATCTCTACCGTATGGTGCTAGCCACTTGGCCTCCTGAATGTCCATAATGCAAAAGTCAGCGAGGTCGCTAGGTTGCCAATCGTGTCTAAGTGGAAATACCCGACCGGGAGCGACACCGGGTCCGGCCACCACGTTTTCAATTGCTGGTACCACAACTGCGCCGGCCACAGGGGCGCGATTAGCGAGACTAAGCCTCGATAATCTCGTAGTTTGTTCACTACGTGGCACATTAGTGATGCATCTGGCGGCGGAAACAGATAGATGGAGCTCCATCTGTTCCAGTCTGTCACTAGGGCGTCTGGCCCCCCTGCCGGCGTTTTCGCCCGGCGGGTGAGGTATAGAGGGAGTTTGTGAGTCTCCTCGGACGCAAATAGATCCACTTGTGGATGGGAGAGCTCTGCAATCATTAGGTTGAAAATGGGTTGCTTGAGCTCCCATTCTACTGTCGTGCTCTGTCTCCGGGACAGAGCGTCTGCCCAGACGTTCGCTATGCCTGGGAGATAAGATGCGTGAAGGTAAATGTCTAGTCTGTTGGCTAGAGTAAAAATCTCTTCCGATACGTTTGACCGATACGTCCTTGACCTCGTTGACCCTTGTTTCTGAATACAGTGAACTGCATTCAGATTGTCCATTCTGAAGGCCACCGACTTGCCCCGTAACGCCGGGCCGTGAGCCTGAAGGAAATACAAGGGAACTAGTAATTCTTTGACATTGATGTGAGAGATTTCTAAGTGGGACCAAAGCCCCTGACCCTGGTGCCCCTGATTTGACTGAAATCCCCACCCTATTGTGCCTGACGCATCCGTGTCTACCCATACCATTGGAGGAGGAGAGGTCCATGACATTATTGAGTGCAACGTTTCCCTCTTCGCGCAGACCGCTAGTAAGGTGTGGATTAATTTCGGGATGGGCCATAATTTTCCCGCCGGTAAAAGCGGGAAATATTTGTTGCCTTCCAATATTAATCGTTTTACTTTCAACCGGCCCAACTTGACAGTTAGTTGAATCCAGTTGAGAGAGCCGACCAGAGACTCCCAGACCCTCCGCGTCGTAGTCAGACTGTGAAGAAACATGAACAGTTTCCTGCGAAACCTGTTGCGATTGTCCACACTCTGACTCAGAGTGAGAGCGGCCGTGTCCCAGACCAGCCCTATCCACTGAATTACTCGTGAGGGAACAAGGTTTGACTTTACCAGATTTACCTTGAAGCCTAGAGTTTTGACATGATTTAAAATGATATTGACATGTTTTATGCATAATTGTTGTGTCTCTGCCACCACCAGCCAGTCGTCTAGGTACCACAACACTCTGATTCCCTGTTTTAACAATGGCATCAGGGCTTGCCGGACTAATTTCGTGAATAATCGAGGTGCTAGGTTCAAGCCGAACGGCATCCTCTGAAAACAAAATTTTGGTGCCTGATCCTTAAGGCCAAAAAACTTTGAAATCTTTTGTTGACCGATACGTGCCAATAGGCGTCTGTCAGGTCTAGTGAACACATCCAACCTCCCGGCGGAAGTGTTAGCCTGATTTGGTGTACTGTTAACATTCTGAAAGATTCGTTGTGAATGTGAAGGTTCAGATAAGACAGGTCTACGACCGGCCTCATCTGAACACTGTCCCTTTTGGGAACCAAAAATAGTTTGGTCGTGAATACAGGGTAATTTTGGGGGACCGGGATGATGACATTCTTGGCAATCATTTCCTGGACCAGTGACTCCACCTCTAAAGAAACAAAATTCGCCGTTGTCGGCTGACGTAAGCGAGGTCGCCGGAGCCACTGCCAAGTGATGCCTTTGCGTGCCACCATCCGTGCCCAAGTGTTTAATGGCCATGCTTGGTGACACGTTCGGAACGACCCAGTTAGCAGACAAGGGTTCGCCGGCTGTACTACCCTCGGGTCCTCCGGCCTTAAGGTTGGCACCGGGAGTGAGAGAGACTTTAGTTTTTTTATGGTGGGGTTGGTGGTGCTGGACGCTTTGCCGGCTGGCTGGTGTGGGCCGAAGACTGGCCCTGACCTGGCTTATTCTGGCCGCGTCCTCTCTGACCTGAAAACCTACTCTGTCTATGCCTGAACTGACCTTGGGGGGAGTGGGAGGACTTAGGCGGAAGAAAGGGTTTAGATCCCCCTGGCTGAGCTTTAGCGGTTGGCCTGGGTTTGGGGAAGTTAAATGCAGGTTTCTTAGAAGGGGTGGGACTGTGCTTGAAAGCCTGTGCCATATTGAACACCGTTCGCCACACTTCAGGGGACATTAGAGAGGGAGTAAGCACTGGTGACATGACCACCTGATTCGCAATGCGATCAGGAAGCTTGCGAACTAAAGACATTCTGAGATCTTGTCTTGCTCGTACCACCTCAAGCAAGGCGGTGCGTATGTCACCCAAGGATTGGATTGACGACTGGAGGAGCAGTCGCCGGGATAATTCAACCGATCTTCTGGCATCCACATCTGCGATTGCCTGAGTGGACCGCAGTAAAGACTTAGCCACCTGTTGAGACACTATGTACTGAGAGAACAGGCGAAAAGCTTTCCCCCTTAGCCTAAATTCTCTGTCTAGGTGAGTAGGGGTAGGGGTAGTGAAAGGGTCTTTTAGCTCACAAAGATTAATCTTAGGTGCGGCTAGGAAAGAAAACAAAGCTGACGGGACTCCGCCGGCAGAACCTACTGGCATAGAGAACCATGAATGAGAATCTTGAGGGATCTGGTGGGAAGATTTAGATGTAAATGTGGTTGCAAAGTTTTGAGCCTCTACCTCCCAATCTACCCAAGGTCCTGGACCCAACTGCCCCACCTTCAAGACTGGATTAGCTGCTTCGTCTGTGACGGTCTGTAAATCAAGTTCAGGAGTGAGAGCTGACAGAGTCTTAATATCATTGAACCCATCCAGCTTAGACCAGTCTGAAAACAGTTTTGAAGCTGAGGCTAAAGCTGGCTTAGAAGCATACACAAAATAGTCTTGGTGATAATAACTAGGTATAGCCTTGATGTTCACGTCTAGTACATTTCCCAAAATATCCAAAGCCCTTAACTTCTTTGATTTGTTGCCCTGGATGACCCACTCACGCGGTACTGGGAGTTCCCCTGACAAGGTAGGTTGGGCGAGCTCTGGTTTAGTGGGGGTCAAAAGGACCCACGACTCGTCTGGTCCATAAAGCAAGGGCATAGCTACCTTTCTAAGAGGCGCCTTGTCTAGAGGGGGTGGATTGACATCCGTTATGACCTTTACATTTGAAGTTGTCAATGCCGCCGTAGCAGGCCTAGTACCCACTGATGTTGACAGAGAGGGGGGGTTAGGGATCTTAGATAAAGCAATCGAAGTCATCAGAGGCCGTACCGTAGAACTTGTCGTGGGAGCCCCCAAGTCCATTGTGGGGGTTTCTTGTTGTTGGCCAATTTTTTTAGCTAAAGCATGAGTAAGCAGCCCATTAATTTCTTGCGCAGTAACAAATTGGTTAGATGATGAACTTACAGGTGAATCATTAATATCCTGCGCGGCGTCTAAGCCTGAGCCTGACTCTTGTCCTTCCATCTCCGAAATTATTGAAACCTCGTCTTTCTCCTCCTGAGAAGAGCCCGCCGAAGCAGGGGTACCTTGTTGCCAAGATAAGTCAGGAATAGAGGATGGGATCGCCGCGTCACTGTGGACATCAGCTACTGTGTGACTCGTTTGAGTCGGACGTGGGTGGTCAGACCCTGGCTGAGCAAACCGCCAAACACCGAGGCCCTGGCTTACACTCTCTTGGGAGTCTGAAACATTCTCAATTACTGAACCCCCTGAACTCTCCAATTCCAGGGTTAAAATATTGATGGGTAAATCCTCTTTAGGGACTGGCACCGCACTGGACCCTTGAGTCCTAACACAAACTCTGTCAGGGGTAGAAGTGCGATGAGAGGCACTAGACGCTGGTGAATGCTTTCGTTTATGGGAATCCTTTTTGGAGGATTTATGGCTACGGTGTGACCGTGAACTACTCTTAGATTTGGATGATTCATCGCCGTGACCACTGATGGAACCTTCCGTCCTACTCTTCTTACTCGCTGGTGAAGAGGCTAGACTAGATGACTGGCGTCTGAGAGGTGACCTAGACCGAGATCTCGCCCGAGACGAGGAGGCGGACGCCGGGGGTGTAGGCTCTCGTGGACGTTTTGGTGTAGCAGCAGAAGATACAGAACCCTGACCAGTCTCCGCCGGCTTATGACACGTGACTCTAGAGGAACGTTTAGGGGGAGGGTGTTCAGAGAGCAATCTATCCCAAAGAGGGACGTTGTCACATTGAAGTGATTTATGTGCAACAATTGTAGTGTAGGCAGACATCTGTTGCCTAACTTCTCTTAACGCTACTGCCGCGGTCTTATCATTGTCGCAAAGGACCTTTACAGCTAATTGGGAGCAAAAAGAACAATTACGCATTACCCAGAGATCCCTTGAACGGTCTAGACATTTAACACACCTTATACAAAGGGTATGCGCAAAAATAGGGATACCAGCACAAGCAGAGGTAGTGCATAAAGCAAAGACTGGGGCCAAGGTAGCCATGACAGAGACTGGTGGGGAAAACTACCGCCGGGTCTGTATTGGTCCGCCGGAGCCCAGCTCTGGAAAAAAAGAAAATTTCCAGGAATTAATGCTCATAAGGTTAACCCAACATGTTCGCACACAAGTGTTAATAACCCACCGGATAACGAGATGTAATGACACAAGGTTTACAGCTCGCTACGCGGCGGGGTTCAGAATATCTAAACAAATCTTTTGAAGAAAGTGAAGAATACCCTCTGACATAATATAACGGTCCAGCATGGCGATTATAGTCTTTCTGGTGGTGACTGTCTCAAGATTCAATTTTGGAACAAAAACAACCCCCCATAAAGACGCCGGCCCTTGAAATATTTTAGTAGAATAACACAAGGCAGGCTGATACGAGATCTGATTTCTAACGAATTGTCACAACAAGATCGCCGTAAGTTTGAAGGCGGCGATACCTAATCGTATCACTAAATTAAGTGGTTAAATCGAAATTGAATTGTAAATTCCTTATTTCCTCCACCTAGGAGCACCCGCCGGGTGTGAAAAACGATGTTAACCCCAATTGAACCTTCAATCGCCGTAAGTGTAAAGGCGGCGATACATATAGTACCACTTAAAATGGATTGGTTAACTAACTGAATGACTTAATTCATCCCACCCTACCAAGGTACACCCGCCGGGTGAGATGTCAAAACGTTAACCCCAAAAGTTCCTGTCCCCACTTCTTTGTAAAAGATCGCCGGGGAGGAAAGACCTTAACAACAGCTAGGTTTTTCATGTGGATTTGTAAAACCGGGTAGAAAAACTACATAACGTAAGTTCGCATGAACAAAGTTTTATAGATGGGTACAGCCATTCCGCCGGGAATCAAAGGGGGCCTGAAACCAGGCACCAACACAGAGACGCAGTCCTGGAGAGCCACAGACATCTCATCGCCGGGGACACCAGCCTGTGTTAAAACCACGTGTGGCCCAACACGGCTCTCGGCCGGGTTTTTTTCATGGTGAAACCGAGAAAAAACCCGCCGGAAGGAAACCCACCCTGAACAGACACCATCTGAACGTACAACGGACACGAGGGAAGCCACGCACGACTAACCTAAGTCCACACAATAATCCGTGGAATTAGCCAATACACAACTAAACCAGGAAACAAATATAGTCCGAGGAATTAGCCAATACACAACTAAAACCCGGATACACATGACACAGTAGGGCATATTTATAAATAATAAACAATAACACTTGTACATGTGGCAAAGCTACGAACGGCTGGCTAGGCCTAAGTAGACGGCATCATAAAAGTTGAAATATACACAAAACACTGGAAATATCACAACAGGAACCACCGCCAACACACCACTGTAGCAAATACTTCCGGCAAAGGGAAGACTGACTCGGGACCCAGAAAAAACTTCACTAAGTGAAGAGAAATACGCTGGGAACGTCAGTAAGCAAAGCTTACCTCATCAGAAAGATAAAAGGCAGCAATAATTAACGCGTAATGAAAGCCACCTGCATCACCGCTAACACAACTGTGAAAAAGTTCACATGTCCACAACAGGACCACGAGGGTTCATCCGAAATAGATGCTCCAAAAACACAACCCAAAATACACTGCACTGCGGGCAACCAGCCCAGGACACTCCTGCTACGCATATCCTAACCTTACTCGATACATCCCGGAGTAAACAAATGAGAAAAAACTCACTAGGGACGCAACAAATGCGGAACCAGCGGAGCGTGGGGAGACACGTCCGGGCAGGCTGAGCGCAGAGCAGAGAAGGAGGAATGACGCCTGAATCAGCGTCTGGTCAGAGATCCACACAAGTACATCCACGATATGATGGAAAGCTTATTGGATAGTTATTCTTATTTTCTTTTTGTTTTTATTTTTTACGAAGTTTTTTCGTAGTGAGAACCCAATTCATAATGACTGAAGCCATGAGTGAGGTCGCGTGCGCTCATGATGAAGGCTCCTCAGTTTTTAAATGCTCTGCGCGGTAGATTCAAACTACGGCGGATTAGTGTTTGAAGAGGATGCCTTATGTAATAGGCATGTTCGTCAATGATGGAGGGGCCACTAATAAATATATATATATATATATATATATATACATATATATTTGTGTTTTTATTCCTGTTCCCCAGGGTGTCTAGCGGATCAGTCCCAAGGTCCCGAGCAAGCCCAAGGCCCATAATCGAGTATTTATATTATTATTACATTTTTATTTTATTTATATATTTATTTATTTGATTTATTAGTTTTTATTTATTTTATTTTATTTATTTTATTTTATTTATATTTTTATTTCATTTATTTTATATATATATACATATATATATATATATATATATATATATATATATATATATATATACCGGTATATATATATATATATATATATATATATATATATATATATATATATATATATACGTATATATATATATACCGCATAAATATATATATACCTATGACACCTTGTATTATATATACAGTATATACCCACATACACATTTTTGTTACCATTCATTATATTTTGTTTGATACCTTGTATATACAGTATACAGTATATACCGGTATATATATTATTTTATTTATATTTTTATTTCATTTATTTTATATATATATACATATATATATATATATATATATATGTATATATATCTATATATATATATATATATATATATATATATATATATATATATATATATATACGTATATATATATATATATTTTTGTTTATATTCCTGTTCCCCAGGGTGTCTAGCGGATCAGTCCCAAGGTCCCGAGCAAGCCCAAGGCCAATAATCGAGTATTTATATTATTAGTACATTTTTATATTATTTATATTTATTTATTGATTTATAGTTTTATTTATTATTTTATTTTATTTATTTTATTTTATTTATATTTTTATTTCATATATATATATATATATATATATATATATATATATACCGGTATATATATTACTTTACTTGTGTGTACAATAGAATTATTTCTGAATTTATTACTTGAAGATAACCTGGCTTTCTTGTTTTGTTTTTTCACTGTCAACCCAGGAGCCATTTCCCTTTTGTTGGAAAGGGTTGTAGCCCTACCAGGTAAGTAAAATTGACAACCTTCATGACTGACATGTGTTCTATGAACATTATACAATTATTGGCAAGGAAAATTATATAAAAGTGTTGTATATTGTGGCAAAGATATACAACTGTATAAACATTCTCATATATTTACATAACAATAACAATACATGGAAACAATTGCGCATAGCTCGCGAACCAATTACACTATATTATTTTGGTTTTCACCATTAGAAAGAGCATAATTTTCCAATTACGGTGATATAAACAGTTATTTACGTATCCGAGCAAATAAAGCAACGCCGAGGTGGGGAACAGCTCGGAACCCGGCTAGCGTCGGCGGAACGGGGACGAGTGAAGCGTAAATATTCGCATTTTGGCTCTTCATTTCAAATATTCATAGAGCAAAAAGTATTTGTCGTAGGAACTTCTATTTTTTGTTATTCTCTTCAGCATTATCTGCCGTATTCATACAGCCTAAATTGAGAACCATAGACATCGTACCAACGAAATAATTCGCAAATGTTATAAATCATATTATGCAAAGTCATACTTTTTTTGTTTTCGGTCACTGCTTGAGAACTATTATAGATAGACAATTTCTGTTTTCAGATTTGGAAAGAGGAGGACAAATACTATTATTTGAGCAAATAACAATATATGGTTATCACTCACAATTTAGAGATAGGACGGTGTGAAGACAATTGCCCGGGAAAAACTTTTATTCCGGAGTCGTTTACACTTTCATATTGCGATTTTTTTACATTTTTTTCTTTTATAATGTAGTATAGTTATTCCTCTTTCCTTTGACATATGCTACATCACAATAAACAGCATTCTGGTGGATGAAAAACAGAAAAATACTAGGCTTCGAAAACTCGCCCAACCTGGTATTTCATGGCAAATTAGAGAATGTCTTACCATAAGTTATATAATTTAGTTGCCGAATGAGGGAGGGTTAACTATTACAATATTTATGTAAAATTTGATATATACAGTATACTGTATATGTTATTTAAGTAATAAGCAACTATAGTACACAGCCAGTTTTCCAAAAAGTTAAGTAATCTTTTGTAATTAATAACAAAAGTTGACCTTTGACCTTGACCTGTGACCTTGACCTATATGTAAGATTACATTTTTGTGTGCATTGACATTGCCCATGAAAATCAAATAAGTATGCCTAATTTCATTAAAACCCATCAGTTAGTTTCTTATATATTAACCCGGCGAGCGCGCACAGGGTGTAGTGAACACCACAGTTCTGGGCGGCAATAATTAAGCTCCATTCCTGCCTATAATCGTCATTTTACGATAAATATCGTTATTACTTATTCATATGCTCCTATTTTACGTTTAATATGAAGATAGTAACCTGTAACAACAATAAAACAAGTGGGAATATCATTTGAATGGTCAAAATCGCAAATTGTTAGCGAGTGGTTCATTCATCAAGTGTGAGCCAGCCGGCCTCACACCCTCTTCTCTCGAGGGTTGAAGCAGTACTGAGCTACTCCCTCATACTCTCTCGGTCTCTACCTTACATAACACACACATGACCACAGCCTAGGATCGGTTTGGAGATGATACAAAAATATAACAATGAATAAGGGAATAACAGGGAAAATAGGTGATAATTGAAGAGGGGGAGAGGGGGGAAGGTAGGAAGGAAGGGATGTGGAGGAGTGATATAAGGTATGGAGGGAAAAAAACAAATAAACAAAATATTTTAAGTGCTACTTGGGCCTTTTAAAAGTATTTTTTTAGGCCTTACCTCTTAAGAGCTTTCTCGCCGTCGCCCAGTAGAACCTCTTAAGAGTGTTCTCGCCGTTCCCGGGATAATAGAATAGTTGACCTTGACCTTTGACCTTTAGCTTGACCTTCATGATATGTCTCCATTTATTATTTTCCTTTTCATGTAAAGTGCACCTATCTCACCAAATTGTGTGAAGTTTGCATGAAAAGTAAAGAAAATAGCATATTGACCTTTTATTTGACCTTGACCTGTAACCTTGACCTTTCATATGGAATTGTATATGTAATAGTGAGCTTTTGGAGATTTAGTGACTTTGGAGTTGTGTAGATTAGAGACTCTGGAAGTCTCTGAGATTAGGTTAAGAGTGAGAGTGAACTTTGGGTAGAAATCCTGGTTCCCCTCCTAGAAACGTTAAACCACAAAACAGAGCCCCTCTGTCCAGCTAGGCCTATGTGTACGTATGCACACGTGAGCGTGTGTGTACAGTCATGTGCGTGTTAGCGCGTTTGAATCTGAGAGCTGCTTGGAGCACCCTTGGCACCCCTCGGTTCAGCAGTCTTACCCCAGTCACAGCCAACGATAGACCTACGCCTTACAGGTCTAGTTGTAAGGGTGTGTGTGTGTGTGTGTGTAACTACAGTACAGCTATTGTTGTTAAGCAGTAACTATAAGGACATCAATAAACCTACGACAAGAGAAAGTATTTGGGAGTTTAACTAATACCGATGTGTGTATATATGTAACATAGAAGTCTAAGAAACAGAGATCGTTACATATAGTTTCTTGTATGACGTTGGCCTAGGTATTCCGAATATACATGGTGAGCATAGTGAGAATCTAACAGCATAAGAACTACTAGTAAAAAACTTATTTTGACTTTTGACCTTGACCTTTGACCTTACCCTTTAGAATATTTATCTAAAACTTGGGCAATGCAATATCAAGGTTACCAGTAACTTGCATAGTGAAAATGAAGACATTTGAGTAAAAACTAAAAATATATAGTAAATGTTGAACTTTGACCTTGACCTGTGATCTTGACCTTCATGCCAGAGTACATTCATTTGTGCATTGACATTGCCCAGGAAAATCAAATAAACATGCCTAATTTCATTAAAACCCATCAGTTAGTTTCATATATATTAATAGAATATTTGACCTTGAACTTTGACCTTTATCTTGACCTTTATGATATGTGTCAAAATGTTTTGTTTGCCTTTTAATTTAAGGTGCAACTATCTCACCAAATGTTGTGAAGCTTGCATGACAAGTAAAGCAAAACATATTGACCTATATCTGACCTTGACCTGTGACCTTGACCTTTCATATGGAATTGTATAGATTTTTTTATGACCTTGGCCTAGGTATTCCGAATATACATGGTAAGCCTAGTGCAAATCTAACAGTTCGTATAAGAAATACTAGTAAAAATTAAAAATTTAACATTTGACCTTACACTTTAAAATATTTATCTGAAATTTGGTCAATAAGATATAAAAGTTACCAGTAACTTGTATAGTGAAAATGAAGAAATTATAGTAAAAACTAAAAAATATGAAATATTGACCCTATTTTTAACCTCGACCTTTGACCTTAACCTTTAAGTTAAATGAAAAAATTATTGTTGACTGGCCATTGCATTGACCAAATTAATATACCTGTGAAATTTGGTGAAAATCCATTGAACGGTCTAGGAGTTACCGGACAGAGAGACGGACGACGACGGACGACGGACAAGATGACCGATGGTGCACAGTATGCGGGCGAGATCTGTGTGCGCAATATCACTCTGCTTCGCAGAGTTGATAATACATGCATGCTTAATTTTGCCCTCTCATTCTTTCAACCTTGGGGAGACACTTGTTACAGGCAGCACCATGTATATTGCAAAATATTATAATTACAGTCGAGGAGATCACAGGTGTTCACTACAGATAATAAATATTAAGTATAAACATTCGCAGGATTTTTAGGTAATTCCCCTTTTGGGACTTTGGTGAGACTTTTGCTATTGCGCTAGACCTATAAAAGGCCTTCGATAGAGTCTGGCAAAAATATAAAATTTCTAAACTACCCTCTTTCACTTTCTATCCCTTCGTCTGTGCTTATATTTTCAATCTCCTTTCTGACTGTTCCATAGCTGAGGTTGTGTAGGGCCATTGCTCTCTTCATCAACCTATCAAGTGCGGTGTTCCTCAGGGGTCTGTCATATCTCTAGTTCTCTTTCTAATATTCATAAATGATATCCTCATATGCTAATGACTCTACCTTACACTATTCAACTAGTTTTTCACAACAACCAGCATGGATTCACTCCAAAACTCACGTAACAGGATCTTGACACACCTATCTTCTGAGCTTTCTATATTTCTGATTGGGGCAGAGAAAACCTTGTTACTTTCAATGCTTCCATAACTCAATTTCTCCATCTGCCTACTCGTCACAACCTTCCAACTGACTAACACTTACTCTTCAACAAAATTAAGTGATTCACTATGTTCTCTCTCTTCGGTGCAATGTTGCATCTCTCACTATTCTACCACTATTACAATAATCAATGTTACTCAGACCTCTCACAGTTTATACCACCTCCTGTACATAGAGCATCTAGCCCCCGACTTGCAACACAACCCCACCCCTCTTATGTGCAACTCTCCAACCCAAGAGTGAAATTATATTATCTATCTTTCTTCTATTCAACAGCTGAACTCTGGATCTCCCCCTGAATCCATCTTTCCCTCATCCTATGACTTAAATTACTTCAAATTCTGTGTGCCCAGGCATTTTGGCTCGTACATTCCTTGATTTTGGCCTTGTCACTCTTTCAATTCTGGGGGAGGCTCCCGCCACAGGCAGTTTTGCCTTTTGTCTCCTTCATCCACATAAAAATAACAAGAATGTAGATAGAGATTCTAGGGAATTAGTAAGAGGAGGTGAGTTGATGAGACGAAAATGATTGCTTTTGACTCAACCCTTTTGAGAAGTGCGGTATGAGTGGAACCTCTTTACACATGCGAACAATACTCGATACACGGGTACACTGTGCCCCTATACAGAACAAGAGGCTGTGCGGGGGTGAGAAAACTCACAGAGATGGTTGAGCACACCTAACTTTTGGGAAGCTGTTTTTAGCAAGATTGGTAATATGATCTTTCCAAGATAGGTTAGAAGAAAAAGGAACCCCAACAATACTGAGAGAAGATGAAGGGTTGATTTGTGTATTGTTGAATTAAGTGATAGGCGAATGGAAGTTCTTGACAGGTAGATAAATGGAGAAATTATTTTTTGGAAGCATTGAAAGTAACAAGATCCTCTCTGCACAAATTGAAAATAGTAGATAGATCTGAAGATAAGCGTGCTATGGCTTCATCACAAAAGTTTTTGAGTGGCGCTAGGGCAACGTATATTGAGCAGAAATAGCGGGAAAATAGCCGCCAAGGCATAATTTATTAGTGGCCCCTTCATCATTGACGATGCCTTACGTAGGTAATGGCCAATCTTTGAACACCAAGCTTGCTGTTCAAACTTCCCACCCAAGGAGAACTCAAAATATGATTGCCTTACATCGTGAGCGAAACGCTCTTAATAACCACTCACGGACTCGTCCTTATGATGTGGGTCCACTACTAGAAAAAACTAGTAAAATAAATCAAGAAAAATACAATTTTAAACTAGACCTAGCTTGCGCTTCCCAGATGTCTGCTGTTGGGTATCGGTCGCCATCTTGTTCACCCCGAGCGCTCTTCCTTACTAACCTTGGGCCCGTATCGGTAACACGGCTAGCCCCGACGCTCCTGCCTGCACCCCATTCGTCACTTCTCTTCATCATATAGTGAGTCCTTGCTCATTTGTCCATGACAGTGCTGAAGTTAGGTTAGATTATCGATCAGGTGTAGGCTGAGTGTTAAATACGGGCCGTGGTGACTATTTTTCTGGGTCTAAGCGTTAAATTAATTAAGGAGTGCTCTTGTTGTGATAAGGCAAGTCACTCTATTGCTTTGTTTTTCTTTATCCTAGCCCACTATTAGTTCGCATATTAGTCATGAGGCTTCTTTTAGGGTAAACTGGAGCCTATTGCTCGGTCCCTTCAGGGTGAGCAATAGGTATGCTTCGGGGCTAGTGCCTTTGGATTTTCTCACTTAGTTGAGGGATTCGGCACGGAGCCATTCTACGCAGCTATCTACAGAAAAGTGGGGTCGACGCGGGATCACAGGTTTGAGCCATTGACGTCATCATCACCAAGGGCTCCCATCTAGTTGGCCTCATTAGGTTACATATATAGATATATGGTTAACGGATCTTATAACTGATTAGTGATTATTTTCATAATATATAAACCATGCCATGTATGTACACGTCGTTCATCCCTATACATATACAATAAAGGGTCATCCTTCCGCCGGGATCGGTATAGTTCAGTACTACTGAACATTAAACCTATGACGTATCTCAGGGTGTTCCGTGGGGTCTCCGACGGAAACACTCAGAACGAGATAAAAAACATGAAGACACATTGTTCAGCAATGTATATATATATATATATATATATATATATATAAAATGAAGGGTCATCCTTCCGATGAGATTTTTTATGGTTCAGTACTACTGAACATTAAAACAACAAAGTACCTCAGGGTGTTTCCGTTGGGTCCCCGCCGGGAAACACTCAGAATGAGATACAAAACATTAAGTATTCACCGCCGGGTACGGGTCTACTTTGAATTAAAGTTGGGTTATTTGAGGCATCTAGTATACCTCCGGCGGGTCCGGCTGTCTACTAAAAATAAGGAATTACAATTTAGAAGGACAAGGGCGACGCCTCCCCCTCATAATCACGTATTCCGCCGCCAATAAAATAACAAACAATAATACGTTCTTCTGGCCTAAGACAGACAAATTCAATATCCCACGACTGACACAGTTGACAATTAAATTTGATTTGGGTATGTAGTGCCAACATGTCACGAACAAATAATTCGATTTTCGAAGGACAACGGCGACGCCCCCCCCTCGTAATCATGTTTTATGCCACCCACAATTAACATCTTTTGGCCTTAAACAGAAGACCTTTCCGCCGGCCGATTTTAAACAAGTGGAGAACCACAAATCGCCTCGCAAATAAGGCGAAATATTCGCCGCACAAATCACGGCGACGCCGGGAAATAAACTCACCCTTTTCGATCTTGTAACTACCAGTTCGACTGTTTTGCTTTATCATCGGCAAATTACCCGCCGGATATAGAATACAAAAAAACTCTGTGTTAGAGCTTGAAGATCGCCGGGGTTGATTCATAATTATATCACAAGACGAATGAGGTCGGTGTTTTTGTTTAGCACTAGGGTAAGAAGTTTATTAACCTCTGAAGTGCGCATGGGGGTAATTGGAAACGTCCCCCTGTGCTGACGTATTTGAGGTGTTTCCGTCACTAAAATATTCATTGTGCCATTAATAGCATTAATATTTATCCATATGCGCCTATTATGGGTTGATTATAAAGGTATTAACCTGAAACAACAATAAAACGAGTGAAAACAGCGTTTGGATGGTCAAAATCGGAGATATAGCCCGCGAGTTGTATAATGTATGGGTGAGGCAATCTGCTTTCCCGCCAATTTCCCCCAAGGCCACTGAGACACAGTCGATCGATACTCTCTCTCTCTCTCTTGCACTCGCCTGCTATCAGTGATGACCACACCCTCCAATCGGATTTCTAATGTTAGCACGAAAATATACCTCAGAATAAGGGAATAACAGGGAAAATAGGTGATAACTGAAGGAGAGGAGGAAAGTGGGGAAGGAGGGGAGGTAGAGGACTGAGATTTTGCATGGCCCAGGGGCCAAAAAAAAATAAAAAAATAAAAAAAAAAAATATAAAAAAAATTTTTTTTTTCGATGTCAAAAGTTGATTTTTATTTTCTCTGACTCTTAAGAGTCTTCCCGCAGTGCGCCGGGGGAACTCTTAAGAGTCTCCCCGCAGCTCCCGGGTTAATGAGTAGCACATAATAGGCTACACAATACTCACTTACATTTCAGGGAAATGTTTAACGTAAAGGGAATTAAGATTGTTTAAGGGTTACTCAAACTTTATTCTTTTTAACGTAGAGATTATAAATGAATATTAATTAGGCCAGCCTAGCGTGTCCTTATGAGCATTGATTCTTGAAATTTCTTCTCACACAGGTTCAGCAGTGATGATACATAGGTGGCCCAATATCTCTGTAAGGTGAGGGGATAGTCATGGACAAGACAAATTACCTTTTCTGTTTAGCTCGGAGCTGTCAGAGGTTAGCAATTATGGGACACTTACTCTGTGTGAAGTGTGTCACCTGCCTAGACCGTTCGAGAGATCGTTGGCTATAAAAATCTTGTTCCAAGTGTTTAGCCATCTGCAATGCATTGATTAATGATGAAGATAGCCAATGAAAGGCTATTCTCCAAAATATTAAATTAGAATATGGAACATATTGTAAGACAATGACTCATAAATCCCTCCAGTTAGATGATCAAACTCTTGAGGATGCATTAAAGAGACCAATGACTACCTCACCTCTTCCGAGATCTTCTTCGGGAGCCTCGTCATCACGCCATCGAAAGAGACCTCGAGACAAAGATCCGCCAGAGGGCCTAGCTTCTACCAGCCGGCGAGATAGGTCGAGATCGCCCTTGCCACAAACAAAGCCCCTGTCAGATGACCAGGAGGCTAAGAGGTCCCGCTCTGACTTTGACTCCGCATTACAAGCCGGGGATAAACCAAAGTCGAGCCGGCATAAGTCGTCTTCCTCATCAAAAAGGAAGACATCTAAGGAACTGTCCAAGTCAAGACGGAAATCCTCAGCAAACAAAGAGACTATCCCCCATACACCTACACCGGAACCTGTTTCGTTACCTGTGTTAGGGACAGAAAGACAGGGCAGTGTAATGTTTCACCGGCAGAGGAAAGAGAGCTCCTCAGACCAGCATACACCCGTCCAAGAATTCCTCATCTCCGTGGCCCCTGATTCAAATGTGTACGATCTCCCAGATCAGGCTGATTCCAATCATTCATATGAAACCGAGGCCCGGGTCAATGAGCCTGGGTGGTAAACTGACCCATCCCCATCGACCCGGTCAACGGAATCAATAAGCAGGGGGCCACTTCTTGAGATATACGAGCAGGGAGGATCTACTGAGGAAATAGTTCCTAGCCAAACACCAGCCTCTCAACAATCTGGGATGCAAGGCTCAGAGGAGTCACACACGCCCCAATCTAATAAAAAAAGTTATGTTACTTTACCAAAGGACCAGATGCAAGAACTATTTGATTTTATGAAAATGATGAAGATTGAGAGACAGACAACTACCACAATACCTGTAACCCCGGCAGTGCGACCGCTGGGGCAAGTTGTGGTACATCCTAAAGTTACAGTAATCCCTCCTCCCACTGCCCCCATTGTCTGCCCTGGGGATGCAATCCCAGGCACCTCTGCTCTCTTGCAACCTAATATGAAATTGTTTTCCGGTCTATTAGCTCCCCCACTTGACAAGTCCATCCCCCCCAAAAAGGGCCCTATGCCACTCTTGTATGGACCGGATACTTCTTGGTCAATACTTACACCACTAAACCCCGAACTTGCACACGCCATGGTTACAGGTGAGTTACCTGTCCCAGAACAATGGGTTATAGAGGGAAGTGAAAAAGGGAAATTAACCCTTAAAGAGCAGCGGCGTACTTAAGTCCGCCTCCAATTTGCAGCAAGTTAGGAGCATTAATAAGGCTTTTAAAGGGTTAAAATCAAGTGCAAATGGCCGGGAGCGCAGCGGGCCAGACAGCCGACTCCCAGGGCTTACCGCCGCCCATTAACTCATGTTCCCTGTGTTCTCGAGAGGCCGGCAGTGTAGCCAGTAGTGAGCATAGCTGGGAAAAATATGCCGCTATACGCTAAACTCCCATGTTACTGGTATCACTGTATTAGAACGACGAGTGCTACGTAGCTCGTTCTGGTCTCATTTTGAAGCTTTTAGCGCCTAGTTTTTTGCTGAATACATTTCTTTTCATGCAGATACTTGATTTATCATTCAGGAGGGCCTGAATATGCCCAAATAAGCCCAAAAACCCCCGCTAGACAAGGATTAAGGAAGAGTGCTCGGGGTGAACAAGATGACGACCGATACCCAACAGCAGACATCTGGGAAGTGCAAGCTAGGTCTAGTTTAAAATTGTATTTTTGATTATTTATTTTACTAGTTTCTTCTAGTAGTGGACCCACAGCATAAGGACGAGTCTGTGAGTGGTTATTAAGAGCGTTTCGTTCACGATGTAAGGCAATCGTATTTTGAGTTCTCCTTGGGCTGGAAGTTTGAACAGCAAGCTTGGTGTTCAAAGATTGGCCATTACCTACGTAAGGCATCGTCAATGATTCCGGGGCCACTACTAAATATTAGGTTTTCCTTCGTCCCTTCGGGACTCAAACCTATATTCTTATCAATAGAAGCCACTGCACCAGCAACGGTGAGCTCAGAGCTGTCGATGTTATCGTACATAATGGGATTGTCACATTGTATACTACCTTCTAATTCTATATGTTGTCATTTATGCTGGAGATGCATAATCAACAATGAGTAAGCAGAGTGGTGTCACCCCCCCTGTATACTGGTACCAATCCAGCCGGAATTTCTGTCGTCGTTGTTGCCCTTTTGCCCCAAAACCCTAGACTGTTTGATGGACTTTCACCAAACATCATACATGCATTCGATGGGTGAATGCGACGGTTAGTCAAACATTTTGTGTTCTTAATTCACTCAATAGTCTAGGTCCTAGGTCAATAATATGATTTACTTTCACTAAGCCGAGAGAGAGAGAGAGAGAGAGAGAGAGAGAGAGAGAGAGAGAGAGAGAGAGAGAGAGAGTAGACAATTATTTGAGATGATCAGTAATTAGGTATACGAATTGCTCAACTTATACACACATATAATTATAAATCTAATTTCTTCCATATTTTCTACAATCATCACACACTTGTTCAAGCTAATGTTCAGTCGCAGTTAGTAATGCTTCTAAATATATTTTCAAAGCTGTTTCAGGTTGAATTGAACCTTCTTATTAATCATTTGCCTCATACATGTATGTTGGCGTGTTATACCAGGTTTTTACAGGGGTTGTATTTACTTTATAGGTAAGTTCTTACTCGACTGGAGAAGATGAGAACACACACGAACATATGCACGAAGGTAATTGAGGATAATATAACACAGAGTACAAACATAGGTATTCTTATTCACATAAATCATATGGATAGAGTTGCAATGTTACATAAGACAGGGATAGGTCATAAATAGCAGCACGATCGAGGATCCTCTAGGTGTCTCAAGGGGAAGATATACTGTAGGCAGGTTCCGATGATCTCTGAAGACGTGGCTGACTGTTATTTCCTACGACGTCCTGGTCCGTGGGCGGGATCCTGTCGTGTGACGGTGACAGAAAATAGGGGAAAACTTCCTTGTAGATCTTCTGAAGACTGTAAATGTTAGGGCATATCATGAAATCAAGCCATTACACAAGTATCTTACGCTCTCGTATCATGGGATTATAGTAAGGAGCCGTTTCACCAGTGTCATACGCTCTCTCTTACAATCCAGACCTAGACTTCTATGGGAGTCTCTGGAGGAACTTATATGTTGGAATTTTTGGATAGTTACGAATACGAGCCATTACACCAGTGTCTTATTCTCGTGCCGTAAGGACCAAGTTGGGAGTTGTTACACCAGTGTCTTGCACCCTCCACTACTAAAGTCCTGACTTAGAGGAAAGTCGTTTCACCAGTGTCTTACGCTCTTCCAACCAAGTCTTACTGGGAGGCTAGGATTACTAAAACCGAAGTGTGTGGCCAGTGCTGCATACTCGGATTATAGTAATTCCTATAGCAAGGCAAAATGCTCGATATTGGGTTGCACCAGTTTGGCCCAAAAAGGATACAGAAAATCCTTGCTATCTTCGAGAAAGGTGTCGAGTAGTTCCATCAGCATCTTACTCCCTCCAGGCACATTTTTGGATATTATCCCTGAAGGTCGATGGGGTTAGATAGAACGGGGCCAAACCTCACCTGTAAGATTGCTATCATGCAGGTGAGCAGAAAGGAGAAGCGGGACAACAAGAGCAAGAAGAAAATACATCTACCAAAGTACCCCCTGACCCCAGGAATTTCCCATACACCTCTAGCAAAGTACCCCATGAGCCCAGGAATTTCCCATGTTCTACGGACCACAGAGCGAAGTCACCTAGGTCAGTCACCCAAGCAAAAGGGAAATACCTGGACCCAATCACAGCCCAGCTTTCAAATCATAGTCACCAATCACCACCCGCCATTTGTTCAGCCACTGGATTTGCATTATAATGAAGATATGTTTATGCAAATGCAACACCAAAGGCCTGAGTGCTACCGGAACAAGTGGGAATAAGGAATCCTACTTGTTGTTATGGTCCTGGGGAACAATCAAACTTAGTGGGAAGATGAAGCAGAACTGAGTTATTCAGAATATCACCAATGAACCTCAGTTATGACATAATCACTACAATTATGATTACGTCTGTATTAAGCTACATGACTCTCATTTAACCCCCGGAATCAGGGAGGCCTCATATGAGGCAAACAAAAATATTGGCAGGAATCCGGGAGGCCTCATATGAGGCAAAATGCGCGGCTAAAAATCGCTGCTAAAATCATCATAACTCGGCATCCACGCATTGTATCGATGTCATCTCAACGGCAGTCTACAGACAACAAAACGTTCTACAATTTTCAAAAAAATTGACTGCTCTAGGTGGTCTCAATCAGTAGCTACTGAATTATGAAGCTTGACTGTACGAAAATGGTCCCGGACACAGCGATAGGCCTCATATGAAGGCCCCCGGATCCGGAGGGCATAGAATAAAATACCTATTATCTTTATGCATCTAATAATAACCATTATGTATGTTTTAGAGAAGCGAAAAAAGATGCAAACGATAGGTGGGGTCAAAGGTTGAGTGAGAATTTTGAAGAACGAAAGAATATGTTCTGGAAGGAGGTAAATAGAGTAAGGAAAGGAGGACAAAAGAGGGAAGCTTCAATGAAAGATGCAAATTGAGAATTACTAGTGGAACCAGTTGAAGTAAGGAAAAGATATGCCGAGTATTTTGAATCTTTGCTAAATGCAAGAGATGGAAGAGAAGCAGTGATTGAAGCAGTGGTTGATGGAGATAGGTTACCCAGGCCACCCAGGTGGCAGGGATTGAAGTAAAGATTTGAGGAAAATGAGGTGAATGAAGCAGTGAAACAAACGAAAGTGGGAAAAGCAGAAGTTTTGGATGGTATTGCAGTGGAGTGTATAAAGAAGGGTAGAGTTGTGATAATAGATTGGTTGGTGAGACTTTTCAATGTGTGCTATGTGATGGCAAGGGTACCAATAGACTGGAAGAGTGCATGTATTGTGCCGTTGTACAAGGGTAAGGGAGATCGGCAGGAGTGTTCAAGTTATAGAGGTATTAGTTTATTATCAGTGGTTGGAAAGCTGGATGGCAGGGTGTTGATAGAGAGGATAGTAAAGTGTACGGAAGTTGCAATAGGAGAAGAACAGTGCGGTTTTAGGAGGGGAAGAGGGTGCGTGGATCAGAAGTTTGCAGTAAGACAGTTATGCGAGAAGTATTTAGAGAAGCATAAGGAGATATTTTGGGCTTTTATGGATTTGGAAAAAGCGTATGATCGTGTGGATCGTGAAGCAATGTGGAAGGTGTTAAGGATTTATAAAATGGGAGGAAATTTGTTAAAAGCAGTTAAGAGTTTGTGACGCTCCTGCATAGTAGCCACGTGCGGGCAGGGCTGCCCAGCCATTTAGAAACCGGCTGGCGGCAGCCGGCTGGCCGGCTTTTCCTTAGTATATATCCTACGACAATGTAACTAATGTCTGGGATATTCTTATGTTGTTTCACAGCTTGAAGCTGCCCTTATTCTTAACCAACACATCTTAGTATATTTTATTCTCGATAGTTGATTGTTTCATTATAATATATAAGATGTAAGTCTAGTGAGAGTGGGAGGAGACGAGAGAGAGAGAGAGCGAGCGCGCAGGGTGGGGGAGGTGAGTGTTGCTTTTCCTCCTCCTCCCTCCTCCCTCCTGGAGGAGTTGGTCGCCCGCGTGGCCTTTTCTCTCGGTTTTGATTGGCTGGTGGTTCCTGGCGCCTTCTGCAGGCCTGCTGCCGGGTGACGTAGCGGCCTGTGATTGGCTGACCACCGTGCCTTTGTGTGGGATCCTGGAGGGGTCCAGAGGAGCTATTCTCCTCAGAGCTCACCTCACTGTCGTACCCTTCGGACCCCCTTGATATCTATCCCTCTCAACCCCACTTAGAAACTTTCTCTCTTACTTTGTATACCTTCTTTCCACTACTTCACCAGTCTATTTAATTACCCCATCCCCTTGATAGACCTTATATCTATCATTGTATTAACGACGAGCTCTCAGATAACTAGATAGGATTTTGGGCCTTATGCAGAGATATAATTGTTAATGAGACCTAGGAAGCTTTTTTGTTGTCTCATATTTGGTGGTTTCATGCTTGCTAGTGTGTTCTTGTGGCAGGTGAGCAGGGGCTAGACCGGAGGGGAGGCTTTTTGCGATCCTTTAAGTAAAGTCTGCTGGTGCGAGTCCTGTGGACCTGCACGACTTTACTAGGATACCCATGGGAGTCTTGGGGCATTTTCTTGTCTGTGTGCCTGTGTGTCTAGTGTTGTGTTGTGTGAGGGCCCTTGCCTAGTCCACTCTGCACTGCGCTAGCACGTCTTGCGTTTGTTTTAGGGTCGCCAGGAGAGAGTCAGATACTTGGGATCTGAGTCTCTCAAGAGAGCACCCTTTCAATTAGAGTAATTTGGCGAACAGACTTGGGAACGTCCCTAGGCTAGAGCAGGTGGCTCAGCCCGAGCATCCGAAGCCTATATCCTTCCGGCTAGACCTCTGCCACCTGGCAGATTAACAGCTAGGGGTTTATTATATCTGTATGCTTGTTATTGTGCCACAGTTTACCGTCTTTGTGAGCATTGTGAGTCAGGGTGTGGCTTAGAGACTCTGTCCGAGCAGGCTTGCCTGACAAAGAGTGAGAAGCACACCTGTATGTGGTTATGTTGCGAGTTGCTGCCTTTATTTAATTATACCTATGCCATTATACACTGTATGGCCTATCACTAGTATTTATTCCTGCTTATGAGATAAGAGTTCTCTAAATCCGTAACTTACTTTCTTTGCTAAGCATCAGATCCTACAGTGGCCGCATGCAGTTTAGAAACTTGCATCTTGTCTACCTGTACGATGTTTTGAGGACTGTTTGCTTTCACCTTCTTTCACGCAGGGGTGATTAGTTGTATTAATTAACGTAACGTTAAATGTACTTTCTTCTAGTTTGTTATTAAATTGTTTCTGCAATTTATTTCCGTTATCTATCTTTTCCTTGAAGCTTTAAGTCAACTTAGTTGTGTGATCTTTTATATAGCCTGCTTGACTATCAGCAGTCTATAGTGCGTGCACCCTGTAACCGAGTAATAGGATACCTTGTTGTCCAGGCAGGACTCTTGACGGTTTAGGGTGGTTTGTTGCCTGGGTTTATAGATAAGGGTGCGATCTAGCGTTTTCCGTTGTTGCTTGTTGCCGCATACCTAGTCCAATAGAAAGAGCCCAGTGTTTATATCCCAGGACGTAACAAATGGCGACCTTGCATAGGATTTACTGAACAGAGGAATATAGTGGTCATTTGTTTTGAGATTCCTTATGATTAGAGGAATACAATGGACATAGAGTTTTTTTTGGAGCAACCAATATAACACATTAAAAACTTTAAATAACAGAAGTATATACATACTTGCATAGGAGATAAGGCACATTCTATAACCGTGATAATTACTGCAGTGCACAAACATGTCTAATACATCAGAACACAGTAGTGGGTCAGGTCACGATACAGGCTCGGAGGGAGAAAGACCTGTGGAGTGGCTAGTCGATAGCGAGGAGGGTGCTAGAAGATTTTTAGAGGTGCCCCTTACCGCTGCCAGGGTGTTGAAGCTGAATAAGTATGGCTTAAAGTGTGTGGCAGGTCTTCAGGGTCACCAGGGTTTAAGTGGCATGAGGAAAGATCAGCTGAGGACTTTGATATTGGGTTTAGAAGGGAGAGACCTGGGTGGAGAGGCGACTGGGGGCCCCGGTCCCCAGCCCCCCTCCACTCTACCCCCATATCAAACGTCAGGGTGCCTGAATTTAGTACATACCCCCAAGTTGATGGTCAATGGCAGCGTGGAATTCAATCACAGGGACCCTCTCCATTAAATGCACCTTCCCCTCCTCAAGGGTTGACTCCAGATTTGTTGTTTCGGCTTGAGATGGCCAAGGTTGAGGCTGCCGAGAGACAGGCTAGTGTGCAGGCTGAGGTTGCTAGAGCTCAGGCTGAGGCTGCAGAGAGAACAGCTATACGAGAGGCTGAACTGCAGGCAGAGTCTACTAGGTATCGGGCTGACAGGGAGCTGGAGAGATCTCGAGTGGAGGTAACAGGGCGAAATATTGGGGAAGGTAACAGACATCGGGACCAATCATTGTCGCACCTGCTTAAACTAGTTCCTGTGTTCGATGAGTCATGTGTGACTGAGTTTTTTATGCGATTTGAGAAGAAGTGTCAGGAACACCAGTGGCCTCAGGAAAAGTGGGCAGCATTAGTTTCATCAAGACTCCTAGGAAAGGGGCTAAAAGCGTATGATGCACTACCTTTAGAGTCCTGTGTAGTTTATGATGAGCTAAAGAAGGCTGTGCTACGGGCCTATGAGTTACAACCAGAAACTTACCGCTTGAAGTTTCGGGGTGTTACTAAGGGCAAGGATAGTACCTTCCTAGAACACGCCCGGGACTTGTCTGATGCACTACGACATTGGCTGCGTTCTGAGAGGGCAGCTACTTTTGAGGAGTTGAGGGAGTTGGTTCTCTTGGAGCAGTTTTTTAAATGCACAGGCGGGGACTTAACATTAAATATAAAGGAAAAAAATCCTAGAACTCTCCAGGAGGCAGCAGAAATGGCTGACCACCGACTGTCATTAATTCAAGGGTGCGAAGCAGCAGCTAGGAGTGAGTCGGGTGCAAAGGATCGTACCCCTCCCCCTCCCAAGAATTTTGATACACATAAATACACAAAACCATGTAGCACTGACAATAAAACTGAACATAAACCAAATACCGTCCCGTATAAGAAGTCTAATGGTACCTCCCACTCCCAAGGGAAACCAAAGAGTAAAGAGTGCTTTGCATGTCACAAGGAGGGTCACTTTGCAAATGCTTGTCCGAACAAGCCACCAAACAAGGTTGCGTCATTGGCCCGCAGCATAGGGGTGTCGCCTATATCTTCTGAGTTTGCCAAGGGTAGTTCGTCAGAGGTTGGGACACAGCCTGTGTTCAAGAGTCTGGAAGGCTCGAACCCTGTCCGCGACGTCTTTGGGGGTCATAGAGGGCATGGTTTTGTGAGGTGGGCTGGCGAAAGGCGAGGAGTTAAGCTATTGCGTGATACTGGGGCTTCTCAGACCTTGTTAAAGAACTTTACTGGTAGGCCGATTAACGCTGCTCGGGTGGTGGTAGTTCAGGGGATCAATGCTACGAAGTCCTACCCGCTGGTGCGGATGGAGCTGGAGGTGGGTGGTGTGGCGAAGGAACTGGATGTCGGAATTGTAGAGAACTTGCCTGTTGGGGGCGTCGACCTCCTCCTCGGCAACGACTTTGCGGTGCCTGCTTCTAAGGTTTCACCCTTGGTCGTTGCCGATATGGCGGCCGACGTTAGTAGGGAGGAACAGGAGTGGGTTGAGAAGTGTAGCGTACAAACCATGGCGTGTGTTGTGACGCGTTCTCAGACATCCGGAGCCTTGCAGCCACCTCCTCAGTCTATCAAACCGCGGAGGAAAGGTCACAAGAAAACGGGAAGTGTTGGTCAATTGGAGAGTTTTGAGCCGGCAGTGTTTCTTGGTGACTCATTATTGGCACCTATGTTAGAGTCTGGAGAGGCCCCGGGGCCTGTCACCGCTAGTGCAGGTGCAGGGCAGGAAGAGACTCTGCGACAGCATCGTTATGCGCAGCGTGAGGAAAGGATGGCTCAGCGGGACATTGGAGGTGGAAATAAATTATTTAAGATGAACTTGGATAATCTGGCACCTGCTGATATATGTTCCTTGCAGCTGGAAGATCCTTAAGTCAGGGCGTGTGGTAATGGTGCTATCGAACTAAAGACCTTGGAGGTAGCAGGTCGGAACCTTAAGAGTTCACAAGCTCAGATGAAGGACAGATACGACCAGAAGGTGAAGCCGAGGGAGTTTGAAGTAGATCAGGAAGTACTGATACTACTGCCTCTGGTGGGACACCCCTTGTCTGCCAAGTATTCTGGTCCGTATCGGGTTGTAAGGAAGGTTTCTGATCTCGACTATTTAGTAGCTACCCCTGATCGTAAGAAAAAGAACCAACTTTGCCACGTAAATTTGATGAAAGAGTATGTGAGGCGCCCCTCCGAGCCTCTCACTGTCCCGGTGTTGATCTGCAGCGATCGTGGTGGAGAAGGAGGAAGGGACAGTCAAGCTGTGGGGGAGGATAATTGGGACTGTCATGTTTCCGCGGACCAGTGGGCGGGGAATTATAGACAAGTAGCTCACGAGTTGATATTGCACCTGCCTGAGCAACAGCGTGTACCTCTGCAGCACTTGTTTGATTCAAACCCAGCTGTTTTCGCGGAGCATCCTGGCCTCACTACTCAAGCGGTGCACGATGTCGATGTTGGGGACCACCCGCCCTTTAAATCAGTGCCATACCGTGTTCCCCCTATTAAATTACCAGCACTTAGGGAAGAGCTGGATTATATGCTGAAACGTGGGCTGATTTCTGAGGGTGCAGTAAGGTGGACTTCCCCCGTCACACTGCAGCCCAAACCAGATGGCAAGGTGCGGTTTTGTATAGATTTCCGCAGGTTGAATGGTTTAACCCCCACAAATGCCTACCCTCTCCCTCGCGTGGACGACAGTGTGGATAAGATAGGAAAGGCCAAGTTCCTCGCTAAGATAGTCCTTGTTAAGGGTTATTGGCAAGTGCCCTTGTCTGAGCGAGCGCGAGAGGTGTGTGGGTTTGTGGTGGACGGTGCCACATATCGTTGCCATGTTATGCCATACGGGCTGAAAAATGCCCCTGCAACGTTTCAGAAATTAATGAACGACATTGTAGCCGACATTCCCAACTGTACGGTGTACCTAGATGATGTCATAATATATGACGATGATTTTAACAGTCACTGTGCTCACATCGGACAGCTTTTTAATAAACTGAATGAAGCAGGTTTGGTGGTAAACCTGGGTAATTGCGATTTTGTCAAAGCCACAGTTTTGTACCTTGGGTTCGAGGTGGGGATGGGTCAGGTGTGCCCTCCACAGACAAAGATCAAAGCCATCGATCAGTTTCCCCAGCCTACGACTAAGAAACAAATCATGCGGTTTCTAGGTATGATAGGCTATTATCGTCGCTTCATCAAAGGCTATTCGACTGTACTTGCACCTTTAACTGACTTATTATCTAAGGACAAGAAGTTCCGGTGGTCTCCTGAGTGTGCAGAGGCGTTTTCCTTGGTGAAACACCTGTTATGTACCCACCCCATACTCAGGGCCCCGGACTCCAGCAGACCTTTTCAGCTGGCGACTGATGCCAGTGGCGTAGGGGCTGGGGCTGTCTTGTTACAGACAGATGATGAAGGTATTGAACATCCAGTGAGTTTTTACAGTAAAAAATTCAATAGTGCACAAAGGAATTACTCTGTAATTGAAAAAGAACTCCTGGCGATAGTGCTGGCGCTCAGGCACTTCGAGGTATATGTTCCTGCTTTCGGACCAGTCGTAGTGGTTTATACCGATCATCACCCTCTGAAATTCTTGAATCAGTTTCATAACCGGAATAGGAGGCTGACCAGGTGGTCACTCATTCTTCAGGAGTATAATTTGGACATACGCCATATTGCCGGTTCTGATAACGTGATCGCGGATTGTCTATCAAGGGTGGATGATGTTGGTTAGACTGCTACAGGATTGAGGGTTGAGTGTGGAGGAAAATAGGCTGTCACTGTAGTTCAGCCGAAAAAAAAAAAAAAAATAGCAAAAAACCTTATAAAAACTCTTTATTTTTATAACGTGTAGAATTTTGTATAAGATGTTGTAGCAGTATCTAAGTTGAATGTTTCCGCTTATTGTCGCTAAGTTAGTTGAACTTGCTCGGTGGAGTGCAACAGTCTTTATTTTTTTTATATATAGTGCCTTGTGTCGCAACAGTGTGTGGTACTATGAGAAGCTTTCTGTTAGATATGAAGAACTTAGTCAAGTGTCTTATATCTTGGGGGAGGTGTGACGCTCCTGCATAGTAGCCACGTGCGGGCAGGCGCGCGCGTCGGCTGCCCAGCCATTTAGAAACCGGCTGGCGGCAGCCGGCTGGCCGGCTTTTCCTTAGTATATATCCTACGACAATGTAACTAATGTCTGGGATATTATTATGTTGTTTCACAGCTTGAAGCTGCCCATATTCTTAACCAACACATCTTAGTATATTTTATTCTCGATAGTTGATTGTTTCATTATAATATATAAGATGTAAGTCTAGTGAGAGTGGGAGGAGACGAGAGAGAGAGAGAGAGCGAGCGAGCAGGGTGGGGGAGGAGGGTGTTGCTTTTCCTCCTCCTCCCTCCTCCCTCCCGGAGGAGTTGGTCGCCCGCGTGGCCTTTTCTCTCGGTTTTGATTGGCTGGTGGTTCCTGGCGCCTTCTGCAGGCCTGCTGCCGGGTGACGTAGCGGCCTGTGATTGGCTGACCACCGTGCCTTTGTGTGGGATCCTGGAGGGGTCCAGAGGAGCTATTCTCCTCAGAGCTCACCTCACTGTCGTACCCTTCGGACCCCCTTGATATCTATCCCTCTCAACCCCACTTAGAAACTTTCTCTCTTACTTTGTATACCTTCTTTCCACTACTTCACCAGTCTATTTAATTACCCCATCCCCTTGAAAGACCTTATATCTATCATTGTATTAACGACGAGCTCTCAGATAACTAGATAGGATTTTGGGCCTTATGCAGAGATATAATTGTTAATGAGACCTAGGACGCTTTTTTGTTGTCTCATATTTGGTGGTTTCATGCTTGCTAGTGTGTTCTTGTAGCAGGTGAGCAGGGGCTAGACCGGAGGGGAGGCTATTTGCGATCCTTTAAGTAAAGTCTGCTGGTGCGAGTCCTGTGGACCTGCACAACTTTACTAGGATACCCGTGGGAGTCTGGGGGCATTTTCTTGTCTGTGTGCCTGTGTGTCTAGTGTTGTGTTGTGTGAGGGCCCTTGCCTAGTCCACTCTGCACTGCGCTAGCACGTCTTGCGTTTGTTTTAGGGTCGCCAGGAGAGAGTCAGATACTTGGGATCTGAGTCTCTCAAGAGAGCACCCTTTCAATTAGAGTAATTTGGCGCACAGACTTAGGAACGTCCCTAGGCTAGAGCAGGTGGCTCAGCCCGAGTATCCGAAGCCTATATCCTTCCAGCTAGACCTCTGCCACCTGGCAGATTAACAGCTAGGGGTTTATTATATCTGTATGCTTGTTATTGTGCCACAGTTTACCGTCTTTGTGAGCATTGTGACTCAGGGTGTGGCTTAGAGACTCTGTCCGAGCAGGCTTGCCTGACTAAGAGTGAGAAGCACACCTGTATGTGGTTATGTTGCGAGTTGCTGCCTTTATTTAATTATACCTATGCCATTATACACTGTATGGCCTATCACTAGTATTTATTCCTGCTTATGAGATTAGAGTTCTCTAAATCCGTAACTTACTTTCTTTGCTAAGCATCAGATCCTACAGTGGCCGCATGCAGTTTAGAAACCTGCATCTTGTCTACCTGTACAATGTTTTGAGGACTGTTTGCTTTCACCTTCTTTCACGCAGGGGTGATTAGTTGTATTAATTAACGTAACGTTAAATGTACTTTCTTCTAGTTTGTTATTAAATTGTTTCTGCAATTTAATTCCGTTATCTATCTTTTCCTTGAAGCTTTAAGTCAACTTAGTTGTGTGATCTTTTATGTAGCCTGCTTGACTATCAGCAGTCTATAGTGCGTGCACCCTGTAACCGAGTCATAGGATACCTTGTTGTCCAGGCAGGACTCTTGACGGTTTAGGGTGGTTTGTTGCCTGGGTTTATAGATAAGGGTGCGATCTAGCGTTTTCCGTTGTTGCTTGTTGCCGCATACCTAGTCCAATAGAAAGAGCCCAGTGTTTATATATCCCAGGACGTAACAAGTTTTTATGAAAGGAGCAGAGCATATGTTAGAATAGGAAATGGTGAGTTGAGTGAATGGTTTGAGGTAAAGGTAGGTTTGCGACAAGGTTGTGTATTGTCACCATGGCTGTTTAATATGTTTATGGATGGTGTGGTGAGGGAGGTCAAAATGAGAACTATGGGAAGAGGATTGGGTTTAATAGGAAAAAATTGTAGAGATTGGGAGTTGAATCAGTTGCTGTTCACTGATGACACAGCATTGGTGGTGGAAATTGCAGCGGGTAGTCAAAGAGTTTGGAGTGGTTTGTGGGAGGAGGAAACTGAAGGTGAACGTCAATACAAGTAAAGTAATGGTGTGTAATAGGGGTGATCGTAGGGTGAATCTAGATGTGAGGCTGGATGGGGAAATATTGGAACAAGAAGATTGTTTAAATATCTAGGAGGAACGATAAGCAGGAGCGGAGGTATGGAAATGGAGGTAAAACAGAGAGTGTGTGAAGGAAGGAAGGTTTTCGGAACAATGGGAAGTATGTGGAAGACGAGAAATCTCGGAATGAAAGTAAAAAGTGCAATGTATCAAGGAATTGTTGTGCCAACAGTGATGTATGGGGCTGAGACATGGGCTCTGAAGAAAAAGGAGAGAAGAAAGCTGGATGTGATGGAGATGAGCTGCTTGAGGAGTATGTGTGGAGTTACTCATAGAGACGGATTGAGGAATGAGGAGATACGTAGGAGAGTGGGGCAACAGGAACATTTGTCAACCAGAGTGGACAGAAGGGTGCTGAGCTGGTATGGTTATGTTGAACGAATGGGAGATGAAAGGTTTACAAAGAGAATATGTGAGTCAGATACAAGGGGAGATAGAAGGGCAGGAAGACCCCCATTGAGATGGAGAGACTGTGTAAGACAAACTTTGGATGATAGAGGATGACTATAGATCAGGCAAAGGAAGCGGTAATAAACAGGAATGAATGGAGAATGCTTGTGAATAGTTGAGTGAACACGTGGTCATTTGGGGGAAGGGGTCGGGCGCAAGTTGGACTAGATAATAGTCCATCAGGCGCCTGGCCCGGGAGACGATTAATATGAAGGGTGCGCCTGGAAGTGTGGTGGGCGGGCTTGTGACTTTGGCTCCGCTGCATGTCTGCCTGCCGAGATCGGAGCCTCTCCGGGTGGTCGGGGGCCGGGGGATTGCTGGAGCGACCTTGGTGACCCTGGTCTCTGGGTGTTCTCCTGGGTGACCTGGATGTGTGTGAATTTTGTGTTTTGTCTGTGTTTGTTCGTTGTTCTGTCTTGTGTTTTGTGTTTTCCCTGGTCTTGCTCTGTCTTGAGTCGGCCACCCCGAAGAAAATAAAACAAAAACAAATAATTAAATAGAGTAAAATAGAAAATAAAAATAAAAATAGGAAAAGTGAGGATTGAGCCTGAGCATATACATACATACATGTTTTAGCTAAGTATTAGCCTAAGCAACTCTATCACAACGATTTACTATACCCCTGTAACATTGAATTCCTGTAAGTTAGAGACAAGAATTAATTCAAACATAGTCTCAACGAAACTGTAGGAAATTAAGCAAACATTCACTGGGGTAATGTCCTTAAGGCTGAAAAGTCCGGGGCATTTAACAGCAGTGAAAAATTGTCTCGCCCTCCCCCCTGCCCTCGAGAATACGACGAACCTGTTGTGTGCCTTTTGAAGTCCGGATCCTGAAGTCCTGATTGTGAGAAGCAGCTCCTCCTGAAGTCCTGCCCAGTGAATCTACGTTCGACGTCGGCCAGACTTACCCTCGAACCACTACCCTCCTACCTTCCCATAAGTGTCTCTGAGTATCTTACGTTGTGATTATTGTTGTCAAGGTAAGGCAAAATATGTGAATATTACAGGCTGAATTCTAAATAGATCTGTGCCCTAGATCCGTATTGATTGTGTGTGTATTAATCTCTCAGTATTCATAATAATTGTTATGTAGATCTGTGTCCAAGATCTAGTGTTAATCTTTGAGCTATAACTCTCTTATAACGTATCACACATACGTTACATACTCATGTTAAAATTAATTCATATAAGCCAAATACTCACAGATTTTCCTTGTATATGTCCATTCCATTATGTATGTTGCAAGTTGAAGTTGAAGTGTATTCCGTGTCTTTATTCCCTTCTTAACACCTTACGAGCGGCCTATGCGGTTTATTTATGTGTACCGCCCAGCGGGGTGTTTTTAGCCAAAATAGGGCTGTTTACGTGATCATTTTCATGCCTAAATAAGACCCAGAACGTAAAACAAGTACCTATCCCTGAAAGGGCATAAACAGAGCTTTCGAATGACACCATAACGATCCTTGTATGATGGATAGTTTTCTTGCAATAACCGTGCAACGCGAGTGCAAAAAGCAGGTAATTCGGTACTTTCAGTACATAATTGAGTATGTAGCGAGTGAGAGAGGGAGGAGGGAGCTGAGATTTGTGTCAGTAGGTTCGCCGCGGTGGTCTGGAGCAGTCATACGCTCGCTAGTCTCCTGCCACCACTTGTCTCTCTCTCTCAGCCACATTACGTGCTGAAATTGCCACTCGAGTTATGTCGAGCGCCGCCACATAGTCCAGCTTTATTTAACTCGACTTATGTTGCTCGCCGCTAATTAAGGGTTAAATAATATTATCGTCTAGAAACTAAGCTCAATTTCACATTTTATTTTTCTCAGTTCTCCCTCATCAAGAAGTTTTATTGTTGATTAAATAATCGACTTTCTTCGAGTAACCTTGATTCACACTTACCTACTGTTAAGTGTTTATTGTTTATTTTATGAACATTATATCAGTTCATTCTATCAGTGATGTAGATAATTTTGATTCTTCTCGTCTAGGAATTCTAGCCTTGCATAGATCTATTATCTAAATATTCATCATTTGAATACACCGCTGATTGTGTGAATTCTCTATAGGAATCTGCTAACTCGTTCAGACCTTCTTTTATACCTTATCAGGTATTTCTATTTGTACAAATTCGTTATGTGCGCCATTTACTTATTATTAGTTTTATGCTAATCATTCGTACACGCTAATTTTATTTATGCGTTACATAATATTGGTTAACTACGTTAGTTCTGTTAACTGTATATTCTGCTATTATTTCATTCAAGGGATATTTACCCTTTGATTATTCATCAATAGAGGTAAAATAGTACATCTGAATTCCTCGACCCAAGATATAATTATCGCATATGATCGTTGACGAGTTATATGTTTATGTGATAATTTACTCAATTTAAGTTAAGTATATATTGAATTGTAAAAGTAATTCCGTATATTTACCCTGTTAATCTCACTTGATTATCTCAGACACTAAGAATACAGTCGCACTAATAGTAAATACTATTTCCAACATCGCAGTACCTAGAATGACCTGATCAAGCTACCCGGTCAGTTTATCTTAATCCCTGCTATTTACGTTCTGTGCGCGCCACTCCCCACCAGTGAGTTGAACTAAACCTCCCGTGCGTTCATCGTAACCTAGAAATTGCGTATTCTTATTTCACATAGTGTTTATATTTCAACTTAATTCAATTCCAGAGTAAGAACAAGTTAGAAACTCAACTCACATATATAATATTTGTTACGATCGGGTCTCGTATAAATCAGTGGCTCTTATACATTGGACTAGACTGGCATAAATGCAACAACGGAAACGCTAGATCCAACCCCTGATATATAATCCCGTCGAACAAAGAACACATATACCCTCCAGAGTTATATCTGCGATAGCGGGGTATCTTAACTCTCAGTATCTATGTGCTTCTACTATAGGCTGATGTTCTCTGAAACAGCCTATTACCTATAACATATGGTTGCTTAGTTATGGTACACAAGGAAAAGATAGTTAACTTAATTAAATCACAAGAGTGATCTAATGCAAACAAGAAGAAGGTTTACTTAACGTTACTTTAATCAATAATATCTGTCACTCCTTTATGAAAGAAAGTGTTGTAAAGTCCTCAAGCACCGAACAAGGAATCTTCTGAATAATGTCGGATGCTACTAAGAAGAACGTATCGGAATTGGAACCACAAAATAGCAGGAGGCAGGACAATGCACGTGTAGGCTAAATACACAAAAAGGCTGGACCTATAATGTTATTGGACACAAGAATATTATAAGCGGTGCAACAGTAATAATGCTCGCCACGAAAAAGTAGTACTCCTATTAACAAAACTGGTCTATGCTGGTTGTGTCTCTCTACAGCAACCTAGACCTCAAAATGCTTGTGTAGAAATAATGGGTATGCATAAAAGAGTATATGATCTAATCCAGCTAATGTCTACCCGGGTTAATAAAGTCTAGCTGGGATGCGCAAAGGTACAGAATTCTGGTGGAGCAAGGCAGCTCCTAGCCTAGTGTGGACCTTGGGTCTGTGCGGCCTGATTATGTTAATATGAAGGGGTGCTCTCTTGAGGATTCTCGATCACAAGTATCGAGTATCCTCCTGGCGACCCTCAAAAGTAAAAGCAAATAGAGTTAGAACAGTGTTGGGTGGATTAGGCAAGCAGCCCTCACGCACTACACAGTCTAAACTCCAAGGTACACAGACAAAAGATCCACCCAGGTAACCCACAGAATCCGTAGTGTCGTGCAGCTCAAAAGTAGCCTACACACAGTGAAAACACCAACAGCAAGGTACCTGATCCCTAGTCTAGCATCATTTAACCCTGTAGAAACATTAGCGATTGATGGAGACAGTCCGAGCAATACAATCTCCCAAAAAGACAATGACTATCTTCAACCTTAGCCTAGTACATAAGAAATGTGAGATCCAGCATATAATACAGTCTGGCCACCAATTCAAGGTGTGGATGCAGAGAACCAGAGGGGGATTGATATTAATAAAAGGTGAGCAAATAGTGGAAATGATAGAGGCAGTAGGAGAGAAAGATTATAAGACAAGAGTGTGGAACAGTTCATGGGAGATGCTTAGAGTATGCTGTCTGGGACGGATCTGACCAGGATATTCCCAGGGACCGCATGGCTGGAGTCCCAGTTCGCAGGAATGGCACGAGGGCGCGCGACAGTCACCCAGTAAGCAGCCGCCTAGTAGGCCGTGTTAGGCAGGAGGCAACGAATCCCGCTAGGCCTATGTAAGGGGGCCAGCCACGCGCCACATTCACCACCAAGTCGCACCACCTGGTCTCTCTCTCTCTCTCTCTCCCGCTCGCCTTCCCATCATTCAACTACTTAACACAATACTTTCAATTGACTAAATAAAATAGAAAGGATTGTGACAGACGAAAACATAGAACAGTTCTGAACTGTCTGCAACACAAGCTTTCTCGAGAAGGAAAGTACACAATGATAGGTAGACTGTAGCTACATTCTCTGCCCTGGCGAGTCCTAGTGAGTAAGCCATGCGGTTCTGGGGGAAGCGGTGAGCGTCACACCCCACCCAAGATTTTTAAGAGGCTCCAACTATGAGCTCTAAATCTGACACGCAGAACCTATACAAAATTCGCCACTCCTAGTCACCCAGCGACAATGAAATGTAAAGCACAGTTCTCTTCAAAATAACACATTATAAAAATGAACAACCCCTCCCAACACAATAGATTAAATTACATAGTTATGCTCAAAAGAGCGAGCTTCACTAGCCCAGCCTTCTGAGAGGAGTACAACTCAGAATTTCTGCTATAACATACTTAAAACAAAATTTAACTATCAAAGAAAGAGTTTTTATAGGATTTTTATATTTTTAATATGTTTATGGCGGCTGCACTACAGGGGCAGCCTAGTTTTTTTCTTCTATACCAACACAGCAACTCCTACTTTACGACCCAATACGCTGGGCTACCCACGCGAGCCAACAAGCACCAGACGTAAACATACTAATCAAACCAAAGTAGGAGCCTACCCTTGTGATGATCTACCCCGGGTGTTCCACCCTCGATAAGCAATCTGCAATCACATTCTCAGAACCGGCAATATGGCGTATGTCTAGGTTTTATTCCTGCAATATTAATGACCACCTGGTCAGCCTCATATTCCGGTTATGGAATTGATTCAGGAACTTGAGGGGGTGATGGTCGGTGTAGATCACCACAACTGGTCCATAGGCTGGAACATACACCTCAAAGTGCCTGAGCTCTAGCACAATCGCCAGCAGTTCCTTCTCAACTACTGAATAGTTCTTCTGCGCCGAGTTGAACTTTTTTGAGAAGAAACTGACTGGGTGCTCCAGCACATCTTCATCTGATTGCATCAGAACGGCACCAGCCCCCACACCACTGGCATCAGTTGCCAGCTGGAATGGTCGGCTAAAGTCCGGGGCCCTGAGGATGGGGTGAGTACACAACAGGTGTTTTACTAGCAAAAAAGCCCTCTCACACTCAGGCGCCCACTTAAACTTTCTATCTTTGGCCAATAGGTCCGTCAGAGGAGCCAGCACAGTAGAATAGCCCTTTATAAAGCGGCGGTAGTAACCAATCATGCCCAAAAACCTCATGATCTGCTTCTTGGTGGACGGCCTGGGGAAGTGGTTAATAGCCAATATCTTGTTCTGTGGGGGGCACACCTGGCCCAAACCCACCATGAACCCCAGATACTGCACGGTAGCCCGCACAAAATCACACTTTCCCAGGTTGACCACCAAGTTTGCCTCGCTTAATTTCTTAAATAGGGATTCTACATGTTCACAGTGGCTCTTGAAATCGTCATCGTAGATAATGACGTCGTCCAGGTACACGGTACAGTTCGGAATGTCAGCCACTAACTCGTTTATCAAGCTTTGGAAGGTCGCTGGTGCATTCTTTAGACCGTACGGCATGACATTACAATGATATGTAGCACCATCCACCACAAAACCACACACCTCTTTCGCCCGTTCAGACAAAGGCACCTGCCAGTAACCTTTTACCAGGTCCACCTTGGTCAAGAACTTGGCCCTGCCAATCTTGTCTACACAGTCATCGACCCGGGGAAGAGGATATGGGTTGGTGGGAGTCAAGCCGTTTAGCCTGCGGTAATCAACACAGAAGCGCACCTTGCCATCCGGCTTAGGTTGCAGCGTTACGGGAGATGTCCACTTTACCGCCCCCTTCTCGATCAGTCCCTGTTGCAACATATACTCCAACTCCGCCCGGAGGGCCGGAAGTTTAATAGGGGGCACCCTATAGGGCACTGATTTGAAGGGTGGGTGGTCTCCGACGTCAACGTCGTGCACCTCATGAGTAGTGAGACCTGGGTGTTCCGCAAATACAGTAGGGTATAAACAGAATAGGCGCTCGACAGCCACACGCTGTTGCTCAGGTAGGTGTTGCAAAGCCTCATGAGCCTCCTGTCTCATGTTTCCCGCCCACTGATCTGCAGAAACATGATAATCCCAGTTGTCATCCACCTGCGCATGACTGTCCCGTTCTCCTTCTCCACCTTGACTGCTGAAAGTCATCACGGGGACAGTGAGAGGCTCAGGTGGGCGCCTCACATACTCCTTCATCAGGTTGACATGACATAACTGATTCCTCTTACGCCTGTCTGGAGTGGCCACCAGGTAATCTAAGTCCGAGAGCTTCTCTGCTACCCTATAAGGACCAGCGTACTTTGCGAATAAGGGGTGACCTACAAGAGGGAGTAGTATCAACACCTCCTGACCCACGTGAAACTCCCTGAGTTTCACCTTGTGGTCGTACCTGTCCTTCATGAGGGCCTGAGAGCCTACCAGATTGCGGCCAGCCAACTCCAGACTATGCAACATTCGTTCTCTACTCTCAAGTTCGACAGCACCGTCACTACACTTTAGAACCTCCGGGTCTTCTAGCTGCAATTTGCTAATATCTGAGGGAGCTAGCCTGTCTAAGTGTTTGCGAAACAACTCATGCCCTCCCCCAACATCGAAGTTTGCATCCCGTTGCTCTCTCCGTGTATACCGTTGCTGCCTCTGAGTCTCTTTAAGCCCTGCCTCTACACTCTCAGTGACAGGTGGTGGTGCTTCTCCAGACTCTAATAACGGTGCTAATACTGAGTCCCCGAGAAGTGCTGCTGGTACTAGACTCTCCACCGTATCAGCTTTCAGCACCTTCTCGTGACCGTTCCTCCGCTTATTTGAAGACTGTTGGTTAGGCTGTGACTCCCTGAATGCGAGAGATCTGGTTACAACACACGCCATTGGTTGCACCTGACACTTCTCAACCCATTCCTGTTCCTCCCTACTCACGTCGGCCAGCTCCTCGGCAACGACTAAGGGTGAAACCTTAGAAGCAGGCACCGCAAAGTCATTGCCGAGAAGGAGGTCGACGCCCCCAACAGGCAATTTCTCCACGATTCCCACATCCAGTTCGCGAGTCACACCGTCAACTTCAAGCTCCATTCTAACAAGCGGGTATGACCTAGTTGCATTAACTTCCTGCACCACAACTACCTGCGCCGCGTTTATGGGTCTACCAGTGAAATTCTTCAAGAGTGTCTGAGAGGCACCTGTGTCACGCAAAAGCTGTACCCCGTGCTTCTTGCCCCCCAACTTCACGCAGCCATGCCCTCTATGGTCGCAAAAGGCATCGCGGACAGGGTTCGAGCCTTCCGGATCCTCCTTCACTGGCGGTGCTCCATCCTCTGATCTTATGCCTCCAGCAAACACAGAAGACTTCTGGAACACCCCAATGCTGCGAGCCAATGACACAGCCGCCGTGGGAGGTCTGCTCGGACAAGCTTTTGCCATTTGCCCCTCTTTGTGACAGTGATAACACTCAAATTTCCCCTTGGACTTATACTGAGGTGTAAAAGTCCCCTGACCCTTCTTAAACGGGGCGGTGCTAGGTTTGTGATCAGTCTTGGTGTCATTGCTTTTAAATTTATGTGTGTCCATATTCCGGGGAGGGGGAGGGTAACGCTCCTTAACGCCTACATCGTTTCTCTGTGCAGAGCCGCACCCCCGAATTAGTGACAACCGACGATCAGCCATCTCTGCTGCTTCTACGAGAGTTCTTGGGTTCTTCTCTTTAAGGTTTAAAGTCAAGTCGCCGCCCGTACACTTATAAAACTACTCTAGAAGCATCAACTGTTTCATCTCATCAAACGTAGTTGTCTTCTCTGATCTGAGCCAGTTTCCCATAGCGTCGGACAGGTCCCGGGCGTGCTCCAAGAAGGTACTGTCTCGCCCCTTAGTCACACCCCGGAACTTTAACCTATATGTCTCGGGTTGTAGCTCATATGCCCGCAGGACAGCCTCATTGAGCTCCTCATAAACAACGCAGGACTCCAAAGGCAGTGCATCGTAAGCCTTGAGCCCCTTACCTACGAGTCTAGAGGACACAAGGGCCGCCCACTTAACTTCAGGCCACTGATGCTCCCGGCACTTCTTCTCAAATCTATTGAAAAACTCTGTGACACCAGACTCGTCAAATACAGGGACCAGTTTGAGAAGGTGCGACAAAGACTGCTCATGCGCACGGTTTCCAGTACCGAGTCGCTGTCCCGTCATCTCAACACGAGACTTCTCTAAATCCATGTCGGCACGGTATCTTGTAGATTCTAGTTCAGTCCTAAGCTCAGCTTCCCTCGTCTGTTGCTGCATCCTAGTCAGCTCTTTTCTCTCTTCTATCTTAGCTAGCTCTTTTCTCTCTTCTATCTTAGCTAGCTCTGTCTGCTGTTGACTCTGATGTTGCATCTTTGCCATCTCGAGCTGAAAGAGCATCTCCGGGGTCAAACCTTGAGGAGGAGGAGGAGATGCAATGATGTTAGAAATACCCGGTGATCCCCCCAGGGGCAAACCACCCTGCCAGTCACTACCCACCTGCGGAAGCGTGCTCAGGGTCGGTACTCCAATAGGAGGATTGGGAGTCGAGTGAAGAGGAGGCTCGGCCAAAGGGCTCTGAGCACTCACCCTACCTCGTACGCCAGTCACCCAACCCAGCACACACGTCATCTGTCACTCCTTTATGAAAGAAAGTGTTGTAAACTCCTCAATCACCGAATAAGGAATCTTCTGAATAATGTCGGATGCTACTAAGAAGAACGTATCGGAAATGGAACCACAAAATAGCAGGAGGCAGGACAATGCACGTGTAGGCTAAATACACAAAAAGGCTGGACCTATAATGTTATTGGACACAAGAATATTATAAGCGGTGCAACAGTAATAATGCTCGCCACGAAAAAGTAGTACTATTAACAAAACTGGTCTATGCTGGTTGTGTCTCTCTACAGCAACCTAGACCTCAAAATGCTTGTGTAGAAATAATGGGTATGCATAAAAGAGTATATGATCTAATCCAGCTAATGTCTACCCGGGTTAATAAAGTCTAGCTGGGATGCGCAAAGGTACAAAATTCTGGTGGAGCAAGGCAGCTCCTAGCCTAGTGTGGACCTTGGGTCTGTGCGGCCTGATTACGTTAATATGAAGGGGTGCTCTCTTGAGGATTCTCGATCACATGTATCGAGTATCCTCCTGGCGACCCTCAAAAGTAAAAGCAAATAGAGTTAGAACAGTGTTGGGTGGATTAGGCAAGCAGCCCTCACGCACTACACAGTCTAAACTCCAAGGTACACAGACAAAAGATCCACCCAGGTAACCCACAGAATCCGTAGTGTCGTGCAGCTCAAAAGTAGCCTACACACAGTGAAAACACCAACAGCAAGGTACCTGATCCCTAGTCTAGCATTATTTAACCCTGTAGAAACATTAGTGATTGATGGAGACAGTCCGAGCAATACAATCTCCCAAAAAGACAATGACTATCTTCAACCTTAGCCTAGTACATAAGAAATGTGAGATCCAGCATATAATACAGTCTGGCCACCAATTCAAGGTGTGGATGCAGAGAACCAGAGGGGGATTGATATTAATAAAAGGTGAGTAAGTAGTGGAAATGATAGAGGCAGTAGGATAGAAAGATTCTAAGACAAGAGTGTGGAACAGTTCATGGGAGATGCTTAGAGTATGCTGTCTGGGACGGATCTGACCAGGATATTCCCAGGGACCGCATGGCTGGAGTCCCAGTTCGCAGGAATGGCACGAGGGCACGCGACAGTCGCCCAGAAGCAGCCGCCTAGTAGGCCGTGTTAGGCAGGAGGCAACGAATCCCGCGAGGCCTATGTAAGGGGGCCAGCCACGTGCCACACTCACCACCAAGTCACACCACCTGGTCTCTCTCTCTCTCTCTCTCTCCCGCTCGCCTTCCCATCATTCAACTACTTAACACAATACTTTCAATTGACTAAATAAAATAGAAAGGATTGTGACAGACGAAAACAAAGAACAGTTCTGATCTGTCTGCAACACAAGCTTTCTCGAGAAGGAAAGTACACAATGATAGGTAGACTGTAGCTACATTCTCTGCCCTGGCGAGTAAGCCATGCGGTTCTGGGGGAAGCGGTGAGCGTCACATATTATTCAAGGGTTATTATTCTATAGGCAACGTGTTCACCTTATTGCATATTTCCTAGCTATTTATTGCCATAATACTTTAACCCTTGTCTATCGGGGCCCGAATTAAGTCCGTATCTAAAAATCTGGACTATGTGGCGGGGCCTGACTTAAGTCTGTGTGCAATTTTTGAGCAAGAATGGCTCTGAGAGAGAGACGAGCGACGGGAGGAGCGTAGGTTACCTCATGACCGCTCGGCACGGACCCTGCGCGCCTACTGACATCTACTCCACACACATCCACCCTCCCTACCTCGCCACACAGGGAATTACGTGAGGAAATTACCGTATTTTAGGGTGTTTTCACTCGTGTTGCATGATCGTTGCAAGATAACGCGTGGTCGTAGAAGGATGGTTCTGGTGTCATTGGAAAGCTCAATTTACGCCCTTTCAGGGATACATAATTGTATTACGCTCTGGCTCTTTTTTATGCACGAAAAAGAGCACGGAAACAAGGCCATTTAGGGTAAAACAAAAACGCTGGGGGCTAGGGGAAAAAAACTGACGGGCCCGCTCGTCATGTGTTAATACTCTGTGTGTTGATTAGAGACTGATGCTTGTGATCAAATTCATTCTATCGTTCGCTTACTATTTCTAATAATAGCTAAGTTAACGCTCAGTCCTTATTTCCGAGCTTGGTATATTCGTGACCTAAGCATTGATATGATTATGGCACGCATCAAGAGGTCCGGAGCTTATAATAAGTAAGATCAAAGTTTCTATATAACAACTTGTGTGTTTAATAAACTCAGTGTGTATAATTTACATGTGTTTTATTATTGTGTTTGTAGCACCTAATTAAGTACCTATTTGTAATTAAGACATGCTCTTCGAAAACCAAATTTTTTCCTAAACCTAATCAAACAACCTAACCTAAACTCCAATGGTCTCACCAATGATATAGATTAGGGCAAAATATTGAAAATACGGCGGAAAAGTTCTCCACTAATTCAAGATGGCCGCCTTTACAGCTGCAACCCTTATTTACCCCTCAAAGTATAATGACACAAAACTTAATTTGCTGCGGTAATGGCATATTATTATATTGTGGTGACTATTACTGTAAGACAAACCTATATAAAACTCATTGAAAATTATATCTCATACGTGACCATTGCTTCACATTGTTCGAAAACAAATGAAGGAACTTACATAAATGCAAATAACAGGGAAAGAACTAATATAGATTTTCAGTTTCACCTGAAACAGCTAATCGCAGTCATTAATTCTGTCATTTTGTCATATGGTCATTTTGAAGCCTCTAAAAATTTAAAGGAAACACCATGAGATGGGGGATAAAAACAAAATAGGTGATGGAAGCACCAGAACCAAAACATCTCCAGTCACCACGCCACCAAGACAAAAGAACATAAGAGCTTCTTCACCACATCAGGCCAAGAAAGCCACCATCACCTGTCCACTTCCCCCGACACTAGGAAAGGACAAAACCGAGAGGTTAACCACCAAAACCACCAGATAAACCAGAGAAGTCCACTACCAACGTCAAGAAAGGGAAACCTTCCATAAGACCCAAACCACCCCGCGCCCATCTTGTCCTGAGACACACCACTGCCGTGGCGCAAATTCCAAGAAGGGTTACCGCCGTTGACACAAACCCTCCTCCGAGCACAACCGCCTTTCTAGACCCGAGATGCACAGCCATAAGGAATGACGGAACTGGTCAGACCTCTCCAGCCAAATCCATAAGTAGCACAGTTGAAAAGATACTCTAGATCACACATATAGACTAGATATCTGGAAGACTTGGGATTGTTATGTCGGGATATAATATTTTAATCCCGTTACTCAGTCTTCACTAAAGTCCGATTCTGGACTTATAGACTGTAAATATCCTCAACAGGAACGCATCTAACACGTCCTTAAGTGGGGGTCACCGGCATTTGTTATCTTTCTCTCCTTCTCTCTCTTTCCCTGGCTTGCATCCATTCGGCCCCATTCAGCCAACTGTTTTAAGACATGTATCCCCATCCAGGTGTCGATTTCTTCCTGGCGAGCGATAGCGAGCCAGCATTGTATGGAGAAATTCGGCTTCGCCGGAGAAATTTTTCTATCGAAAAATATACAAATTTAGCTTGCTGTCAAAACAAAATATATATATGCTGGCTCGCTACCGCTCGCCAGGGAAATATTGACACCTGGATGGGGGTAAACGTCTTAAAACAGTAGGCTGAATGGGACCAAATGGATACAAACCAAAAAGAGAGAGAGAGAAAGAGAAAAATACGAAGTGGTCTCCTTTAATAAGAAGAATAAGTTATACCTGTTGATTGTAATATTGAAAACCCTTCTTATGTTTGAAATTATTGTGGACCGGAACGAGAAGTACTAATATAACGGAGATATATACCTGATAAAGAAGGTTTATTAAACATAATGAAGTCTATGATCGACTGTCGAATTATGTCAACTCTATTAATATATAATTGTGAGATTATATACACCAATAATAATATAAATTATAATTTGTGTCATTATTATAATTATTATTATTATTTTTATTATTATTATTATTATTAGTATTATTTTTATTAGTAGTAGTAGTGGTAGACTAGCCATCAGCAGCCGTCAATCAGCAGACAAATTTAACAGATGGTTTACTTAGTACAGTCGAGCTAATAAGTGATGTCTCGGCACCAAGTATGTTTTGATCAATCATTGGTATCAGCAGTATCTAAGCTTCATTTCTTCATACCGAGTGAGATATACAAACGTGTTCCTACACTATCCACCCTATTCAACATCTGACAGACATTAATACAGCACAGAGCAAGCCAAACGTAATGACAGCTGGGACATGACTTATTAGCGCGACTGTAAATGACATCAATAATTATATAATATTTGGAAAAAATAGCAGTCATACACATACAGTTTTAAGTTCAAATTTGTAAAAGTAATGATATATTATGACGATTTGTTCGCTTATTTATATCAATAATGTAAAAGGGTGATGGTTTTAAACACACAAGCTTAACCCTTTGAGTACCAGCGACGTGTGTTATATATTATTCTAGCTATATTTAGACGATAGTATGCAGCTTAGGAAAACTTCTGTGATAGTTAAAAGAGTTGGTTGAGATAGTTTGGAGTCTTATTATTGCTAGAGGCCCTTCCAAAGCTGAATATAATAGTCTAAAAGTTGCCAGAATATGATGAAAAGGACGTCCCTGGTATTGAACGGTTTAATGATTAGGAAACACGCGTTCATCTAACGTAGAAAAGCGAGCCATCTAATCTAAATAACAATACAAAAATAAAAGGCCTGAAAACAATAAGATAAAATCAATTATATTCATTTAACTACTTCTTAAAAAATTACAATACTGACAGAATGAAACAAAAACTAATTATATCATAAAGTACTGGAGCTACCAGGTACTTTATTATATCATAAAGTACTGGAGCTACCAGGTACTTTATGATATCATAAAGTACTGGAGCTACCAGGTACTTTATTATGTTCCTGTACATCTTACTTTATTATATCATAAAGTACTGGAGCTACCAGGTACTTTATTATGTTGCTGTACATCTTACTTTATTATATCATAAAGTACTGGAGCTACCAGGTACTTTATTATGTTGCTGTACATCTTACTTTATTATATCATAAAGTACTGGAGCTACCAGGTACTTTATTATGTTCCTGTACATCTTACTTTATTATATCATAAAGTACTGGAGCTACCAGGTACTTTATTATGTTCCTGTACTTCTTACTTTATTACTTGTCTTGTCCTATTTAACCTACATCATCTACCGTCCAATTAACCCTTCCAATATACCCCCCCCCCCCCACCCTTCCCCAAAATACTCATAGTTTATGTTGTAACTTTACTCAAGCCATCAGCCAATCAGTCCATCGTAATTCATTCATGGGAGGACGTGATTGTATTCAGTTTAAAAAGGGCCTCCAGCAATTAACAGGCTTCGAACTATCTCACTTTATCCTTTTTTACTACCACTGATCCATCTTAAGCTGCACAAAATCTTCTAAATATAGCTAGAACATAATTAAAAAGACGTGAGACTTAAAAATTTGCCTCATCTATGTATTGGATTCTGGAATAATCCAAACCAAAACTAACAAACACTACCAAGTAGAGCACAATCATCTATGTATTGGATTCCGGAATAAACCAAACCAAACCAACACACACTACCAAGTAGAGCACAATCATCTATGTATTGGATTCCGGAATAATCCAAACCAAAACCAACACACACTACCAAGTAGAGCACAATCATCTATGTATTGGATTCCGGAATTATCCAAACCAAAACCAACAAACACTACCAAGTAGAGCACAATCATCTATGTAATGGATTCCGGAATAAACCAAAGCAAACCAACAAACACTACCAAGTAGAGCACAATCATCTATGTAATGGATTCCGGAATAAACCAAAGCAAACCAACAAACACTACCAAGTAGAGCACAATCATCTATGTATTGGATTCCGGAATTATCCAAACCAAAACCAACAAACACTACCAAGTAGAGCACAATCATCTATGTAATGGATTCCGGAATAAACCAAAGCTAACCAACAAACACTACCAAGTAGAGCACAATCATCTAGAGTAGTAAACTAAGTCAAACAACAGGCATCGTATAATTAAATAGGCAGATATTCATCTTTAATCTATATTTTGTATAAATTTCACCACAACACCAAACACCTCCAATGAAATTAATGAAAGCATATATGTGATCCACCAGGATTCGAACCTGGGTTATCACACACAGATTTTTAACACCTTACGAGCGGGCCCGTCAGTTTTTTTCCACTACGCGCCCAGCGGGTTTCTTTTTACCATAAATGGCCTTGATTCTGTGCTCTTTTTCATGCATAAACAAGAGCCAGAGCGTAATACAATTATGTATCCCTGAAAGGGCGTTAATTGATCTTTCCAATGACACCTGAACCATCCTTCTATGATCACTGGTTGTCTTGCAACGATCGTGCAACCGAAGGGCAAAATCGCTAAAATACGGTCATTTCGTTACATAATTACGTGTGTAGCAAGGGAGGGAGGGTGGATGTGTGTAGAGTAGATGTCAGTAGGCCCACGGCAGCCGTGGCGAGCGGTCATGAGGCAACCTACGCTCCTCCCGTCGCTCGCCTCTCTCTCAGAGCCAATATTGCGCCAAAATTGCACACAGACTTAATTCGGGCCCCGCCACATAGTCCAGATTTTTCGATACGGACTTAAGCCGGGCCCCGATAGACAGGGGTTAATTAAACACTAACCATTACACCACCAGGACGGTTAAAGGTATATGCACACACCTACGAGCTATTATCCATTCCCGAATACTGGATATTAATCTAATCATGTTCATATTCCCAACCGTGCTATGGTAGCCTCCTGTTTAAGTGAGAGGAAAGAATATTCATGGGGCACAGATCATATCGACCGGCCTAGCTACGAAATATCCCTAAACCTACTAATAATCTATATTTTTCATAATCCCGGAGTGTACAGTTGGCCACATATGTTCCGTTCCTCTCCAAGACCTTTTATATGGAAATATAATGCGCATGATTGAATTATGAGTGCAGTGTCTTATGCAATGGTTAACTCATCTGATTAGTTAACTGATAATTTTACAAACCACACTCGCAATTCATTCATACTAAATTTACTCTAATACATAAGATCACGACGAGGAACAGAACGAGTACAAAAAATGGAGCTTAGCTTATCACCCAAAGGAAGAGATTACTGGCGCCCAAATGATACGCTATATTTTCGCTCACATGAAGTGCTTAATCTATCTATCTATTCCCGGAAGCCATGATGCCCGAAGAGGAAGCCACGAACGAATCGCCCCCATGTACCTCTGTCCTTGTTCAGTTGACGCCCCTCCTCCCATCCAGCACCGCTTTCACGCATATACTTCTTAACTCCATCCATCCACCTCTCTCTCGGTTTGCTTCTCCCTCTTTGCCCTTCCACTTCACTCTCATACAGTCTCCTAGTCATTCTGTCACTTCCCATACGTTCCACATGGCCGAACCATCTCAAGGTGTTCCTTTTTACACTTTCCAGCACATCTACATCTACACCACACCGCTCTCGTACTTCTTAATTCGTCTGTCCATCCCTCCATGTAACTCCCTACGCACTTCTCAAGTGCTTAATCGCCCAAATGAAATGCGCCCGAGTTTATAACTACCAATACATCAACAGTATATAAGGGAATGCTATTATAACTACCAATACATCAACAGTATATAAGGGAATGCTATTATATAACTACCAATACATCAACAGTATATAAGGGAATGCTATTATATAACTACCAATACATCAACAGTATATAAGGGAATGCTATTATAACTACCAATACATCAACAGTATATAAGGGAATGCTATTATATAACTACCAATACATCAACAGTATATAAGGGAATGCTATTATATAACTACCAATACATCAACAGTATATAAGGGAATGCTATTATATAACTACCAATACATCAACAGTATATAAGGGAATGCTATTATAACTACCAATACATCAACAGTATATAAGGGAATGCTATTATATAACTACCAATACATCAACAGTATATAAGGGAATGCTATTATATAACTACCAATACATCAACAGTATATAAGGGAATGCTATTATAACTACCAATACATCAACAGTATATAAGGAACAGTATATAAGGGAATATAACTACCAATACATCAACAGTATATAAGGGAATGCTATTATGGACACTTTATCATTTCAATACATTGCATAAACATAATATTTGACAGTGTAGAGTAAACTCGTCTAGAGGTAGGTGAAGAAAAAAACAATTAAACCCAGAATTATTCTATAAGTGCACTATTACGAGCTAAGAATGTTATAATTGTTTCTAACAGGAAGGTACAATGAAGAAAGTTATGTTTAATAGGTGAGAATATGCGGACATTAATTAGTTATAAGGGCATGTTGTCCCCTCTTACCATATAGGCCCCTACTGGCAGTATAGATGCTGATTTCAATAAGTCAGGGGGAGGGGAGGGGGGGGGGGGGCTCAACCCATCATGTATCCCATGGCTATATAATAGGGGATATTTTATTCTAAAAATCCTGTTAATCCGAGCCAAGTTTTGACAATTTGGTTCGATTTCTCTCATTTTAAGGTTTCCATAAATTGAAAAACAAAACAGCCCGAAGCCAAGTTTTATTTAAAAGGCTGTACGCCTATTATCGTTTTTTTACGTTTTTAACCCCACCTTTAGCCTGACATTCATAACCTTCCCCAGCATCGGGGGCCGTGCCACACATATCTATAACAATGCATTTCCACAAGACACATCACAAACATCACATCACATAAAAATATAGCAGGAAATACATGTTTACTAATAAAACCTCATAATGGCGCACTTATTGAAATTTACCTTAATTGACCCCGTCTAACTAATAAGGCTAATATTTATCTGTTACCACTTTCAGTACTTCATGATGCTTTTCTTAAGGCGGTGTCACACGAGCGTTTTTTCCGTCAATGTTTTGGAGCAATTGTATTCTGGCAGCTTTATAATCTCAGTTATATCAGAATCCAGCCATTTAAGGGAGAGGTAGTTGTTTTTTCTGGAGTCCCTTCATCATGTTTAGCCCCTTTAGTATTGAGATTTTAAGACATTCGTTCCATTAGTTTGTCGATGTTAGACCTTCAACCCATTTCTTTGTCAATATTAAGACCTTTCATGCCATTTAGGTGTCGATTTTCTTCCTGGCGAGGGATAGAGAGGAATCGGCCTTCGGCTGGGACATTTTTCAACCGAAAAATGTATAAATTAATCTTGAAGGGGGTCTAGGGGGTGTTTTATTAAGCTTGATGGAAGTCTAGCGAGGAAACTTATAAATAAGTTAATAAATAAATAGATAGACATTAAACAGGCACTGACCCGTAATTATATTCTACCTTCAGTCTAGTTTCCGATTCCAATGCGAAAAAGCCGAACAATATTACGAGAAAAAACTTGCTTATCGAAAATTGCCGGAAAAAGCGCTGTGTCTGGCTAGTGTATACTGTAAACATATATAGGGTTTATTTAACTCTATTATTTTTTCTTTTCTTTTCTATATTCCAACTACTCCCTCTCGGGCATAGGATGAGAGCCTGTACATTCAGCCGTACATTCACCGCTGAAGCCATGTGATGTCTCGTTCCAGTGGGAGTGAGACATGTGAAGGACTTAGAGCTGCAACCCACCCCCTCAATCTTTACTTCACAGGATGCACCGGGCCCGGCTGCCCACCCATGGCTCAAAGCAACCCCATCTCTGGAGCTGCTTTGACTTTGTGCTTCACTGTCTCACCCCCTAGTCTCGGACCCACTCTCTCAGAACGCCAGCTAATGAGCAATTAACTCACTAGGCAATGCCCCCCTGTAGCATAATTTGAATATGGGAATATTCATACAGTGCTATTTAATCTGGGAACAATGAGGGTAATTTTTTGGCGTTTCGGTGGGCTTTGTGGTAATGCACTGATACTAAGTACCACACAAATTCCCTCCCAATAACATCTTCCCATTGATACATCAGGATTCGAACCCAGGACCATTGAATTACCAGTCTAGTGGCATGACCACTCCACCACACCTCCCCTAGCTATATTTTTATAATTTTGTGCAGCTGAAGAAAAATCGGTTGTAATAAAATGGGTTAAGTGAGATAGTTGGAGGCTTGTCAATTGATGAAGGCCTTTTTGAAACTGCATAAAATCATCCAATAGTAGCCAGCCTGAAATGTAAAACACGTCGCCGGTACAGAAGGGGTTAAGATCAAAGGGTATGTTATTTATAATTTACCTTTCATAGTATCCTTGTATTCATCACCAATATACCCTTAAGGTGGGACGGTTTGTTTTTCTTGCCCCCCTTCTCCCTCATGTTTAGCGCCAATTAGTTTTCAGATTCTAAGGCGTTTGGCGCATTATTTTGTTGAGTTTAAGACTTTTTGCCCTATTTCATTGTCAATCTTATGACCTTTCGTGCCATTTAGGTGTCATAATTATCCTGGCAAGGGATAGCGAGCATGAAATTTAGAAGGAACCGGCCTTTGGCCGGGGTATGTTTCAACCGAAAAATTTACAACCTTATCTTGAAGGAGGGTCTTGTTTTTTTGTGTGAGTTTTTTTTTTTTTTTTTTTAGGGAGGTCTAGGGAGGAAACTAAAAAAAAACATATTGAAAAGATAATACAACAAACAAATAACCCCCCCCCCTAACCGTTTATGTGTGCTACTTATGCACGCATGGTATTTATATGATGCAGAGACAGATCAGTTTCATATTTTGCATTAAGTTCGCTTCAGAGTTCACCAGGGCTCTGTGTTAACCCTTACTGTACCAGCGACGTACAATGCCTGACAGTAAGAAAGTAACTCGCCAGTACCAGCGCCGTACGCTGTATGTCAGTAATAATCGGTCCTTGTACCGAGCGGTACCAGGCACCGCCACCATGACCTGTAAACACTGCTTTGAGACCTTGGCAACACTTTTCAGAGTGTATATAAGGTCCCGTGGGCAAGCTACCTTAGTACTCGTCCAGCTTTCGGAGTGAGAGGTTGCGCTCTCTCGACTTTGAAGCCTTTTTGGCCACAATGCTTGGTACTGGAGGTTACATTGATAGTAATACCCTCTGGTACAGTAAGGGTTAAGCCCCCTCCTCTTTGTTATGGTTCTGGAGGCACTATCTGGTGATTTCAGAGCTGGGCTGCCATTGGAACTGCTATATGCAGATGACCTAGTACTTATCGCATATAGTGGCGTGGGATGCCGAGGCTAAGTTCAGAAGATGAAAAGGGCATGGCAAGTAAAGGGCTGAGAGTTAATATATAACAAAGGTTTTACATAGCGGATTAGGCCTAGGAAAGGTAGAAAAAGGTGGGGCATACCCATGCGCAGTATGCAGAAAAGGGGTGGGCGCGAACTCAATACAGTGTAGCGTCTGCCGCAGCTGGGTACATCACAGGAAAAAGCACTGCACTAGAATAAAGGGACCTCTACCAAGGAAGAAGTCCGAAATTGAGAAATTTGTATGCATAATATGCTAAGATGAGCTTGTATTCAATGACCGGCTCGAGAGTGTTAATTTAGCAATGAGGCACTGGAGATGGTGAACATGTTTTGCTACTTAGCTGATACCATCTCTGCCAGTGGTGGGGCTGAGGCCGCCACTATCGTCAGAATATGATACGGCTGGGGAAAATTTTAGAGAACTTTTGCTATTACTCACCATGAGAAGACTCCCTCTCCCATAGAAGGGAAAGGTGTACGCTTCATGCATTACAAGCGCAATGACATATGCTTCAGAAACGTGGCCTGTCAAAGCGGATGATACCAACAGAATGTATTGCAATAAGATAAGTATGGTGAGATGGATGTGTGGTGCCAAACTGGAAGATAGGATATCAAGTGTAGAGCTAAGGAGAAGGTTAGGTATCAAGAGTATCAGCGATAAGATGCGTATTAGCAGGCTTGGATGGTTTGGACATGTGGAGAGGATGGATGAACAAAGCTTCGTGAAAAGATGCAAGTCCATGAATGTGGAGGGAGCTGTACCAAGGAGTGGACCAAAAAAGATGTGGGATCGGACTTTGTAGTCTGATCTTAAATCAAAGAACCTGACAAGTGAGGCAGCTCTTAACAGGGCTGCCTGGAACGCCGCCATTAGGATGTTAGACCAGAACCGCATTTTGTGTGGAGCACTCGGTCTTTAAATGTGTATGTATTAAGGGGGGAAGGGGTAATTAATTGGTCGGTTTATTCATTTATTTACTATGTATTTTAGTTTCCTCTCTAGACCTCCATCAAGCTTAAAAAACACACCCCAAGATCCCCTTCCAGATAAATGTGTACATGTTTCGGTGAAACACTTATTTGTATAAATTTCGTTACCTTAGAATTAAAACAAACCATCCACACCACCTTCAAGCAAAATAATGCCCTCCACAGTAATGTGAGAAGAATGAGAAACATTTTAGAAAAAGTAATGTGAGAAGTATTATGATAAGTGTTATGATAAGTATTGTGAGACGTATTGTGAGAAGAATTGTGAGAATTATTGTGATAAGTATAAGAAGTTTTAAACCCTCCAGATCCCTTTCAAAATAATGTTTACATTTGTTTGTTGAAAATTGTCCCGGCTGAAGAGCGATTTTTCTCATATTGCATACTCGCTATCCCTCGCACAGACAAAATAGACATCTGAATTGGGTGAAGCGTCTTATGATTGCCAAACTCTTGAGGTAAAACATCTTAAAAACTTCGAACTAATAGACTGAAACAGGAAGATACCAAAGCGATCTGACATCAAATAGGGCTAATAAACTTTTCCATTTTTAATCCTGGATGAAATCGTCTAATGTTAGCCAAAATATGTGAAAAACGTCATCGAATATATGACAACGTTTATAATATACGCAAATAAAGGTTGGTATTGATAACCATATAACAACAACTTAATTAATCTTCCAATTCGATTATATTTCCAACTCACGATGACCGTAGGCGAGGAAGAGATCGGGAGCGAGAACAACACAACTATGCCTCTGAACAGAAGTCAGGGTTGGCACCGTATATATATACCGAACACCACTACATACATCAGGGTTACCAAATAATGTCCGCTAGATAGTAAACATATGCCGAAAATCGCTAGAAAAATGCCCAAACAATTAGAATATTACTCTAATATGGCTAAAATATCCAGAATATGGCTAAATGTATGTCGCCAGATGTACTAATATGCTTCTAGATCGAAGTAAATACCTCTAGATTTAGCGGGAAAGTAGCTAACTTGTCAAAACTACCTACATCTATCTCCCGTATATAGTCACTGATCAAAATTCGTGGACCCCCATGTGAGCGTGTGAGTTGTAATGTAATGTTTTATACTAGGTACCCTGGAGACAGCCTGGGATTCAGTGTATAAATAACTTTGAAAAGTTGGAAAGATTGAATATATACACCATATGAGGAGAAGCACTTTATTGACAATGTTTCGCAGATAGATTCTTCAGGTAGTGACCTGAAGAAACTATCTCTACACAGTGGGTGTCTATGCAATCAATTCAGTCAGATTTACGTCGGAATGTTTGTGAAAATCCCTGTATGCTATCCTAGAATATGGGTCCTACGACTTGTGTATGAAATGGAACAGTTTTTCCAAATAGAATATCCTGTCTCCTTAATATATATAGGAAAAGGTTAAACATTCTTTATCACGCCGTGGTAGAGATGAAATAATGAGAATAATGCCGTTGCCTTTACAGTATAAACCGAAAAGGCAATGTGAGCATTCCAAATTTGTTCATCGCAATTATCATTCTGACAAGTTTTTGTTGAGTTTTTCGTTAATTTCATTGGAGATGTTTGGTGTTGTGGTGAAATTAATAAAAAATAAATTACACAATTTCAGAAACGTGAATGCATTATCTATAACACATACACACATACATACTGTATATAGATAGAAAAATAGATAGATAGTCTATTGACCACAACAACTACATATATACAATAGTTAGTTAAAGTCAAGTAAAACAATACAGCAAATCCACACACACACACACACACACACGCACACACACACATAATCACTCCTGCCTTTATTACAGTATCTATTGCTATCTTAGAAACATTAAAGATATACGAATGCCTTTCAAGTAGCACACACAGTTTGGGTAATATACATTATTTGTATAACTGTAGCATGTCATTTCAGGGTGAGTAACATGTGTAGCTGGTAAGAAGAAGCACTAGCTGACAGTATTATATAAAATTAATATTTAATTTTAATTATTATTTTTAATTTTAATTTTTAATTTAATTAAAGTGGAGTCGGGTAAAATAATAAATGATGTTACTGTTACTGTCTGATTCTTAGTCTTTTTAAACAGTGTTGCCAGATTCTAAATGCAGAATTATCGTATTGTGACCACAAAATTATGGAATTTGCACCAAAATTATCGTACACACTACTATAATATATATATATATATAAAGGGAATGTTGTTAACCATTTATTAATTTAATTTGTCATGCCCAAAATAGATTCAACATAAAGAGAAAAGATAACAATAATAATGGTTTACAGGTCTAATATTATTACTTTAATAAAAATTAATAAGTTTTTCCTAAGAAACGATTACAATTTTTTATCTAGTAGGCCTATTGATCTAAATCATTATGAACCATTCTTCGAAATCCTCGGTTGTCTCAGATGTGTTATATAGTTCCCTTTCCAATTCCAAATCCTCGGTTGTCTCAGATGTGTTATATAGTTCCCTTTCCAATTCCGATTAATTTCTTACTCCCTTTATTATTATTTTTTTTTATTTTTATTTGTTTTTTGTCTATGTGATTGAGGAAGGCAAAAGGCATAACTGCCTATAGCGAGTGCCTCCCCCATAGTTGAAAGAGTGACAGGGCCAAAATCAAGGGACATTCGAGCCAAACTATTTATTTAATATATGTATGAAACAATGTGATTATCTAAGAGATTTATTTGGATGTTCAATAATTCCCTGAACTCTCTCCCAATTTATGTTGCATCTTGGTTTAATTCATATAATAATATAGTATTTTTGTTGAAATCGTAAAATTATCGTACAAAACGTACGATAATGAGAAACACCATCGTACATCGTACTAAGGGTCAAATTATCGTACATGTACGATAATTATCGTACGTATGGCAACACTCTAGCTATGGAGTTAACATGTTGATCCTAGAGTAGTTTTTGCTGAAGGTGAACACCAAGTAATGTAGTGGACTGAACAATCTCGAGCGTGTGATTGCCAAGCTTGAGGGTGGATGGAGGGATATGCTTAGAACCAACATTGAAGTTAATGACAAGTGTTTTGCTTTGGTTAATAGTGACATCATTATCTTTTGTCCAGGTCAGTAGGGCATCCAGGTTGGCTTAGAGAGTACTGTAGTCTGGAGGAGCGTAGTTCATGGAAGAGGCTATGGTGGAATCGTCAATATATTTCCAACCGAGTTCTGTGTCTTTAAGGGCGTTATTGATGAGTATTAACCCTTTCACGCACATATGAAGCAGAGGTTGCCAGATTAGCAATAAGAAATAGAGTTATCTCACTCTTATAATTACCTCTTCAAAATTAATGTTCTGCCCACAGCTAACTCAAAGACAACTGCAGAGGTTGAAGGAACTAAACTAAAGGTGTCTAAATACCCCTGGTGGTAACAAAGGCTTTAAAGTATCCCTAATAGGCTCGAAATCGCGTCATATGTCGGAGAAGGTTAAGAAACAGAGGGGCCACATTTGTGTCTCTTGAGGTACACCGCAAGTGAGTGTCTGTGAATTGGAGGTACTGCCTAGAAAGCGGACGGATTGTTGATGGCCAACCAGGAGGTAAAACATTCCCCGAGGCCAATTTGTAGTGCTCTCTTGATGATAATGGTATGGTTCACTAGATCAAAGGCATTTTTAAAATCAAGGATAACTGCTGTTACTGAGGTGTTTTGGCAGTCTAAATCTGTATGGATAAAGTTAAGAGAACTGATGAAGTAGTGTATGGTGGATGAGGATCTAGCTGTCCGCAACAAGAAGGAAGCATTCAAACGGTACCGACGCCTTAAAACTCATGAATCTCATTCTTCCTATGTTTCTGCCCAGAATCAAGCCAAATCTGTTCTTCGCCTTGCCAAGCATTCTTTCATCAATAATAAATGCACTGAACTATGCAACTCTAGCTCTTCCCAAGCTTTCTGGCACCTAGCCAAAAACCTCTCCAAAAATGTATCTTCCTCGTCTTTCCCTCCCCTTTTTCACTCTGATGGCACAACCATCACTTCTTCCTCTGACAAAGATGAACTCTTCACTCAAACTTTCACTAGAAACTCCATCTTGGATGATTCCGGTGCTATTCCTCCCTCTCCACCCCACTCTCTCCTACTTATGTCTAATATCATAATCTCTTCTAAAGATGTACTTTCTACCCTCAATGGGCTTAATTTAATACTAAGAAGGCGTAAGGTCCGGACGGTGTTCCTCCTGTTGTACTAAAAAACTGTGCTTCTGTTCTGACTCCCTGCCTAGGCAAATTCTTTCGTCTCTGTCTCTCCTCTAACGTCTTCCCTTCTTGCTGGAAGTTTGCTCTTATTCAACCTGTCCGAAAGAAGGGTGACTTCTCTCAACCTTCCAACTATCGTCCAATTGCTCTCATTTCATGTATATCTAAAGTTTTTTAACACACAACCCCTGGCGCCCGACATATGTCGGGCGAGAGATAAGTGGCCTATCCCGCAGTGCCCGACAATAGTCGGGCGGGATTTTGAGCACATTATCGGCTCTGAGAGAGAGTCCACGCTTTGGGAGGACGATAGGCGGCCTCTGACCGTTCGGCCCGACCACAGAGCCGCGACTGAGCTCCCCACCACAACATTCCACACCCATGGCCTCGCGAGACCAGGAAAAAACTGTGGAAATGACTTTATTTTAGGTTTTTCACCTCTCGTTGCGCGAGACCAGGAAAAAACTGTGGAAATGACTTTATTTTAGGTTTTTCACCTCTCGTTGCGCGATTGCTACAGGATAACCCGTGGTCGTACAAGGATGATTCAGGTGTCATTGGAAAGCTCTATTATCGCCCTTTCACGGATACATAATTGTATTACGCTCTGGCTCTTGTTTATGCATGAAAAAGAGCATGGAATGAAGCTCGTTTAGGGTAGGTAGGTAGGGCCAGGCAGGTAGTAGAAGTTACAAACATCCCCGTCGGTAAGGGGTTAAACAATTCTTGCTTCCAAATTTCTTAAACATTTCTCTTCCCATAATCTACTCTCAGATCACCAGTATGGCTTCCTTAAATACTCTCAGTCGGGGTCGAACCTCCGACATTCAGAACGAGTGGACAAGCTTTTAATCCACTACTCCAAGGCGTGATAAAGTAATCTTAACCATTTCCTATATATATATATTAAGGAGAAGGGAAATCCTACTTGGAGAATCTATTGCATTTTATACACAAGTCGCAAGACCCATATTCCAGGACACAATACAGGGACATTTACAAGATTCGGGTTATAGAGATTTCATTGTTATTCTCGCTCAGCCAAACACGAGTTATTAATATCAAGTATATCTCACAAATACACGTGAGCTAATAAATGTTTAAATACTCCCAGCTGGGATTGCGTGGATAATCTTATATAAATCACTGTATGGTATCCTGGTATATGGATCCGGCGACTTCTGCATGAATTTAAATGCATTCTCCAAGTAGGATTTCCCTTCTCCTTAATATATATAGGAACAGGTTAAGATTAATTTTCTCCTATCACTCCCTTCTCAACCAGTAGACCATTTCAACCAGTAGCTCTCCACCAGTGCCAAATTAACCCAGACCAACCAAACCAGTGCCAAAATATAGTACTAACCTAAGCTAACCTAACCTAACCGTATTAGTTGATTAGGTACTGGTTGAGAGCTACTGGTTGAAATGGTCTACTGGTTGAGTTGACCGGTCACCAGGTAAATTACATCATACAAGTCGGTACGATAACTGCTGTTGTTCCCAAAGGCTATAGTTATTGCCAGATCAAATATATCTCTCTCAATATATACATATCTATCTGTCTCCGCGAATTCATCGAGTCAACTGTACAAATCAAATTAGCTATATAATAAGAAATACATAATATGCATGTATTAATATATAGCTGATTTGATCTGAACACCAATCTAAATGGATATACAGAACTTGCATAAAGAAAATCGCAAGAGCTCAGGAACATTTGTCAGCACTACTGTAGTACATTAGGTAGGCTCTACTAAGACTAAGGCGTACCAGGCATTCATTAGCCGTGTTTAGGAATACATGAACACTACTTTTTGATGCTCACAAGACGGTAGATATTAACCCCTTCAGCTCCATGATGCTTATTTACCTTTGACTCTGGTAAACCCTTTGAGGTTCATGACACGTGTTGTGGACCTAGATACCTGGAGAGGGTTAAGTGCGATAGTTCGAAGCCTATTAATTGCTGGAGGCCTTTCTTAAACTAACTGTCCATGAGTAGCCAGTATAAAATAAAAAGAACAGAACTTTTACTGAATGGGTTAACTACAAGATATGGAGAGCTATGGATTAGCCTAAAAGGGTGTTGTACAACTGGCAATCCCATTTCAGTGTTTAGAAAATATAATGCCAATACCATATTATTTTAAATAGAACACTTTTATAGTGCAGAAGGCAATCACTGCTATCATGAAAAAAGTACACCCTGTTTATCAAAACCAATGTAAAGAGATTGCCACAGCCATCAACTGAAAGGCTTCAGCTCCAGAAAGACTGTGGTCAGAAAACAAAATTATACTACTGTGTATGATAAGGAAACGGTCACATCACTTTTATTTGTTATATTTATCATATAAAGCAATATTTCTGCTCCATATGCACATACTTTACTTGTATATTGAACATGTGAACATTGAAGAACCCGAAAATAGGGGTAAAGAGGAAATATCCAGCGTGAAACCGTATAATTGTGACTGGAGTGGTGGAAGGTTGGTGCGAGGGAGCGCCACATAGGTCCATTCTCACGGCCATCTCGAGATATAGTGCTGGGTCTGAGCTGGTCTCGTGCATGTATGAAGAGGAGTGTACAGTAGGGTGACTAAACTTATTTGAGGCAGGAAGGAGGATTTATAAGGAGTGGGGGAGGCAAAATATAGGATAAATGAGGAGGGGGGAAGTGGAGGGAGGAGGGGTGTAAGGCACATGTAATGGGAGGACAGGAGGTGGTGGTAAGGAGACATACCACATAATCACATTTCACTGGCACTGGGGCATTTATTTAATTTTGTTTTTGTTTATATACAGTATACTATATATACCGGTATATATATATATATATATATATATATATATATATATATATATATATATATATATATATATATATATATATATATATATATATATATATATATATATACATTATATATGTATATATTTATATAATTGTGCAAGCTACCGGAAGGAGTGTCGCATTCGCCCAAATGTTCCGGAATGTTGCAGTCCTTGGGTTAAACCCTTCTGCACCGGCGACATTTTTAAAATTTTGTTCTAGTTATATATAGTTAACCCGTCCAGTACCAGCGACGGCAGAGAGCCGTCAGTAGATAAAACACTCCCCAGTCACAGCGACGGCAGATAGCCGTCAGTAATATACGATCCTTGTAACTGCCAGTATCAGGCAGTGCCTGGTACCACGACGTTTGAGCACTGCTTTAGAGTTAGCAACACTTCTCAGTTTATATCCAAACCTCTGCAGGCTGGGAGAGGCAGTATTCCTCCATCTTTTGAGGTGGGAGGTTGTTATATCTTGCCATTTTGGCCACATTGCTTGGGACTGGGGGTAGGGACTTTTATGGTAGTACCCTATGGTACAGTAGGGGTTAAATAATTTTGTGCAGCTAAAGAAGGATCTGTTGTAGTAAAATGGGTGAAGTGAGAAATTCGAAGCCTGTTATACCCGGGAACGGTGAGAACACTCTTAAGAGGTTTTGGTGGTGAAAATCGATGAACGTCTTAAGATCTAAGGCCTAAAAAAAAACTTTTAAAAGGCCCCAGTAGCACCTAAAACAAGGGAATATATGATTAAGTGAGATAATTCCCCTCCATACCTACTATCACTCTTCCACATGTGCCAAAACCCCCACCGTCCCCCCTTCAATTATCACTTACTTTTCCTCTTATTCCCTTGTTTATCGGTGTATTTAACGCGCCAATATCTCCAAACAGGCTCCAAGGTGTGTTCCTGCGTGTGTCTAGTGCGTGGGGAATGAGAGAGAGTGAGAGACAGGCTTCGTCTCCCTCTAGGCATCGAGAGAGGAGGGTGTAGGGTCTCTCACCTCATGACTGAACGATTGGCAATAATTCACGATTTTCACCCCTCAATTACTATTCCCACTTGTTTTATTGCTGTTACATGTTAATATCTTCATATTAAACGTAAAATAAGTGCATATTAATAAGTAATAACTATATTTATCATAAAATGACGATTTTAGGCGGGAATGAAGCCTAATATAGACGCCTAGCGGTAGGGTGTACACTACATATAGCTCGCGCTTACCGGGTTAATTGCTGGAAGCCCTTTTTAAACTGAGTATAAATGTCTAATAGTCTATCTATATATCTATTGCCTGACGCCGGGATCCCCGAAGGGGTGGCCACTAACGAACCGCTCCATGCACCTCTGTCCCCAGTCAGTTGATGCCCCTCCTCCCAACCAGCACCGCCCTCATCCATATACTTCCTCACTCCATCCTTCCATCTCTCTTTCGGTTTACGTTTCCCTCTCTGTCCTTCCACCTCGATCTCGTACACCCTCTTAGTCATTCTCTCGCTTCCCATACGTTCCATATGGCCGAACCATCTCAAGGTGTTCCTTTTCACACTTTCCAGCACATGTACCTCCGCACCAAACCTCCTTCTTACTTCCTCATTCGTCTGTCTATCCCTCCATGTAACTCTGCACCTACTTCTCAAGTAACTCATTTCCACCCCTCTCACTCTTGGTCCGAGTCTCTCCACCAACGTCCATGCTTCGCTTCCGTAAGTCTAATAGTAGCCAGAATAAAGTTAAAAGGACGTCACCGGTTCAGAATGGGTTAATACGAAACTAGGGTAACACTTTCTTAAGAAATGACTTAAACTTTAACCCGGGAAAGACAAGAGGTTTGGTGGTGGAAAGCGAAGGTCCTCATAAGATCCAAAGCCATTAACCCCTAACTATCGGCGCGCAACATAAGTCGAGTATAATAAATCTGGACTATCTGGCGGCGCGCGACATAGGTCGTGTGGCAATTTCAGCACGTAATGTTGCTGAGAGAGAGAGACAAGTGGTGGCAGGAGAGTAGCGAGCGTATGACTGCTCCAGACCACCGCGGCGAACCTACCGACACGAATCCCACCTCCTCCCTCCCTCTCTCACTCGCTACATACTGAACTGTATGGGGAAAGTACCAAATTACATGCTTTTTGCACTCGTGTTGCGCGGTTGTTGCAAGAAAACTAGCCGTCATAAAAGGATCGTTATGGTGTCATTGGAAAGCTCTGTTTATGCCCTTTCAGGGATAGATACTTGTTTTACGCTCTGGGTCTTATTTAGGCATGAAAATGATCACGTAAACAGCCCTATTTTGGCTAAAAACACCCCGCTGGGCGGTACATATAAATAAACCGCTAGCCCGCTAATAAGGTGTTAAAAACCCTTTTAAAACACCCCATTTTTTTTTTTTTTTTTTTTTTTTCTATGTGATTGAGGGAGGCAAAAGGCATAACTGCCTATAGCGAGTGCCTCCCCCATAGTTGAAAGAGTGACAGGGCCAAAATCAAGGGACGTTCGAGCCAAAATGCCTGGACACACAGAGTTTGAAGCAATTTAAGTCATAGGAAGAGGGAGAGACTGATTCTGAGAGAGAGTTCCAGAGCTCAGCTGTTGAGTAGAAGAAAGTTTGAGAGTAATGTTTCACTCTTGGGTTGGAGAGTTGCACAGAATAGGGGTGGGATTGAGTTGCAAGACGGGTACCACGTGCCCTACGTAAAGGAGGTGGTATGCACTGGGATAGCTCTGAGGAACACTGATTATTATAGTAGCGATATAATAGCGAGAGAGATGCAACATTGCGGCGGAGAGAGAGAGATTACAGAGAGTTGGTGAGTGGACGGAAGTTAATAATACGAAAGGCCTTCCTTTCAACTTTGTCTAAGAGAGCGGTGTGAGAGGAACCTCCCCACACATGTGAACAATACTCAATACAAGGGCGCACTATGCCCCTGTACAGAGCAAGAAGCTATGCAGGGGAAAAGAACCCCCTAAGGTGGTTGAGCACACCCAGCTTCTGGGAGGCTGCCTTAGCAAGACTGGTAATATGGTCCTACCAAATGAGAGCAGAAGAAAAAGGGACACCAAGAATGTTGAGAGAATATGAAGGATTGATTTTTGTATTGTTGAAGAATAAGGGATAGTCCGCTGGGAGATCCTGACGGGTAGATAGATGGAGAAATTGGGTTTTGGAAGCATTAGTGTTAACAAGGTTTTCTCTGCCCCAATTGGAAATAGTATTTAGATCAGAATTTAAGAGTTCTATGGCTGCATTACATTTGTCGTTGAGGGATTGCTGGCTGGGGCGTTCTGAAAAACTAATGGAGTAGTGTAAGGTTGAGTCGTCTGCGTATGAATGGATGGGAATTAAGGTACAGTTAAGGAGATAATTTATAAAAATTAGAAAGAGAATAGGAGATAGGACAGAGCCCTGAGGAACACCGGAGATTATAGGGTGAGGAAGTGAACAATGGCCGTCCACAACCGCGGCTATGGAATGGACGGAAAGAAAATTAGAGACAAAGGCACAGATGGAGGGATAGAAACCAAAGGTGGGTAGTTTAGAAATTAAAGATTTATGCCAGACTCTATCGAAGGCTTTCGATATGTCTAGTGCAATAGAAAAAGTCTCACCGAAGTCCCAAAAGGAGGATGACCAAGAGTTAGTAAGATATGAAAGAAGATCACCAGTAGAGCGACCCTTAAGGAAGCCATACTGGCGATCTGAGAGCAGATTATGAGAAGAGAAATGCTTAAGAAATTTGGAAGCAAGAATAATTTCAAAAACTTTAGAAAAACAAGAGATGAGAGCAATTGGACGATAGTTGGAGGGTTGAGAGCGGTCACCCTTCTTTGGGACAGGTTGAATGTGAGCAAACTTCCAGCATGAAGGGAAGACGTTAAAGGATAGACAGAGATGAAAGAGTTTGCCTAGGCAGGGAGTCAGCACAGAAGCACAGTTTTTGAGAACATCAGGAGGAACACCGTCCGGACCATACACCTTATTAGTGTTAAGCCCAAAGAGGGTAGAAAGTACATCTTTAGAAGAGATTAGGATATTAGGCATAAGTAAGAGAGAGGAGGGCGGAGAGGGAGGAATAGCACCGAAATCATCCAAGGTGGAGTTTCTAGCAAAAGTTTGAGTGAAGAGTTTAGCTTTGTCAGAGGAAGAAGTGATGGTTGTGCCATCAGAGTGGGAAAGGGGAAGGAAAGACGAGGAAGAGAAATTGTTGGAGAGGTTTTTGGCTAGATGCCAGAAAGCTTGGGAAGAGCTAGAGTTGGATAGTTCAGTGCATTTATTATTGATGAAAGAGTGTTTGGCAAGTCGAAGACCAGATTTGGCTTGATTCTGGGCAGAAACATATGAAGAATGAGAGTGGCACTCAAAACAAAGCAATATGTGATTAGGTGAGATAATTCCCCTCCATTACTTACTACCATTCCTACATATGTGTCCCCCTCCCCTTCCCCACCTTTTCCCCCCTCCTCAATTATCACCTATTTTTCCTCTTATTCCAAATTTTATCGGGTAATTTTTGGTGCGAATTTCCTTCATGCGGACTCTATAGCATGGGCGAGGCATCTAGAGATCCTTGCAACAGAGAGACTTCTACTTAGAGCCGCCAGTGTCGCTTGAAAATTCAGGAGGAGAGGATATATGCCGCCGCGGCTCTCCCCTTATGAATGGACTGGTCGGCAATAATATGTCTTTTTCACCCCCCAATATTATTCACATTTGTTTTATTGCTCTTAAATGTTAATATCTTCATATTAAACGTAAAATAGATGCATATGAATAAGTAATAACGATATTTATGGTAAAATTACGATTTTCATTGGGAATGCATCAAAATAATTTGTTATGAAACTTATTTTTATTTCAAACTAATCCTAATATAAAGAATATCCTCCTTAAGGGGGGATGGTTTATTTTTTGATCGATTTTTTCATATATTTATAATTGTTTCTAGTTTCCTCCCTAGACCTCCATCAAAGTTTAAAAAACATCCATTAGATCCCTCTGCTAGATAGTACATTTTTCGGTAGAAAAGCGTACAAGGCTACCATGTCGTACTTGTGAAAATCACCAAACCATTATTGCTCTTCCATCAAACACGGTTGTTATCAGCCACGACCCAACCCTAATGGTTTGGTGTTTTTCACAGGTACGACATGGTAGCCTTCTCCGTTTTCTAGTCATTCAGGTGTGACTATACCCTCATGACACAGTGACAAGTGGCTTAATTCTCCACTTTTGGTAATGCACAATATTGACGAATATTAGGGGACGGTGTGAAACAAGCTCTGGCAAAATATCATACTGATCCAACTGTTTGTTAATAAGTTATTCCCGAAAAACGATGCTACACGGCCTCTGAAACCAATAGTAGGTAGAGATTACCATGATTGTTTAGGAAGCCTTACCTTCCTAGATCGGCAAAATGCACATCTCACTCTGTTCAGGCATACCACCATATCTCTGGGTAAAATGTATGATCTTAAAGTTTTCAGCTCTAGGAATAGTAACATTGTTTCTGACAAACTTTCACTATACCTAAGAGCTTATAATAAATATGAACTATCTTGGAAATCATTAACATAATCACAAAACTCGACAAAAATATATGTTGGTAGAAATGGAGAACCAAGCGAGAGAGAGAGAGAGAGAGAGAGAGAGAGAGAGAGAGAGAGAGAGAGAGAGAGAGAGAGAGGGGGGGTGGGATAATACTAGAAGTTGTTGAATAGTAGTAAAAAGATTGCATATAATTATATATCGTTTCACCAAATAATAGTTTTACATTAAACTTGTTACTTTAAACTTTATCTAGCACAGATTTAGATCCTCATGATTCAATAATCCACTATTTTTGTGATACTATTTACTTTGAAATACAGAGTTCGTGGCACAATGAAATAGCTCCTATGAGGAAAAAACTAAACACTGATGTTATCCAATGATCTTATTTGCTTATTAAAAGCTTCGGGAATATTTGCAAAGGCATTATGTTCACCCCGTAATTACAGCATGTTCAAATGCTAGATGAAAGTAATGTAATGACTAATGTGACTTATCGGCTTCATGATAACTTTGAAATAAGTATATATGTAAAGAAATCCCATTATCCACTAACTTGACTCTTTGAAGATAACGATGCATTTTGATCGTTTGTTCTTGTTATCATAACTCAATTTTATGCAGCTTGTGGAAGATCTGTGGGTAATACAAGGAAAAGACTTAATAAATCCTTTGTCTTGCATGCTACTCATCAAACTATAAGATGAATAAACTGTCAAAAATGCGTCGTGATTCACAAGGGGATAATTCTAAGGTATGCAGCTAAACGTTTATTTATTATCCATAATTTTCCTTTCATCATTATGTTGTTTAATATAAACTTCCGTTCATGAGAATATACTGTACTCTGTGCAACTCTCCGACTCAAGAGCTAACCGATATTCCCAGTCTTATTTCTATTCATTAAGTGAGCTCTAGAACACTCTCCCTGAACCCATCTTTCCCTTATCCTATGACTTAAATGCCTTCAAACTCAGTGTATCTAGGCATTTGGGCTTGACCGTTCCATGATATTGGCTCTAACATCCTATTAACTCTGGTGGAGGCACTCGTAACAGGCAGTAAATGACATTTTTGAAACACTGCTTTGTTAGAGAAAGTGAGAGGAAAGGATAAAACAAAACTCGATACGGTGATCAGGTAACATGCAGGAATAATTAATCATGAATGGAGTAGGAAAAAACTGTGTTGAGTGCTCTCATTCAACCTGTCCCAAAGAAGGGTGACCTCTCTCAACCCTCCAACTATCGTCCAATTGCTCTCATCTCTTGTATCTCTAAAGTTTTTGAAACTATTCTTGCTTCCAAATTTCTTAAGCATTTCTCTTCTCATAATCTGCTATCAGATCGCCAGTATGGCTTCCTAAAGGGTCGCTCTACTGGTGATCTTCTTTCATTCCTTACTAACTCTTGGTCATCCAACTTTCGGGACTTCGGTGAGACTTTTTCTGTTGCATTAGAGTACTAGACATATCGAAGGCCTTCGATAGAGTCTGGCACAAATCTTTAATTTCCAAACTGCCCTCCTTCGGTTTCTGTCCCTCCATCTGTGTCTTTATCTCTAATTTCCTTTCCTGCCATTCCATAACTGCAGTTGTGGACGGCCATCACTCATTTCCTCATCCTATCAACTCCGGTGTTCCTCAGGGTTCTGTCCTATTTCCTATTCTGTTTATAATTTTCATAAATCATCTTCTTAACTGTACATCCAGTCCCATCCATTCATATGCAGACGACTCTACCTTACACCACTCAATTAGTTTTCCAGAAAGCCACAGCCTGCAATCCCTCAAAAGCAAATGAAGCCATAAAACACTTATCTTCTGATCTAGCTACTATTTCCAATTGGGGTAGAGAAAACCTTGTTACATTTAATGCTTCCAAAACTCAATTTATCCATCTTACTACCCGTCAGGAACCTCCAGAGGACTATCCCTTATTCTTCAACAATACAAAAATCAACCCTTCATCTTCTCTAAATGTCCTCGGTGTCTCTTTTTCTTCTGCTTTCACTTAGAAAGACCATATTACCAGTCTCGCTAAGGCAGCTTCCCAGAAGCTGGGTGTGCTCAACTGCCTCAAGGGGTTCTTCACCCCTGTGCACAGTGCGTTCTTGTATTGAGTATTGTTCACATGTGTGGGGAGGATACTCTCACACTGCACTCCTAGACAAAGTAGAAAGGAAAGCTTTTCGTATCATTAACTCCCATCCACTCACCAACTCTCTGCAATCATCTCTCTTCGCCGCAATGTTGCATCTTTCTCGCCGCTATTCTATCGCTACTATAGGTAGCGCCAGCGAACTTGACAATAATCTTGACCCCTTAACTTCTTCGAACTCGAAATGAATGAAAGCAATCGGGCTGACGTTTCTATCATTTGGGTAGAGTCCACCAGGAAATGGGTGTGGATATTTACAGCCAGTTTGCTCTAGGGCTCTAGGCCATTTTGAGTTACAGAGGGGTCAGGGATCAAGATTAATGTCAAGTTCGTTGGCGCTACCTTTACAATAATCAGTGTTCCTCGGAGTTCTCCCAGTGTATACCACCTCCTTTACGTAGGGTATGTAGTACCCGCCTTGCAACACAATCCCACCCCTAATCTGTGACTCTCCAACCCAAGAGTGAAACGCTATTCTCAGATTTTCTTCTATTCAACTGCTGAGCTTTGGAACTCTCTCCCAGAATCAGTCTTTCCCTCTTACTATGACTTATATTGCTTCAAACTCTGTGTGTCCAGGCATTTTAGCTCGAACGTCCCTTGATTTTGGCCCTGTCACTCTTTCAAATCTGGGGGAGGCACTCGCTGCAGGCAGTTATGCCTTTTGTCTCCCTCATTCACATAGAAAAACAAAATACATTTAAGCAATATGTGATATTTCGTTTTACCTACGGTAGTTAGGCATTGCGCAGGTTATGTATTGTCGCAAGTAGTAGAAATGTGTTGCATGATGAATTATGTTTATTCAGAATTTACTGTCATATTATTAAAATTCACAAAATTGCTTTCCTAATCCCTCATGGACGAAATTAGCACACACAAATGGTGATATTTCTGATTATGAATAGACTAAGCCCATTTATAACACATAAAAGCCGTTTAACTTTCTATAATTATAGATTTAGGAAAGCACCTTAGTAAGGTATTAAGATACGAAATAGAATTACCCGGTGTATAATAATCAAGCTTTACATTTTGGAAGGACTCGATTCGAGCTTGTGACTTCGGGTTGCGATATACTGTAGCTTGGAGTGAATATAGTTGGCCAATATTTATTCCTATCCATTGTATTATGGCCATCGTTAAAAAATGGTCTTGTTATTATGGTCTTAGTATTGCTTAAACAGTTTATTATAGTTTGAACATGTAGGTTTCGGACACTGTTAGTAATTTGTTTGAAATTTTTTAATTTCATTCGTTTCATGCTAATTAAAGCCGTATGAGATGTATATTTGTGAATTATTATTTACACGCAAATAGTTCTGCAATATTATATTAGGCTGAAATTTAAATAATTGATTGCAATGGAAAGCAAAAACTTGCGTTGAGACATGCACATCATAAAGTAGGTGTGCAGTTTTTGCATTACCAAAAAAAAAAAAAAAAAAAATGCATACGCAACTCCTTCTGTCGGGAGTCCTGTAGTAAAGGAACTTTTGGTGCTAGGTACTCCTTCTGTCGGGAGTCCTGCATTACAGGCACATATGGAGTTTGAGATACGGCGGCAACTGTCTGCCCCGATCTCTCTGTTCTCTCCTTGGCCCAGCACTGATAAGCTAGGTGGCCTCTCTTGCCACAAAAAGTACATACTTTAGGGGATACGGGAACGTTCCCTCTTTGAGCATTACTATTAGTTTGGGGCCCACCTCTGTTACCATTGCCCTGAGTCGCATTTTTAGTTGGGGGAACAATAATTCTATTTTGGCTAGCTGGGGAAGACGTTATAGGCTTGTGACTGGGTCTGTCAGATTTGTGATTGGGATACTTAAAATTAGAGCTAGAATTATCGTAGGGCTTCTTTCCACGAAATTTGTTGTTGAGCACGTATGTGTCAGCCATGTCAGCGGCGTCGGCAAGACAATCTACCTTTTTCCCCCTTAAATGATAGGATACAGAAGAATCAATTTTCCATAGGAAATTTTCTAACAGGACCAACTCCTTCAGATCGTTGTAGCTTGTGACTTTCTTACTCTTGACCCAATGATTGAAAGTTTTAGTCATGGTCCTGGCAAATACCTTATGGGTTTCTTCTACTTTCTTCTGGTTTTTACGGAAAGATTGCCTGTAAGCCTCAGGCTGCAATTGATAGGTTTTTAGGATAGCTGCTTTGAGATTGTCATAATCCTGCCTAACTTCTGCTACTTCTGACAAATACGTGGCTCGAGCCTGCCCTGTCAAAACAGTTTGTAACATAAAAGGCCATTGATCTCTTGTCCACTTCATACCTCCAGCAACTTCCTCAAACAAAACAAAGAAATCCTGCACATTATCCTCAGTGAAAGGTGGAATGACACTAGTCATAGTCAATCCCAGAGGGGGAGCAATTAAGGGAGCATTTGTATTGACATTTAGTTGAGCCGTACGATATTGATATTCACATTGTTCGGTCGTTGCACTGGCATTTATTCTGGCTAGTTCTAGTTTTAGTTTGGCTTGTTCTAGTTCGAATATCTGATCACCGGTTAAACCAGGTGGCAATTGTATATCAAGAACTGCTCCGTCTCCCTCCCCGCCTTCTACAGGGAACAAGTGGGTTTTTATGGTCTGAGCCACCTCTACTTTAGACATGTTTGAGACAGTTAATTGGAGATGCGAGGCAAGCACTTTCAGTTCTGATTTTGACAGACGGTCAATATCAGGGGCTGTGGGGTCTGATTCTATGAAAACTCGAGCATCTTCGTCATTAATTAGTTGAGGCATGATTAATATTTGGTTTTTAAGTAGTGAAACGGTAATGAAACTGAGTGAAACTGTATGAAACGAATCCTAGCAAGGTCGCCACTCTTCTGTTACGTATCTTGATCCTCAAGTGGTTAACTTGATGAATCTAGATAGCACAGAGATATATATTAAGGTATCAGTCAGCTGAAGGCAAAACAAAAGTAATATCTAATAAAATTATTTCATGTTGTTGCTTCCTTTCCTTTTGGATCTTAGGACTTAGTATCCTTTATTGACTGATACTCTTTAATTATGAAAAATACTGAAACTAATTAAAGTCATGTAGTATTTATAAAGAATTATTATTTAACCGAAGCTTAGTAGGCTATGGTTATGAACCGAAGAAGTTATATCTAAAGAAGGACTATTAATTCTATAAAAAGTCTTGAAAGATAAATATTAAAGTAAGAATATTTCTGTCTCTTACCCTTTTTGAAATGAATAGATAGTTTTCTTATTGTCCTTTTATTTATATTTAATGTAATTATTCTTGGTTCTTGTCTTACGTTAATAGTATTATATTATTATTATCATCAGGATTAATATCAAAGTCACATAAAAAGTTAGATATATTTAATAATTAGTTAAATGTATTTCTTAACCACGTAACATTGAGGTTTGATTATGAGTAAATTAAGTTACAGGATCGCTTCATAGATTCGATTCAGGTCTCACTCAAATAATATGAAAAGCAAAAATAATATTTTGAAGCTAAAAGAATTTTCTTCAGCTTAGGAAATCACTAGAAGTAATATTAACACAGCCATGTTAGTCTAAGGCGATATTACTAATATGAGACAATAGCATCACCGTTAAGCAATGTTAGCTTAATTAAAAGAAAATGAAAGAACTCGTAAGTATTAATCTAAAACAATAGTATTACTTTCATCATAACCCAATTACTTAAAAAGTTGCTTTAGTCCACAAGTTAGTCAACTAAAATAGTTAAGTACATAATAATAGCGTTAACGTTAATTCCCAATCAAATAGTTACGTACATAATAGTAGCGTTCAACGTTACTTCCCAATCAAATAGTTAAGTACATAAATAGTAGCGTTAACGTCCCAATCACATATCTCACTAACAAACATAACGTAAGTGTTTACACGGAACACACTTAACACACACATAATATAATCTGACTGACAGTCACAATCCCATCATAATACTTCACCCCGTCTTCCTCCAGCTGCAAGTTCACCTAACCCCAACTCCAAATGAGACTGATTTGAATGCCCACAACTCGGGTCTTATATACTAAACAATGATGGTGTAGGAACGAATCAGGAGGCGGGGGGTGGTGCGCCCTCCTATCATAGCTCCTCGAGTTGCATAACAGGTGCCTGGACCACTCACAGCTCCTGGCGTCGATCATACGTCATAGCGTCGGGTCATCGAAGTAGTTTGCAGGGTCCCCTATGACGCACGCAGGTGTGAAGGCTTGTTTGCTGGTATGCGGGCGAGCTGGTTTCCCACTCGCTAGTTTGCTCGCTAGTCTGCTTCGCCGTTTGGGTAGTTCGACTCCTTCAACTCTAATTCTAACTCTTAAATTTACATACAGGGCTCCGTATGTCAGAATATATATATATACAGTGTATATATATTGCAAATACACATAAGCTACTAAATGTTTTTATGCTCACAGCCGGACTTGAACCACCGACAGTCAGAACAAGTGCCCATAATTTAATCCACTATACCACGGCGTGATAGAGGATACTTGTGTGTAGTGGATTAAAGCATGGACCAGTTCTGTCAGTTTCATTTCATACTGGATATTAAGACGATTTGATTTCGTTTATGAAGTGCCTCCATAAAATGAGCAGGCTTTCAGCTATCTTAACCCTCTTTACTACCACAGATCCTTCATAAGCTCCATAAAATCGTCTAATTATAGCTAGAATACAATACAAAAAATTTCACCATTAAACAAAGGGTTAAGCAGTCTAGGAAGAGTTTAAAGAAAATGATTAACACTCTTTTTTTGTTAGTTGACCTTGACCTTAAACCTTAAGTATTATAATATGCAGGATGTACTGTATATATGATTGAAGTATATGTTATTTAAGTAAAATGCAACTAACAGTTGTCAGCTTACCGAAAATTTAGAATATTTTTATGATGAAGGTTAACTTATGACCTTGGTCTGTGACCTTGACCTTTATGTAGGATTATATTTGTGTTTGCTTTGATGTAACCCTAGAAAATCAAATAAGTGTGTCAAATTTCATTAAAGATCATCAGTTAGTTTCAGAGGTATTAAAGGAATAGAGTCTGTGATTGTGGAGGGAGCTGCACCAAGGGGTGGACTGAGGAAGACCTGGGATCAAACTATATGTGCCGATCTCAAATCCAAAAACTTGACAAGTGAAGCAGCCCTTAACAGGGTTGCCTGGAACGCCGCCATTAGGACAAGAGACTGAAACTGCACGTATGTGTGGAGCACTCAGTCTTAAAATGTTAAGTATGTATATATGTTTGACCTTCATCTTGACATTCATGATGTCTGAAAATTTTACATTTTAATTTTCCCTTAACCCATGGACTGCACAATAATGGAAAAATTATAAGCTCAAGTTAAGGGAGGGAGGGGGGGGAGGTTAAAGGGGGGGGTGGATGTGGTATAGGGAGATGCTACTACTTTCAATGTGTCATATAATTTTGAGACATTTCCCGGCACTGGCATGGTAATTGAAGGGTTCTTTTTACACATGTTTAAATACCGTGCCGTCCGTGAGGCCTATCGCACTTTACGGGGTAAAACACAACTGTCTCAACAAAGGTTTTTAAGTTTACATGAATAGTAAACAAGTGAGCATATTGACCTTATATTTGACATTGACCTGTGACCTTGACCTATCAAATGGAATGAATTATGTTTATTCATGCATGATCTTGCTCTAGGCTTTCCGAATATGCATGATATGCCTAATGAGAATCCTACATTAAATAAGAAAGACTAGTAAAAATCAGATTTTGACCTTTAACCTTGACCTTTGATCTTGGAATTACTTATCAAGGATTTTGTTAGCTTAACAGCAATGTTAGTATTAACTAGCATTATGAATATGGTGTAATTTGTATAAAAACTTATCGATTACAAATTGTGATCATATACTGTGACCTTGACCTTTGACCTTTGACTAATAATGAAATACATATATTTGTATGGTCGTCGCATTGACCAACTGAATTTGCCTGTATAATTTGATGACAATAGATTAAAGAGTCAAGGAGGAGTTTAGGGAAAATGACAAATACTCTTGTTTTGACCTTGACCTCTGACCTTAACTATTACAATATTTATGTGAAATTTTATATATATGATATATAAGTAATAAGCCATAACAAAGCCAGTTTTCTAAAATTTGAGTAATCAGTTTTAATAAATAATAAAAGTTGACCTTTGACCTGTTACCTTGCCCTTTATGTAGGAGTAAATTGTTGTGTTAACTATCTCACCAAATGTTGTGAAATTTGCATGAACAGTAAAGAAACTAGCATGTTGACATTTTATTTGACCTTGACCTGTGATCTTGGCCTTTCATATGGAATTGAATAGTTTATTGCATGAGACCTTGGCCTAGGTATTCCCAATATACATGGTTAAGCCTAACCTAACAGTTAGTATAAGAAATACTAGTAAAAAAACGATTTTGATCTATGACCTTGAACTTTGACCTTACCCTTTAGAATATTTATCTAAAATTTGTGCAATACAATATCAAGGTTACCTGTAACTTGTATAGTGCAAATGAAGACATTTGAATACAAACTAAAAATAAATAGTAGGCCTGTAAGTTGACCTTTCTCCTTGACCTATGACCTTCACCTTTATGTAGGAGTCAAATATTGTTTTGCCATTGACATTGCCCAGGAAAATCAAATAAGCATGACTAATTTTATAAACTCTGCGAAGCAGAGTGGTATCGCGCACACAGATCCCACCCGTATACTGTGCACCACCAGTCAGCTTGTCTGTCGTCGTTGTCGTCGTCATCCGTCTGTCCGAAAACTCCTCCTAGACCATTCAATGGATTTTCAACAAATTTCACAGGTATATTCATTTGGTCAATGCGATGGTCAGTCAAAAAGAAATATCCCATTTAACTTAAAGGTTAAGGTCAAAGGTCAAGGTTAAAAATAAGGTCAATATTTCATATTTGTTTGTATTTTCTCAAATTTCACTATGAAAGTTACTGGTAAGGTTGATATCTTATTGACTAAATTTCAGATAAATAATCCAAAGGGTAAGGTCAAAGGTCAAGGTCAAATATTGAAATAAGATATTTACTAGTATTTCTTACACTAACTTTTAGATTTTCACTAGACTTACCATGTATATTTGGAATACCTAGGCCAAGGTTATACAAGAAACTATAAAAGTCCAATTGAAAGGTCAAGGTCACAGGTCAAGGTCATATATAAGGTCATAAGTCAAAGTCAACTATTCTATTAATATATATGAAAGAAACTGATGGGTTTTAATGAAATTAGGCATGCTTATTTGGTTTTCTTAGGCAATGTCAATGAACAAAAAATTTACTCTTACATAAAAGTCAAGGTCACAGGTAAAGGTCAAAGGTCAACTTTTACTATTTATTTTTAGTTTGTCCTCAAATGTCTTCATTTTCACTATGCAAGTTACTGGTAACCTTGATATCGCATTGCCCAAGTTTTAGATAAATATTCTAACAGGTAAGATCAAAGGTCAAGGTCAAAGGTCAAAATAGGTTTTTACTAGTATTTCTTCTGCTAACTGTTAGATTCTCACTATGCTTACCATGTATATTCGGAATAGCTAGGCAACAGTCATACAAGAAACTATATAATTATATATGAAAGGTCAAGGTCACAGGTCAAGGTCAAATACAAGGTCAATATGCTATTTTCTTTAATGTTCATGCAAACTTCATACAATTTGGTGAGATAGTTGCACTTTCAATCAAAAGGAAAATAATACATTTTGAGACATAAAGGTCAAGATAAAGGTCAAAAGTCAAGGTCAACTAGTCTATTAATATATATGAAACTATCTGATGGGTTTTAGTGAAATTAGGCATGCTTATTTTATGTATGGGCAATGTCAATGCAACAAAAATTTACTCTTACATATAGGTCAAGGTCACAGGTCAAGGTCAAAGCTCAACTTTTATTATTAATTACAAAAGATTACTTATATTTTGGAAAGCTAGCTGTGTTAGTTGCTTATTACCTAAATAACATATATATCAAATTTAACATAACTATTGTAATAGTTAAGGTCAAAGTTCAAGGTCAAAACAAGAGTGTTTGTCATTTTCCCTAAGCTCCTCCTATACTGTTTAATGTATTGTCACCAAATTGTACAGGTAAATTCAGTTGGTCAATGCGACGACCATCCAAATATACTGTATGTATTTTATTCTTAGTCAAAGGTCAAAGGTCAAGGTCACAGTATATGCTCAATAATTGTAGTCTATAAGTTTTTATACAAATTACACCATATTCATAATACTAGTTAATACGAACATTGATGTTTAGTTAACTAAATCCTTCATAAGAATTTCTAAGGTCGAAGGTCAAAGTCAAAGGTTAAGTAAAAGATCAAAATAAGATTTTTACTAGTATTTCCAATTAAATGTAAGACTCACTAGGCATATCATGCATATTCAGAATGGCTAGGCCAAGGTCATACATGAATAAACATAATTTCCATTTGAAAGGTCAAGGTCAAATCTATATTAAATTAATTTCACCACAACACCAAACACCCCCAATGAAATTAATATCCTAATTTCTTTACTATTCATGTAAACTTCACAAAATTAGTTGAGATGGTTGTGATTTTAATGCAAATTAAAATGTTAAATTTTCAGACATGAAGGTCATGATAAAGGTCAAAGGTCAAGGTCAGCTATTCCTTTAATACCTCTGGAACTAATTTATGATCGTTAATGAAGTTTGGCACGCTTATTTGATTTTCCAGGGTTATATCAATGTCAATGCAAGCACAAAATATAATCCTACATAAAGGTCAAGGTCATAGAGGTCAAAGTCAAAAGTTAACCTTCATCATAAAAAATACTCAAATTTGTATATGCTGACTGTTAGTTGCATTTTACATAAATAACATTTATATACATTTCATATATTATAATACTTAAGGTCAAAGATCAAAAGAAGTTTTAATAATTTTTCCCAAACTTTTCCTAGACTGTTTAACCCTTCTGTACTGGCGACATTTGTTTTTTATCATATTCTAGTTAATTAGGATAGTTGAGAGCCTGCTAATTAAGCTGAATAAAATCGTCACTATAAAATGAAAAGGACAGAACTGTACTGAACGGTTTAATGTATCGTCACCAAATTTTGCAGGCAAATTCGGTTGGTCAATGCGACGATTGTCGCCCCCCGTTGGGGTTGAGTTGTTTTTGGGGCGAATCCTCCAGTATTCTTGGTGATATTATTTGTGATGATGGTGATAGTAGTAGTGATGATGGCGATAATACTGATGATGACAGTAGCAGAGATGGTAGTAACAACAGGGATGGTGGTGATAGCAATGATGACGGTGATACTATTAGTGATGGTGGTGATACTTGTAGTGATAATGATGACAGTAGTGATGATGATGGTAGTAACGATGGTGACAGTAGTAGTGATGACGATGACAGTACTAAAGTCCATTCGCTGTAAGTAGGGGAGAAATCATGACCTCTATCCTCTGTAATTCAAAAAGGGCTAGAGCAAATTGGCTGTAAATTTCCACATTTATTCCATGACTGACTCTACCCAAATGGTAGAAGTATTAGCTTGATTACTCTAGCCGTTTTTTTAGTTACAGAGGTTAGATGCCATGATTTCTCACCTACTTACAGTGAGTAGGCTATAGTAGTAGTGATGATGGTGATAGTACTAGTAGTAGTGATGATGGTGACAGTAGTAATGATGATTGTAAGATGATGGTGATAGTTGTAGTGATAACGATGACAGTAGTGACGATTTTAGTGACGATGGTGATGATAGTGACAGTTGTAGTGACGATAGTGACAGTTGTAGTGATGATGGTGACAGTTGTAGTGATAGCAGTAGTGATGATGGTGATAGTATTAGTTATAATGGTGGTAGTAGTAGTGATAATGGTAACCCATCGCAGAGTTGGGTATGCCGTTTTGATTTTGGGCAAAGCGGCACTTCTACTTTATTGAAACCCATCAGTTAGTTTCATATATATTTATAGAATAGTTGACCTTGACCTTAACCTACATGATATGTGACTCAAAATGTATTATTTTCCTTTTCATTTAAAGTGCAACTATATCGCCAAATATTGTGAAGTTTGCATGAAAAGTAATTAAATTAGCATACTGACCTTATATCTGACCTTGACCTTTCATATGGAATTGTATAGCTTTTTGTATGACCTTGTCCTAAGTATTCCACATTTACATGGTAAGTCTAGTGAGAATGTAACGGTTAATCAAATAAATACTAATAAAACAAATATTTTAACCTTTGACCTTGACCTTTGACCTTACCCTTCAGAATATTTATCTAAAATTTGGTCAATAAGATATCGAGATTACCAGTAACTTGTATAATGAAAATAAGGAAATTTGAGTAAAAGGTAAGACATGAAATATTGCCCTTATTTTTTAACCTTGACCTTTGACCTTAACCTACAAGTTAAATTGAAAATTTCTTTTTGACTGACCTTCACATTGACCAAATGAATATACCTGTGAAATTTGGTGAAAATCCATCGAACGGTCTAGGAGGAGTTTCCGGACGGACGACAGACAAGCTGACTGATGGTGCACAGTATACGGGCGGGATCTGTGTGCGCGATACCATTCTGCTTCGCAGAGGTGATCAAAGGTTAATTTTGCTGTTCGAGCCACCTGTGCTAAATCGGAGTGGAGTGTGTTCGTGTGTATGTTGCCACGTTTATCTGTCATCCAGAAAGGCCCGGGATACCAATATTTCTTGAGTTGTGGGGGGCATACTTTTAGGGATTGCGACTGTACTGTACATACAATAGGCGATAGGTATTTCAAACATATAAATTAGCTAAATATAAACATTATGGCAAGGCTTTCAAAGATCATGAATAAAGATTGAGTCTGGGTATAAGAGCTAGATATATAATTATGTGGTAACTCAGTAAGTGGATGCTGAAAGCTATAGGTACAAACTGCTGAAGGCTGAACAATACTGTATATTATATAAATTACAACATATGCTATAAGTTATATGTAGATTATATATCATACAGCAAGAGTTGGGATGAAAGCTGAATATCAAAATTAGTCTGTACCAGCGACGTCTGCTATATTGTATTCTAGCTATATTTAGACGATTTTATGCAGCTTAGGAAGGATCTGTGGTAGTTAAAAGGGTTGATTGAGATAGTTCGAAACCTAATAATCGGTAGAGATCCTTCCTAAACTGAATATAATCGATTAGTAGTAGCCAGAATAAAATACAAAGGATGTCGACGGTACTGAAGGGGTTAATGTCAAGGGAAAGACATGTTGGGGCTAAACGGTCATATGAATATGGAACAAATAAATCATAAACAAGGATATAAGATAGTGAAGGTGTTTATAGAAGTGAGCAAGATAATATCTCATAGGTGTAATCAATACAAACTATTTATAATTGGTGAGACTTGTATAAAGACGCATGACAAATAAATTCTATATCTATCTATATGCTCATATGAATATATTAAGAACCATAATACAATCAGAACGCACGGGATATATACATTCACTCTTGGCTACCATGAGAACAATGACTCATTTAGTTCGTTCATCTCCCATAAAATGATTCGAAACAACTTGCCTCGATTGCTCAAACGGAGATATGGGCTCTAAAGGTTCGGCGAGAGAGTAGGAGTAGTGTTTGGTTTGTCGGGTGCAATATCGTGGGAATGGCTTTGGCTGTGTATGCTAATTTACTTCAATGATATATTGTTAACTATCTATGCATTTTGAGGAACGATAATGGAATAGCATGAGAGGTAAGCGAGCGAGAAGAGCGATACCTGGGAGTTGCCAATTAGCTTTATCAGTGGTTTTATATTCACACTTTCGTTGTTGTTGTCGTTGTTGCCGAGTTCTCGCCGCGTCCCTACAACATAATTATGGCGTTAGTGTCGATATGTATGTCATCGGCCTAGCTATACATTTCGGCTATGCATAACTTTTGAGCTTGAAATACACAAATAGGAGTTTGGAGATCAAATTATGATAGGCCTAAATATTGTACATTTATTGATATATTATGTTGAGTGACGAATAAATATTGCTGTCAAATAACAACCATTCATTTCAGCAGACGAACTCACAGAGGTAAAGCTGGTGTTGACTGTCAGTTATTTTGTCTTGTATCTCGTCTGAAGGAGGGATTAATGCTTGTCCTTTTGTCCCACCCAGAACCAAGGCCCTCTCTTAGATTTATGGGTTTAATTCTAGTTTCGCTTTCACAGCATACTCATAAATTTATATGGCTACTTTAGAGTTGTCATATACCATACTTAATTCCTATATATGTCCAAAATGGGCGGAAATGCATTATAAGGAATTATACCTAATGTAAAAAAAAAAAAAAAAATCTCCCCATATGCGGCACCATAGCTGTTACATAATACTACTATGGATTTCAAAGGCAGCGTCACACTGTTTTTCGCAAATATCTCCCAAATGAATTGTTGTATCAGTATGGTATTTCAGCACAAAGCCTGTTACACCCCGACCTAATTTATGGCCGATATAGCATTTTGCTATATGTGTTACGTTAGCAGTTTACTCGTGAATATTAAGACGAAGCCGGGAGGTCACGTGTACACATTCAAAGGAATGTGTAGTATTCGTCTTGCCCCCCCCCCCCCAACACCCCCCAAACCACTCCTTAGCTACCCCTAAATCTCCCCCTCCTCACCTTCCTTACCCCACACCGTCTCCCCATCCACACCCCCTCCTCACTATCGTCTCCCTGCATCTCCCATCAATATATTATACGGTTCATGTTATGCACTGTACTTGTAGCTACTTATATTATGTCAGTATATATATAGATATAATAATTATAGTGTATTCACTAATATTCATGCAGCTTACGATATTATTGAGTACATAAACAAGGGGTAGTGCAAATTGTTATGGAGGCAAGACGTATTCCACACTGTTAATTACTCTATAACCGGATGTTTGTGCACATGTGGTAGAAGGACAAAGAACACGTTCTATTGGTATTACCTGTGGTCTGGACCTATTGTGATAACTTGTTTTTATTTGTGCTAAATACTGTGCATTCATCATCAAATATAAACATGGTTAAGTTAAGATATTAATATTTTGTTAACTTGTGTCTTTGATAACCACATCACCTATAGACTGCATATACTTCTCTCCATCACTGCATCTCTCATTGTAGCCTTATCAACTAAATATAAAGTACCATAGGGGAGGTGTGGTGGAGTGGTCATGCCACTGGATTGGTAATCCAATGGACCCGGGTTCAAATCCCGATATGTCAATGGGAAGATATTATTGGGATTGAATTTGTGCTGTACCTAGTATCAGTGCATTACCACAAAGCCCACCGAAATGCCAAACAAATACCCTCATTGTTCCCTGATTAAATAACACTGTATGAATATTCCCATATTCAAAATATGTTACAGGGGGACAATGCCTAGTGAGTTCACTGCTCAATAGGTGGCGTTCTGAGAGTGAGGGTCTGAGTCTGGAGGGTGAGACGGTGAAGCACTTGAGCGAAGCAACCAGCCGCTTCAGAGATGGAGCTGCTTCGAGCCATGATAGATGTTTCACATGTCTCACTCCCCAGACTGGAACAAGACCTCACGGGCTTCACCGTGTTGAGCGGTGGAATGTACAGGCTCTCAGCCTATGCCCGAGAGGGAGTAGTTGGAATATAGAAAAAAAATATATATACTGCATATATTGTGACGCATCATTAGGACTATTACATACATTACATTACTGTCATGAAGTAGAAGCATTATGATCGATAAATATATTGTAGGAATAAAATGAGGCAAACATGACAATACTGTAAACTATTTATTCGCTATCACTGCCCATGAAAACATCGTCAGAAAGTGACGAGGGATGGAGGGGGGGGGGGGGAATTACAGGAGGCGGAATGTATTCAATAAAGGTACACTTTACATATCATGACACGGTTCAGAACACACGTAATAACATAAGATTCCGTTTATTTGGTTTATTACACATGACTGCATGCATTCGCCTCCTAATACACACATACGGCAAAACAGCCATTACCAAGGGGATTATGCCTTGCTTTCATGCTCGTTCGCCCCACTTCTCGTTTCCATGCCCAGATATAGCAGTAACTGTATGAATAATAGCAAAGTATGATACTTAAATACATAATTATATAGTATTTAATGTACGTAATCACAATAACCTAAGTATTAACGATAACATAAACCGTATACTACAGCTTTGAAAGAGGGAGGGTGAGTGGGAGTAATGAGGGAGACGGGGAGAGGGTGAACTAGGCACTGGGGTAATGGTCTGGGGATTGGTAGGGGGGTTGGAGGGGTTAGACAGTACCCCACACTCGTCTGAATGTGTACAAGACCCTAGAGGCGATGACTGGATTAGACTTAATATTCTTCAGTAAACTTCTGACTAAACACTTATGGCAATGTAATATATTATCTATAAATTAGGTCGGGGTGTAACAGGCTTTGTGCTGAAATACCATACTGATACAACAATTCATTTGGGAGATATTTGCGATAAACAGTGTGACGCTGCCTTTGAAATCCATAGTAGGTTAGGTTAGGTAAGGTTGTTAGGTTAGGCTAATGTCGTTAATGTAGTTTATTATCATTATATTACGTCTTTTACCCAACAATTTCCCTGATCTTCATAGTTGGTCGGGAAGCTATGCCTTTACAACGGCGCCTCCCTTTTGTCGCTGTGTACGTGAAACTAGAATTTTACCGATTAATGTATGAGGAAAACAATGACCTTATACTTATAGTGTCCCTAAAGCAAGGGAAAGGTAAATAGTATTTGCTGAAGGCAGGCAATGTAAATATTCGGCTGTATAGTGGAGAGGCATGTTTTGAATACCCTATCTGGTGAGGAAGTGTGAAAAATATTACCGAAACTACCACTAATTTTCCCATGGTTCTTCTTTTTGGTTTTAGGTAGTTTTCATCAATATGCAATAGTTGAAAGTAGTTACAATCCTCGGAAAATTATATGGGTATTTATCAAGGAAACCAACCAACTTTTATTTCGTAATTTTTTTGTTTTTGTTTTAGCTAGTTTTCATCATTAAAAAAAAAAATTTTTTTTTTTTTTTTTTTTTTTTTTTTGGCGACCGTCAACCTTTTATTAATCAAATACCAAACCAGCGTGGGTGTGGAGGCGGCAGCCCCCACCTAATATACTAGGTTAGGTTAGGTAAGGTTGTTAGGTTAGGCTAATACTACCACTTATTTTTCGTCTTTTACCCCTCAATTTCCCTGTACTTCATAGCCCTCCCCACTATTGGGGTCCGTATCTTAAGATTGTTGGATAATGGGGAAAACGTTTTTTCCGGAGATTCTAATTAATGACAACCACTGTATAATGATGAAAACTAGCTAAAACCAAAAACAAAATCACAAAATAAAAGTTGGTTGGTTTCCTTGATATTTTCCATTATTTGTTCCCCATTATCTAACGATCTTAACCCATTGACTGCGGAGGATGTTCCCGAACGACATGGCAATTTTAAGCTTTTAAAGCCTCTTAAAGCCTGTAGAATCGAGTGCGAGGGAGCGGGAGCGCGACAGGCCACCCATCTTATCCCCAGCCAGCCAGCCGGGGCACTGAAGAGTATGATCCATACTCTCGCTAGATATACAGCGCTGCCAAAGGCAAATGTAGCGCGACATTAGCGATAATTCCTCAGTACTAGCGAATGTCTATGGTAGCGCTGCGGGTGAAGCCCGCGAGCTGCTGCAAAGCTCGTTTTGGTGTCATTTTGAAGCAATTTTCTTAAAGTTTTGACTGAATACATTTAATTTCATTCAGACACTTGCTTAACCTTTTCCCTGCGGGAGACGTTCCCGAACGTCGTGGCAATTTATAGCAATCTTCAGGCTTTTAAAGCCTCTTAAAGCCTGTAAAATCTAGTGCAAGGGAGCGGGAGCGCGACAGACCACACGTCCTTCTCTCAGCCAGACAGCTGAGGCACTGATGGCTCTGAGTAAGATTCTCGCGAGATATGCAGTGCTGCCAAAGGCAAATGTTGCGAGAAATTAGCGAGAATTGCTCATTTTAGCGAATGTCTATGGTAGCGCTGCGGATGAATCCCGCGAGCTACGAAGCTCGTTCTGGCGTCCTTTTGAAGCTATTTTCGTCTAGTGTTCGGCTGAATACATTTCATGGTAAAATTCAAGACAGCTAGAGCCGCCTTATTTACCAAGTTTTCTGTATATTTTTGTCAAGGAATATAGTGTTTTATTGTTGTTTTTCATGGTTGGAGTGGAGGATTTGCATTATCTTACCCATTATTCATTAATCTGAAGATACGATGTCAAATGGCGCCATTTATTGGGTGAATCACGTTTTTACAGTAGGTAAGGGAAATTTGGGGTAAATTGGATACACAAGGGGTTGAAGGGGGGCGTTGCCCCCACTCATCCTCCCATGATTTACTGTCATCCAAATATATGTAGATCAGTAAGGGGGCAAAAACAGGTTGCCGGTATTTTGTTTTTGTGAGTAACGCTCACGCCATTTATTGGGTGAATCGCACCCACCCCATTGTTCAAAACAAGAAGGATTCGTTGTGCACAATGCTTTGTTTACGGTCGGGACTTATTATTTTTGGTGTTATTTTTCGATGTAATCGGGTTTTTTCAAGTGTCGATAACGAAATTCCTCCATGCGGACTATAATGAGAAAAATATGGCGAGTCTATTGGTCCCTATTTTCCCTAATAAATTATTTCTAATAGGGTGGCGAAAGAGGTCTTTAATATTATCCATTTCATTTCATTCAGACACTTGCCTAATCAATCAGGAGTGTCTGAATGAGCCCTAATATGGCGGAAATAGGCGAAAATAGGCCTGCATCGTAAGTGTTAAAACACTCAGATGTATGTCATTTTCAGAGTAAAAAAAAAAAAAAAAAAAAATCCCTAGGGATACAGGATGGGTTGAGGCTCTCCCCCTCTCCCCCCCTTTAATAGGGGCTTAATACAAGTGTTACTGCCGTCAATAGGGAGAGTTATAGGGATTTTTTTTTTTTTTTTTTACAGTGTTTTACATAGTGGACATGAAATGTATTTCCGGTGGTTAAATCAAATGTAATTGAAATCTTTGCAACATCATTATTCTATAATAGCCTTCAAAAATTGAGAAACAATTACTGGTAGTTTCGGTATTAAGTACGGAAAGAATCCAAAAGTTCAGATGTGTTATGTTAACCTCGTGAGGATCATGACGCATTTAGACAGTTTTTGCAGCTTAAGAAGTATCTGTGGGAATGAACAGGGTAATAGCTGTCTAAATTAACCCTCTGACTTTCATATACCCTTCCTAATCTAAATATAATCATCAAATGATAGCCAAACGAAACTGCTAGAACGCATCACTGCCGCCTAAAATACAGTACTGTAACATAATATAATTATTAGACTCGGCGTCAAACATCTTTCCAAATGTTCATGCCCCACCTCAAGAATAACCAAGGTAAACTAGAAAATAGGGTATGCCAAATCGGATTGTTTCAGTATGCTACTGCTAAAGTGATTATCCAATCAAAATAATTTGTACGGTCGAAATATTGCATAGTATGACATGACCCCAGTTTCTTTAAGGGAGCCCACCTCGCTTTTTTTTCTCTTTATCTCCCTCTCTCCTTGGCATGTATCCATTCGGCCCCATTCAGCATACTGTTTTAAGACGCTTAACCCCATCCAGGTGTCAATATTTTCCTTGCGAGCGGTAGCGAGCCGGCATATATATATATATTTTTGTTTTGACAACAAGCTAAATTTGTACATTTTTCGACAGAAAAATTTCTCCGGCCGGATTTCTCCATACAATGCTGGCTCGCTATCGCTCGCCAGGAAGAAACCGACGCCTGGATGGGGATAAACGGCTTAAAACAGTTGGCTGAATGGGGCCGAATGGATACAAGCCAGGGAAAGAGAGAAAAGGAGAGAAAGATAAACAAATAGCCGGTGACCCCCCTTAAGTTCAGGAAGAAGTAGATAGATAATTGTATGCCAATTAAATTGTAATGGGTCAGTTACTTTCACGTTTTAAAGGTGACTAAGCAGAGCACATTAATCACTATATAGATATTATTTTGCATTAGATATTTTGGAATGCTATAGAGGTCATTTCTAGCTGGAGGTTTATAACTAGTTTTATACCGGGTCGAAGCCATCGATGTATGTATTTGATAAATCATGTACTTCATTGGAATATATGTTCACGGAAATTCATTATAATGAAATCCCTAAATCGCTACAAAAATCCCTAGATCTCTTACCTCTCACCCGATCACCATTTGTTGTTGTGTTGGTGAGGGTTCCACACCTCTGGCCCCACCTCCTTCTTTGATTTATGCCAAAGCTTAATTAGATACCCCCTACTGTCAACATTGATGCTGATTTCAATAAGTCATGGGGGGGGGGGGGGAGATCCCCCCTCAACTTACCCTGGGGGGGTAAATGGCTAATGTTTTTTTTTTGCAATTTCCGACGGGGTAAATACACAAAAACACCTAAAACCCCCAAACCAACGGAAAACAAATGTACTTGTACAAATCGTCCCCGGTGTAAAACTGGATTTTCTTTTTCTTCCAACAGATTGAGGACTCTTCCGTGAACCCAGCCTGTACACTCCTCACCTATTTGCGAGACAACCGTATCCTTTAAAATATTCAATACTGTATATTAGTGGTCACCATCAACACAACTCATTATTTTGATAATAAAATGTAATTATAATGGTAAGGACTAGTTTTGGTTAATTTACTTACAAGAAGTAAATGCTATTATCATTAAATTATATGGTAATTATTATGTGTGCATTACTATATGTATGACTTAACAAGATAGTAACCGATTTTGTTTCTTCTTGAGCACAAATGATGAACAAATATATTAATTATTATTCTTTATTTAAAGTAAAATAAGTTTGATATATTGGTCGACTCCATTAATTCACCGGACATGGTACAGTGATATCAAAGGATACATAATTAAATTTAGAATGCTTATTATCAACGACTTTTCTTTCGGACAGAATACAAAAATACTATTTTTCCGTATCATAGTGCGTGTTGTAAAAGGCGACTACACTGAAGCAGGCAACCTCTCTTTAGCCCCAACCCTATCTACAAGAATCATGTGCCAACGTGTTACGAAACGCGGTTCTTAGCCCACTCAACTTTCAAATTTTGATATGTTAAGGAAACTCCTTGTAGTCTCTCAGAGTATCTTATTTTTCCGTGGCGAGTCATCGAACGTCAGAGAATTTTTGGTCAAAAATTCTGTGGCATTCGCCGAATTTGTGCCACTCCTTAGCACTTTCCAGCATTCCGTGCAGAATCCAAAGCCAACCAAGTTCATATTTATTGCTCCGGTCTGCATCTTTCTGTTTCGCAGGAACGGATAACCGTTGTGAAAGACCATGGTATTGCAAAGAACTGCATGGAATACCAAACAGTCCTAAGAATACTCTGTCAGTTGGTCTGTCTCTCTCCATTATCAATCATATACCTTCCACTTCATGATAACCCATGTGTCAGCTGTTTTAACCGTCTCAGGCTCACTGTTGCCAGTTACTATGGGAAACAATCTAGCATCAATGTTTTACATCTAATGACATAATATAAGAACATAAATATGTAAAACAATAGGTAAGTTAGCTTTCTAATATAATTATCTTCCAGTGTACGGTTTATGGAAAATTTCACGAGTTTAAGGCTAACTAAAAGAAACGATTTAAACTTTCCTGGGCGTAATTTCAGTTTTAGAATATGAGAATGAATATGTGATTTGCGTCATGCACACGTGAGGGTTATTATTTACCTCTCTCACTCAATCATTCTTATTTTTCTCTCATTCTCAATCTTCTAGCATTCTAACTTATCAAATGAATTCTCGCAATATGTAGTGCAGGCTTTACTATTATTATTGCAGCTACTGTTGTTTACTATTTAATTATGTAATTATATATTCTCTCTTTCATTACTAATTTGTCTTTAACATTTATGACTGTGTCTGTTTGTGTGTGTGAATGTCTTGTGTGTGAGAGAGAGAGAGAGAGAGAGAGAGAGAGAGAGAGAGAGAGAGAGAGAGAATGAGAGGCTTAACGAATTCTACATTTATTTGTGGCAGTTCTATACCAGGTTATACTGTAAATCTTTTCTCTCAATTTGGCTCCTCCGACCATGAACTAATCTGTCACCTGTCCTATCTCTCAGGTATGGCCACCCGATCCTCCCAACTCGCGGCGCTTGTGGCACTTTGGTGCTGCAGACTGGGAGACTCTTCATCAGTACTTCTTTAATTTCCCATGAAATGACTTTGGCTTCCGTGGCCGGGGACCCTCGAAGAGTGCTGAATGCATTACCGAGGCAATCCTCTCAGGCATGGAAGCATACATTCCATTTTCTTTCTCTCAGTGTAATGCAAAAAAATCTTGGTTTACTCACGCTTGTTCTACTGCTGTCTGCAACAAGGAGGGAAGCATTCAAAAGGTACCGACGCCTTAAAACTCAAGAATCTCATTCTTCCTATGTTTCTGCCAGGAATCAAGCCAAATCTGTCCTTCGACTTGCCAAACACTCTTTCATCAATAAAAAATGCACTGAACTATCCAACTCTAGCTCTTCCCAAGCTTTCTGGCATCTAGCCAAAAACCTCTCCGAACAATTTTTCTTCTTCGTCTTTCCCTCCCCTTTTCCACTCTGATGGCACAACCATCACTTCTTCCTCTGACAAAGCTGAACTCTTCGCTCAAAACTTTTGCTAGAAACTCAACATTGGATGTTTCTGGTGCTATTCCTCCCTCTCCACCCCCCTTTCTCCTACTTATGCCTAATATCCTAATCTCTTCTAAAGTTTACTTTTTACCCTCTCTGGGCTTAATACTAAGAAGGCGTACGGTCCGGACGGTGTTCCTCCTGTTGTACTAAAAAACTGTGCTTCCGTGCTGACTCCCTGTCTAGGCAAACTCTTTTGTTTCTGTTTCTCCTCTAACATCTCCCCTTCTTGCTGGAAGTTTGCTCTCATTCAACCTATCCCAAAGAAGGGTGAGCGCTCTCAACTCTCCAACTATTGTCCAACTGCTCTCATCTCTTGTATCTCTAAATATTTTGAAACTATTTTTGCTTCCAAATTTCTTAAGTATTTCTCTACTCATAATCTACTCTCAGATCACCAGTATGGCTTCCTTAAGGGTAGCTCTACTGGTGATCTTCTTTCATATCTTACTAACTCTTGGTCATCCTCCTTATGGGACTTCGGTGAGACCCTTTCTATTGCACTAGACATATCGAAGGCTTTCGATAAAGTCTGACACAAATCTTTAATTTCTAAACTACCCTCCTTCAGTTTCTATCCCTCTATCTGTGCCTTTATCTCCAATTTCCTTTCTGGCCGTTCCATAGCTATGGTTGTGGATGGCCATCGCTCACTTCCTCATCCTATCAACTCCGGTGTTCCTCAGGGCTCAGTCCTATCTCCCATTCTCTTTCTAATTTTCATAAATGATCTTCTCAACTGTACCTTCAGTCTCATCCATTCTTACGCAGACGACTCTACCTTTCACTACACATTTAGTTTTCCAAAACGCCCCAGCCAACAATCCCTAAAAAAAAAAACATAATGAAGCCATACAACACTTATCTTCTGTTCTAAGCCTTTCGTATCATTAACTCCCGTCCACTCACCAACTCTCTGCAACCTCTCTCTCTTCGCCACAATGTTGCATCTCTCTCGCTATTCTATCCCTACTACAATAATCAGTATTCCTCAGAGCTATCCCAGTGTATATAACCTCCTCTTCATAGGGTACGTAGTACCCAGTTTTCAACACAATCCCACCCCTACTCTGTGCAACTCTCCAACTCAATAGTAAAACGATACTCCCAATCCTTTTATTCAACAGCTGAGCTCTGAAACTCTCTCCCAGAATCACTCTTTCCCTCTTCCTATGACTTAAGTTGCTTCAAACTCTGTGTGTCCAGGCATTTTGGCTCGAACGTTCCTTGATGTTGGCCTTGTCACTCTTTTAACTATGTGGGAGGCACTCGCTACAGGCAGTTCTGCCTTTTGTCTCCCTCACTCACATTGAAAACAGAAATAACATTTTCAAATATTGCATGTGTCTGTAATTATTCCTTGTAAAATCTGGAAACACTTGTAAACCAAATATTCCGGTTGTTGTTTCCTTATCGATGGTGTAGTTGGTCTGTGTGGGACCAAGTTAGGGTGTGGTGAGGGAGGGTGTGGGGCTTGTACCGTCATGGTCTCTCGGTACCTGCCTCAACACGACACCATCATGTGAGTATACTGTACTGAGTATTGTCATCTTAGAGTTGATTTGTTGGTCCATTTATATATGTATTTATTGTATCTTTAGTTTTCTCCTTAGACCTCCATCAAGCTTAAAAAAACATCGCCAAGATCCCCCTTCCACACAAATGTGTACTTTTATCGGCAGAAAACATTCCTGGCCAAAGGTCGGTTCCTCCTATATTACAGGCTCGCTATTACTTGCAGGAAAAAAACCACACCTAAATAGCAGGAAAGGCTTTAATTTTGACAACGAAATGGGGCAAAAGGTCTTAAAATCGCCAAACTAGTAGGCCGAACGTCCTAAAATGTGAAAGCTAAAGGGGCTAAACATGAGGGAGAATGGGGGCCAGAAAAAACAACCATCTCCCATTAAATGTTAGGTCATTCAACTACCGGGTCAAAATTAACGTAGGTGTGTATTTGGCATGTCACAATAGCTGCCCTTCGTATTCATATTAACCCGTTCAGTACCGGCGACGTCCTTTTCATTACATTCTGGCAACCACTAAACGATTTTATGCAGCTTAGGAAGGATTTCTGACGATTAAAAGGCTACAAGCAATATCATTTAATCATTTGAGCTACCACAGATCCTTACAAAGCTTTATAAAACAGTCTATTTGTAACTGAAATCAAATATAGAAGACATCACTGGTATTGAACGGGTTAATTGTCCCTTCTGTAAATAATGTATGTTGCATGTAGCATTTATATTTGTATTTCTTAGAAGGGCTTATTTAAGGCATAACATAGTATGGAAAATCACGTAAATATATGTCAGCTGTATCAATAATAGAATCATTCTACATCTTTTATATGTCTCAGATTAATTGATTGATCGACAGAAAACATGGTACAGCAACAAAAAGGTCAAATGGCACCGTTCAAATTCAAATATATGAGAATTTACTTATTTTTTTAACTCTCTTTGCTCACCAGAGGATTGAACTGCGTCTTCTCTTAGTACCCTTTATATACACCAAGGCACGATTCGTGCCTTCCGAAACTAAAATGGTTGGCATAAATCGCCCAAGGACGCTAATCGTGCCATACTCCGGCTGTGAGAAGCTAAAAAAACAAGGAATTATGTGATATAACTTGCAACACTGTAAGCCAGTGACAACGAAGACAAAGAAATTAAATATTTTCTCAGTACCGGGAACTTACCTTTAAATATTTGGAACCACTGCTTCTATGTACAATTTGTGTCTATATGTGATTGAAATGTTTCATATAGCATTGTAAATGACATAGGAGTGGTTGGATATCGTCAACATATACGTGGTTAAGCCGTCCAATCCCAGCGACGGCTACTAGCCGTCAGTAGATAAGTCACTCCCTAGTCCCAGCGACGGCTAGTAGCCGTCAGTAAAGTAATTTCCTTGTAACTGCCTGTATCAGGCTGTACCTGGTAGGAGAGCGGTGTGAGAGGAACCTCCCCACATATGTGAACAATACTCAATACAAGGACGCACTATGCCCCTGTTCAGAGCAAGAAGCTGTGCAGGGGAAAAGAACCCCCTAAGGCGGTTGAGCACACCCAGCTTCTGGGAGTACAAAGGAGTACAAAGGAGTACAAAGGAAATCAAGCAACAACAGGTCTAGTGACCCTTCTAGGTTGCTTGTCCTCCAAAACACTGAGGATCAAGTGTCCAAACAGTGGTTTAGAGTGGGTAAGGGAACATTGGAAAGGGAGTTACTGCCCTGGAACTAATGTCCGTGGCAGGATTAGGAAGTTAGTAGAGGACAGATGGGTTAGTAACTGAGGGGGGGATAAAATAAAGTTATTCATTTACAAACGCAGTCAGTCGCGGGTTTGATGAGAGATATTTGTCTAGGCGGAGTTTAAATGAATCAACGGTGATGCAGTCTATAACGTTTCGGGGAAGCCAATTCCACAAGTTGACAACTCGATTGAAGAAGAAATTCTTAGATTCGTGCGAGTTAAAAGATTTACCAATAATTTTGCAACCGTTTCCCCGCGTGTAATTAGATTGGTCGATAGTGAAGTACTTACTACAGTTCATATTGTCGATGCCTTTGATAATTTTGAACAATTGAATTAAGTCACCTCTTAATCTGCGCTGGGTTAAAGGAAATAGATTTAATTCTCTAAGACGCTCTTCATATGGTTTGTTCTTTAGGCTAGGTATCATTTTGGTAACTCTACATTGAACTCGTTCTAGCTTGTTTATATCTTTTTGGTACCAGGATTGAACGCAGTATTCCAGAAGAGGGCGGACTAAGGAATTGTAAAGGGTTAGGATAACTTCTTTGGATTTATGCTCAAATGACCTGCCTATAAAGCCAATTATTTTGTTTGCCTTCTTAACAACTTCTGAACATTGTTGACTCGGTTTTAGGTTACTCGATATTGTTACTCCCAGATCGGTTTCTCTGTTTACATTCTTTAGCTGAGTGCCATTCATCGAATAGTTTGCTTTCTCATTTAGGTATCCGACATGTAATACTTTACATTTATCCGCATTGAAACTCATTTGCCAAATTTGGGCCCAACATGACAATTTATCTAGATTGTGTTGCATATCGTCAACTTGTTCTTTTGAGAGTACGCTATTTGCAATTTTTGTATCGTCAGCAAATTTTGAGATTGTACAGGTGAAACCCTCATCTATGTCGTTGATGTAAATTAGAAAGATAATTGGTCCTAGTACCGATCCCTGGGGTACCCCGCTACTTACATTGGTCCATTTAGATGCCTTACCGTTTATGACTACCCTTTGCTTTCTGTTGCTGAGCCAATTTTCTATCCATTTCAACACACCGTCTTGTATTCCATGCGCTTTTAGTTTTAGCAGTAAACGTTTGTGGGGAACTTTGTCAAAGGCCTTTTGAAAATCAAGGTATATAATATCTACAGCTTTACTCTCATCGTAGAGGTTGAGGATATCGTGGAAGAAGTCTAAGTGGTTTGTTAAACAGGAACGTTTTTTACGAAAGCCGTGATGAGTATCTTTAAGTATGTTATTTTCCTCTAAGTGATTTACGAGTCTGTCTCGTATGACCGTTTCTAGCATTTTAAATACAACTGAGGTTAAGCTAATTGGACGATAGTTACTGGGTAGGGATTTGCTGCCTTTTTTTAATATCGGTGTTACGTTGGCTAGCTTCCACTGATCAGGCATGGTTCCAGACTGCAAGGATTTATTGAATAGTAATGTCAGTGGCTTGGAGAGCTCATCCTTAGCTTCCTTTAGAACTCTAGGCGAGATTGTATCAGGTCCTGGCGTTTTATTTACCTTGAGTTTATCTAAACAATTCAATACTTCTCTCTCTGTAACGGTGATATTGCTTAGAAAATCTGAATTATCAATCTGAATCGGCGATGGTGTAGGGATATCACTGAGGTCTTCTGTTGTAAAAACTGATGCAAAGAAGGTATTGAGGGCATTACTCATTTGTACTTCGTCTTTGGTGTATTCTCCATTTTCATCGACTAACGGTCCAACGGTTGAAGTAACTACTTTTTTCTTTCTGATATAACTATAGAATTCTTTCGGGTTTGTTTTACTTTGATTCGCAATATGTAACTCTAAGGTCTTTTTACTCTGCTTAATTAACTTTTTGGCTTTGCGTCGTACCTCTACAAATTTCACCCGTTCTTCGTCATTTTGTGAGGATTTTAATCTATCATTAGCAAATTTTTTAGCAAGCAGGCAGTTTGAAATATCTTTATTCCACCATTTGGGCTTATTATTATGGCCTGGACGCCGTATTTTCGATGGTATGCAGTCTTGCACTGCTTTTAGGTAAGTGGTTTCGAATAACTTCCAAGATGTATTTATGTCGTTATTGTTAATTAACAAGCTCCAGTCAGTTTCTTTAAACATAGCTCTAAGTTTATGGAAGTTTGCTTTCTTGAAATTAGGGACTTTTTAGATGCTACTATTTGGTTCGTTACTAGTAAACTTTAAAGTGAAAGTTATCGTACGATGGTCGCTGTTACTGAATTCATCACCAACATTAAAATTCTCTATCAATTCTTCTTTTGTTGCAAGTACAATGTCAAGAACGTTATTACCACGGGTCGGCGTTCGAACAAATTGATAAAGCGAACTCTCTTGCAAGTTCGTATACAAGTCATGTCCGGAGTGTGAAGTAAGAGTATCGCCCCACTTGGTCACAGGTAAATTAAAGTCGCCAAAAATTACGGTATCTTGTGAGTTACTTACATCTGCAATTTGTTCGAAAATTTCTCGGTCAGTTTGCACTGGTTGAGCTGGAGGTCTGTATATTAATGCAAGTATTATTTTTGTACCTTTATTATTCTTTATTAGCACAAAAGATGTGTCGACGTTCACAATTTGAGGTTTTGACACGAGGGTCGGGTTAAGACTTTCTTTGATATAAAATAAAACGCCACCTCCATTTTTATTTATTCGGCTGTTCTAAAACATTACATAACCGGGAAGTGAATACTCTGCTAAAAAGTCTCTATCTTCTGTATTGAGCCAAGATTCTGTTATGCCAATCAAATCATAATTTTCTGTAAACACTAGTTCCTCTAAATCTGAAAATTTATTGCGTATGCTACGAGCGTTTGCATAGAAAACCTTCAAAGTTGCGGTTTTAGAACTCACAGAACGTTCTTTCATCGAATTTTTGGTTCTGGTCGGATCTACATTTACATTCATGGCTGTCCTCGGTCCTCGGTCGTTATCCCTGGCGGTTTAGAATTTGGGTCGTGTTGGTGGAGCTTTATCCAAATTCGCGGTTCTTGACGGATTAGTATTTAATTCCTTTGTAGGTTGCCGTCCTCGCTGTCTTCGGTCCTCCTTCCTGGTTGTCCTGTGCTGAGTCGATTTCTTCTCCGAAAATCCGTCACCGCATCGTTGAGAAGACGCCCAAAACGTGCTGCTTCCACCTGGTTCAGATGAACTCCATCGTCCGAAAACAAATAGTCATCGTAGTAGAAATTGTCCCAGGTGTCGACGAATCCCACGTTCTCCTTCCTGCAGAGGTTTGCTAGACAACGATTTGTGCTGGTGGCTATGTTGTAAAATCGGCTCTCTACACCGAGCCGGGGGACGATTCCTGAGACGATGATCCTTGATGACTTCTCCTTAAACGACTTGATCAGCTGCTGGTACTTTAAAAGCAAATTTTCCGACCGGGTTCGCTGTACATCGTTGGATCCAACGTGGATGACGTACATTGTATTAGCAGGGGCCAGCTTTGATACTTCGTCAACTGCTGCAACTACGTCGTCCACACCACCACCAGGGATACAAAAACGCTTCCTGGTCTTAGGTGCCCTGGCGCAAAACTCTGTGAGCTGACCACGTATCATCGAGTCTCCCACGAGCCGGACTTCTTCTATTTCCTCTTCGTCATCTGAGTCTGTGAGTATCTGGAAACGGTTTTGACACTCGGTAATCGGTATGTGTTTCCTGGTCTTGGGGCAAACGTTGTTCCTCACGACATGGAAGTTGTCTTGAGGGGGAAGAGAGTCACTATTTGTATCTTGAGTATCGGAAACATCAGCTGAAGTGGCTACTGTAGGCGTTGAATTGTTTGCAGTTGATGTTGGGGCGTTGGTGGCTGCTGGAGTTGCGGTGACAATTGAAGTTTGTGGTACTCCAACGTTGAGTGTTACAAAATCTTGGAGTGATTCCAGCTTCATGGTGAGGATGTTGATCTTGTTGTAGGCTTCATCTAATTTGACTGTAAAATTCTCTCGTTGCTGGCAGAGCCGGCAGACTTGAAAATCGACAGTAGCAAACATGGACTCACCAAACCTACCGGCGCAGTTCGCACAAGCGCGAGGCATGGTGACAGTCACTTTCTTCAGATCACTTCACTCACTTAAAAAACACTTCACTCACTTTAAAACACTTCACTCAATTTAACAACACTTCAATCACTTCAACCGAAAACAAATATGCTGAAATACGCAGAAATAGGTTATCAGGGGTGATAGCCTACCCGAAAACAAAAATGTTGAGATACGCAGAATTAGGCTTCCAGGGGCGATAGCCTAACCAAAAGTGTTTTTGTTTAAATTGAAATACGCAATAATAGGCTACCAGCGCTGAATAGCCTAACCGAAAATAATAAAATTGAAATTCGCAGAAATAGGCTACCAGGTGTGATAACCTAAAAATAACCTAACCTTAAACAAATATATGTATAACAGAATATGTAACTAAGTATACAATTCAACAAATAGAGATTATATAAAAATAAAGTGTGACTGCACACAAGGGGTTAATATACTGTGTCAACAGATGGCCCTGGTGTCGCTGTAGCCTAGTAAAGCAGTAGCCTACTCTTTTTAGATAAAAAAGTGTATCAGTCAAAGGTTATTACAAGATCGTGCAAGCAACAACTAAAATTACAGAGATATACTGTATAGCTACAGTAGGATACTAAATACAATGGGAGGCTGCCTTAGCAAGACTGGTATAATATGGTCCTTCCAACTGAGAGCAGAAGAAAGGGAGACACCAAGAATATTGAGAGAAGATGAAGGATTGATTTTTGTAGTGTTGAAGAATAAGGGATAGTCCGCTGGGAGTTCCTTACGGGTAGATAGATGGAGAAATTAGGTTTTGGAAGCATTAAAGGTAACAAGGTTTTCTCTGCCCCAATTGAAGATAGTATTTAGATCATAATTTAAGAGTTCTATGGCTTCATTACGTTTGTCGTTGAGGGATTGCTGGCTGGGGCGTTCTGAAAAACTAATGGAGTAGTGTAAGGTTGAGTCGTCGTCTGCGTATGAATGGATGGGAATTGAGGTACAGTTGAGGAGATCATTTATAAAAATTAGAAAAAGAATAGGAGATAGGACAGAGCCCTGAGGAACACCAGAGTTTATAGGGTGAGGAAGTGAACAATGGCCGTCCACAACCGCGGCTATGGAACAGCCGGAAAGGAAATTAGAGACAAAGGCACAGATGGAGGGATAGAAACCGAAGGAGGGTAGTTTAGAAATTAAAGATTTGTGACAGACTCTATCGAAGGCTTTTGATATGTCTAGTGCAATAGAAAAAGTCTCACCGAAGTCCCGAAAGGAGGATGAACAAGAGTTAGTAAGATATGAAAGAAGATCACCAGTAGAGCAACCCTTAAGGAAGCCATACTGGCGATCTGAGAGCAGATTATGAGAAGAGAAATGCTTAAGAAATTTGGAAGCAAGAATAGTTTCAAAAACTTTAGAAAGACAAGAGATGAGAGCAATTGGACGATAGTTGGAGGGTTGAGAGCGGTCACCCTTCTTTGGGACAGGTTGAATGTGAGCAAACTTCCAGCATGAAGGGAAGACGTTAGAGGATAGACAGAGACGAAAGAGTTTGCTTAGGCAGGGAGTCAGCACGGAAGCACAGTTTTTGAGAACAACAGGAGGAACACCGTCCGGACCGTACGCCTTATTAGTAGTAAGCCCAGAGAGGGTAGAAAGTACATCTTTAGAAGAGATAAGGATATTAGGCATAAGTAAGAGAGAGGAGGGTGGAGAGGGAGGAATAAACTAAACTAAACTAAACATTTCATGACTCTGAGCTATAATTAGCCGGGTTCACAGATGTGGTTATAAATTGTCATGTGATAAATGGTTTGAAATGAGGATCAATTAAAAATGGTTTGAAATGAGGATCAATTAAAAAACATGATTTGCTCACTCCAAGATCCACAAAGAGAAACATGAAAGATAAGAATGACATTACCTGTGTTTTGTCTATGGCCTATTTAAGGGAGCCCACCTCGCTTTTTTTCTCTTTCTCTCCCTCTCTCTTTGGCTTTTATCCATTCGGCCCCATTCAACCTACTGTTTTAAGACGTTTACCCCCATCCAAGTGTCAATATTTTCTTGGCGAGCGTCAGCGAACCAGCATATATATATTTTTGTTTTGACAGCAAGCTAAATGTGTACATTTTTCGATAGAAAAATGTATCCGGCAAAGCCGGATTTCTCCTTACAATGCTGGCTCGCTATCGCTCGCCAGGAAGAAATCGAGACCTGGATGGGGATAAACTTCTTAAAACAGTTGGCTGAAGGGGGACGAATGGATACAAGCCAGGGAAAGAGAGAAAAGGAGAGAAAGATAAAAAAAGCAGGTGACCCTCCTTAAAGAACTATTTGTAGAGTCTATCAAAAATATGTATTATTATTAATGGGCTCTGTTACCGTTAAAGTAATGAATGTAATATCATGTTGTAATTCACTCTGGCAAAATATACTTACTTAATTACATATACTTAATATTTAGTCATCAATCAAACGAATCGGAGAACATATAAGGAACATTAAACTTTAAAAAACAGAACAAGATTTACATCAGACTACGCAGCTCACGACCACCATATCCCTCCAGTTACTTCCATGTCAGACCTTCCTAACGCTATACTATCTCAAACACAAGAAGACAGTCTACTATGGGTTTCAGAGGTCGTGTTACATCGTTTTTTCGGGAATAACTTATTAACAAACAGTTGGATCAGTGTGCTATTGTGACACAGCTTTGTTCACACCGTGCTCTAATTTTCGTCAATATCAAAATAAGAATATACAAAAATACAAACTTTTTGTATATTTATACATGATATTGACAAATAACTTAAATTTAAAGGCGATAGTAGGGTTGGGTGGTGGCTGATAACTACCGTGTTTGATGGTGGAGCAATAATGGTTTGGTGGTTCTCACAGGTAAGCCACGGTAGCCTTGTCCGTTTCTTAGTCATTAATGTGTGACTTTAACCCCTAAGTGTCGGCGCGCAACATAAGTCGAGTATAATAAATCTGGACTATCTGGCGGCGCTCGACATAGGTCGTGTTGCAATTTCAGCACGTAATGTTGCTGAGAGAGAGAGACAAGTGGTGGCAGGAGAGTAGCGAGCGTGTGACTGCTCCAGACCACCGCGGCGAACCTACTGACACGAATCCCACCTCCTCCCTCCCTCTCTCACTCGCTATATACGGAATTGTATGGGGAAAGTGCCGAATTACATGCTTTTTGCACTCGCGTTGCGCGGTTGTTGCAAGAAAACTAGCCATCATAAAAGGATCGTTATGGTGTCATTGAAAAGCTCTGTTTATGCCCTTTCAGGGATAGATACTTGTTTTACGCTCTGGGTCTTATTTAGGCATGAAAATTATCACGTAAACAGCCCTATTTTGGCTAAAAACACCCCGCTGGGCGGTACATATAAATAAACCGCTAGCCCGCTAATCTAGTGTTAACCTCATGACACAGGGACAAGTGGCTTATTTCTACACTTTTGGTAATGCACTATATTGACGAAAATTAAGGGCACGGTGTGAAAAGAGCCGTGTCAAAATATACTGATCCAACTGTTTGTTAATAAGTTATTCCCGAAAAACGATGTAACACGACCGACCTCTGAAACCCATAGTAGGTAGCAATAAGGGAGGATGGTTCACTTTGTCGATGTTTTCATTTATTTTCTTTATTTTCTAGTTTCCTCCCTAGACCTCCATCAAGCTTAAAAAAACACTCCCTAGACCCCCCTTCAAGATAAATTTGTAAATTTTTCGATAGAAAAATGTCCCGGCCGAAGGCCGATTTTTCTTAAAATTACAGGCTTGCTATCGCTGACCAGGAAAAAAATCGACACCTAAATGACACGAAACGTCTTAATATTGACAAAGAAATGGGGCGAAATGTCATAAAATCGCCAAACTAATGGGCCGAATGTCTTATAACCTGAAAACTAATGGAGCTAAACATGAGGAAGAAGGGTGTCTAGAAAAGCAACCCATCTCCCCTTAATATAGCTACCGATGGTTGTTTTGTTTTTTTACCATATATTGTGGACTTATATTAACATAAGAACATAAGAAAATGGGAGTCTGCAAAAAGCCGATCGGCCCATACAAGGCAGATCCCTGTAAATATTGTGGGATCTGTGGCCGGGTGAAGATTTATAGGAGTGCATACTTTGTGGTTACATGAGAGTTAATTCATATGTTTCATTAATCTTTTAGTTATACAATACAACACATTCTATACTTGTGAAGGTAAAACACAGACTTTGTAAAACTCTATTGTGTATGTAGGCTACAGTATATTCTCTGGCACACACCGCATTTATTTATATATATATTATTTTTTATTTTATTTTTTATTGGGGGTGGCCGACTCGAGACAGAGCCCGAACAGGGATATTACAACACAACAGGAAAAAAAAAAAGAAAACAAAAAAACACACACACACAAATCACACACATCTAGGTCGTCCAGAAGAAATACCCAGAGACCCAGGTCCATTTGGGGTCCCCAGCTAGATTCCCAGGTCCCAGATCTCCCAAAACTCTATTATAAGAAGGGCTTCAATATTTCAAGAACAGAATATTATATTTCGCAATTTAGTCCCATCATAAATATACCCTTCATTCCAAACAAGAATGCCTGTACCTCAATAAGTCTATGAAATATAATAAATATATAGTGTGGAGATTGTAAACACCAATCAATCAGGGCTAGACCCAGGTGAGGTTATAGGCATGTGATAAAGAGTCGCTTGAACTCCTGTTCCATTTGCTTGGCCTCTCTTATTGATTTTCGTTGTGCCTCATTTACACTTAGAGCAATCCAGCTAGCTCTCACAAACACCTCCTCCTCATATCCACTTCACTACACTAAACATGCACACCACACTTCATTCCTCCACACTAAAATTTAATCAAAATTATGAATTTTAGCCCAGCTTCTGAGTCCCCAAGGGGGGGGGGGGGGGGACCACAAATGCCCCTATGCCCCCCCGACCTTCCCCTGACGACCCCACAAAATTACCTGGACCTTGGCCTGTCACTCTTTCTATTAATTTCTGCAACATTCGCGGACTTTCCTCTAATTTTCACTCTGTTGAACACCATCTCTCCTCCTACAAACCCGATCTTCTTTTCCTCACCGAAACTCAGGTGTCTGTAGCAACATCCAGCATCCCCTTCTCTGTATCCTCCTACTTTCTCTATCCTAGTTTCAAAGCCAAAGGCAGATGTTGTGCATATGTGCACAACAAACTCACTTGCTCTCGTGTTCCCGATTTCGACTCCTCTGAATTCTCAACCTTATGGCTCAAACTTTCCTGTTATTCTCTTACTAAATATTTATGTGCTGTCTATCTTTCCCCTAACTCTACCAACTTTCCCAAATTCTTTGACTATCTAAACTCTACAGTGGAACACATTCTATCCATTTCTCCTTTCCATCTCCATCTTAGGAGATTTCAACGTTCACCACCACCAATGGCTCTCCTCTCACACTACTGATCCATCTGGTGAACAAGCCTACGTCTTCTCTATCCTAAATGACCTAGAGCAGTTAGTTCAGCAACCCACCCGTATTCCGGATCGCCTCGGAGATCGGCCCAACATTCTTGACTTGTTTCTAACTTATAACCCTTCTTCTTATACTGTCGATCTTTTCTCTCCTTTGGGCTCCTCCGACCATAAACTTATCTCTGTTACCTGTCCTATATCTCCAGTACGGCCACCTGATCCTCCTAGCCGGCGGCCCTTGTGGCACTTTGGCTCTGCCGACTGGGAGGCTCTCTGGCAGTACTTCTTTGATATCCCATGGAATGATTTCTGCTTCCATTGCCGGGGACCCTTGGAGAGTGCTGAACGCATTACCGAGGTAATCCTATCGGGCATGGAAGCATACATTCCATTCTCATTCAATCAGACTAATGCTAAGAAATCTTGGATTACTCACGCCTGTTCTACTGCTGTCCGCAATAAGGAGGAAGCATTCAAACGGTACTGACGCCTTAAAACTCAAGAAACTCAAGACTCTCATTCTTCCTATGTTTCTGCCCGGAATCAAGCCAAATCTGTTCTTCGACTTGCCAAGCACTCTTTCATCAATAATAAATGCACTGAACTATCCAACTCTAGCTCTTCCCGAGCTTTCGGGAATCTAGCCAAAAACCTCTCCAACAATTTCTCTTCCTCGCGTTTCCCTCCCCTTTCCCACTCTGATGGCACAACCATCACTTGTGTTACGTCCTGGGATATATAAACACTGGGCTCTTTCTATTAGACTAGGTATGCGGCAACAAGCAACAACGGAAAACGCTAGATCCCACCCTTATCTATAAACCGAGGCAACAAACCACCCTAAACCGTCAAGAGTCCTGCCTGGACAACAAGGTATCCTATGACTCGGTTACAGGGTGCACGCAGTATAGACTGCTGATAGTCAAGCAGGCTATATAAAAGATCACACAATTAAGCTTCAAGGAAAAGATAGATAACGGAATTAAATTGCAGAAACAATTTAATAACAAACTAGAAGAAAGTACATTTAACGTTACGTTAATTAATACAACTAATCACCCCTGCGTGAAAGAAGGTGAAAGCAAACAGTCCTCAAAACATTGTACAGGTAGACAAGATGCAGGTTTCTAAACTGCATGCGGCTACTGTAGGATCTGATGCTTAGCAAAGAAAGTAAGTTACGGATTTAGAGAACTCTTAACTCATAAGCAGGAATAAATACTAGTGATAGGCCATACAGTGTATAATGGCATAGGTATAATTAAATAAAGGCAGCAACTCGCAACATAACCACCTACAGGTGTGCTTCTCACTCTTAGTCAGGCAAGCCTGCTCGGACAGTCTCTAAGCTACTCCCTGACTCACAATGCTCACAAAAACGGTAAACTGTGGCACAATAACAAGCATACAGATATAATAAACCGCTAGCTGTTAATCTGCCAGGTGGCAGAGGTCTAGCCGGAAGGATATAGGCTTCGGATACCCGGGCTGAGCCCCCTGCTCTAGCCTAGGGACGTTCCCAAGTCTGTGCGCCAAATTACTCTAATTGAAAGGGTGCTCTCTTGAGAGACTCAGATCCCAAGTATCTGACTCTCTCCTGGCGACCCTAAAACAAGCGCAAGACGTGCTAGCGCAGTGCTGAGTGGACTAGGCAAGGGCCCTCACACAACACAACACTAGACACACAGGCACACAGACAAGAAAATGCCCCCAGACTCCCACGGGTATCCTAGTAAAGTCGTGCAGGTCCACAGGACTCGCACCAGCAGACTTTACTTAAAGGATCGCAAAAAAACTCCCCTCCGGTCTAGCCCCTGCTCACCTGCCACAAGAACACACCAGCAAGCATGAAACCACCAAATATGAGACAACAAAAAAGCTTCCTAGGTCTCATTAACAATTATATCTCTGCATAAGGCCCAAAATCCTATCTAGTTATCTGAGAGCTCGTCGTTAATACAATGATAGATATAAGGTCTATCAAGGGGATGGGGTAATTAAATAGACTGGTGAAGTAGTGGAAAGAAGGTATACAAAGTAAGGGAGAAAGTTTCTAAGTGGGGTTGAGAGGGATAGATATCAAGGGGGTCCGAAGGGTACGACAGTGAGGTGAGCTCTGAGTCTTGAATCTGTCTGGACCCCACCCTAGGCATGCGAAATACATCCCATGCTTGGCAACACTCAACACCGTTGCCGGGTCAAAATCGTCTACCCCTTGCGTGAGTCGAAACTAAGCCTAACGTTGCGATTAATTGGCAACAATCAGGCTCGTCCCAAGCTACTCTCTCCGCGCCCGCGCGAAGCAACGTCCCCCAGCCGGTCTCTCTCTCCCGCTCGTCTCCTCCCACTCTCACTAGACTTACATCTTATATATAATAATGAAACAATCAACTATCGAGAATAAAATATACTAAGATGCGTTGGTTAAGAATAAGGGCAGCTTCAAGCTGTGAAACAACATAACAATATCCCAGACATTAGTTACATTGTCGTAGGATATATACTAAGGAAAAGCCGGCCGGCCGGCTGCCGCCAGCCGGTTTCTAAACGGCTGGCCAGCCGACCCTCGCGCATGCCCGCACGGGGCTACTATGCAGGAGCGTCACACCTCCCCCAAGATATAAGACACTTGACTAAGTTCTTCATATCTAACAGAAAGCTTCTCATAGTACCACACACTGTTGCGACACAAGGCACTATATATAAAAAAGAAATAAAGACTGTTGCGCTCCACCGTGCAAGTTCAACTAACTTAGCGACAATAAGCGAAAACATTCAACTTAGATGCTGCTACAACATCTTATACAAAATTCTACACGTTATAAAAATAAAGTTTTTTATAAGGTTTTTGCTTTTTTAATTTGTTTTTTTTCGGCTGAACTACAGTGACAGCCTATTTTCCTCCACCCTCAACACACACTGACTGAACGGCGAGGGTTCTCCTGCAAACAAACCCTCCCGTGACAACCAATCAGCCAAAACATTATCAGTGCCCTTAGCATGCCACACATCCAACTTGTGTCCCGGCAGCAAAACAACACCTGGCACTGATAAACAGCCCAGTTCATCACAAGACTGGCATTTCTCTTCGCTCTTTCCGGCAACGGGGCCTGCCAATAACCTTTCACTAGTTCTACCTTCGTGATAGGCGATGCAGCCCCGAGGCGGTCTATGGTGTCGTCAACTCTTGATAAGGTATAGGCGTCTGTCAGGGATAATGCACACACACTCTCGCAATCAACACACTCACTGATCTTGCCACTTAACACCGGTTGCAAAGTTACAAGCAACGACCATTCACGACATTCCTTATCCCTCAGACCCTTCGTCAACACGTAATCCAGCTCTGCTTGCACCACAGGCTGTCGAGCAGGATTTATACGGTAGGGAATTAAATTGAGCCTTGCACTATCTCCAGCCTGCATGTCGGATTCTACCCCGTACATCAGGCCTGGAGAAGCAACAAACATGCGGATGCACTGCCACAGCCTAGTAAACAACTTATCTCGCAGAATAACAATACTAGTGCCCTTGCACAACCCCGCCGAGACCGCAGCTTCTAACCTGTAGTCTCCCTCCTTCTCCACCTTCGTCCCTAGAACAGCCAGGTAATGAGAGGGACAATCAGTACCACCTGTGCAGTCACTCCCATAGCTCATTATTGCTAAGGCTTCCCCGCCGATACCGTACATGCGCACCCCCGCATTCCTTGTGACGACATCTGCCTGCGCAGCATCACCGCTTTTAGCGACATGGCCAGATACAGTCGGTCTATGGTAGGGCTGTTGCATTAGACTAGAGCAGCATTGGGAGGCTATGCGACGACCGGGCACAGCCACTCCACAGCCAACCTCACCAATCTGCTCAATGTCCTCCTTTTGACCATCACCCTTGGCAGCCATGGGTCGACCCTGACCTGGCAACCATGCCAAAGCCTCGTCGCCCACCTTGAACCACCGAAACAACGAGGCTAACGGTCTTTCAACATTCACGTGACCTGCCCGCGGAACATCTTGCACCGCCCGAGTTGTGAGACTCAGGGGCTCGGCACGACCAGTGGGGTATGAACCGAGCTGGTGCTGGAGCGCTGCACACTGCTGCTCAGACAGGTACTCTAGCGCTTCCACAGCCACCAGACTCGTGTCCCCCGCCCACTGCTCCGCCAAGACATGACAATCCCTACTCTCCTCCACCTGTGCCCTACTGCCCCCCTCTCCTTCTCCACCTTGGCCGCGGCAGACCAACGCAGGGACAGTAGGCTGCTCAGGTGGTTGCCTCACAAACTCCTCCAACAGGTTCACATGACATGTTTCCCTGTCCTCGTGTTTGATCTCGACAGCACCATTACCACACTTCTGAACTTCTGGATCCTCCAACTGCAGTTTACAAATATCTGAGGGAACCAACCTGTCTAGATGCTTCCGAAGCAACCCAAGTCCTCCCTCAATATCAAACTGAGCAACCCCTTTTTCTCTCCGTGTGTAACGTTGCTGCCTCGGAGTCTCTTCCTGCCCTACCTCCACACTAGCTGTGACAGGTCCTGGGGCCTCTCCAGACTCTAACATAGGTGCCAATAATGAGTCACCAAGAAACACTGCCGGCTCAAAACTCTCCAATTGACCAACACTTCCCGTTTTCTTGTGACCTTTCCTCCGCGGTTTGATAGACTGAGGTGGTGGCTGCAAGGCTCCGGATGTCTGAGAACGCGTCACAACACACGCCATAGTTTGTACGCTACACTTCTCAACCCCCTCCTGTTCCTCCCTACTAACGTCGGCCGCCTTCTCGGCAACGACCAAGGTTCGAAACCTTAGAAGCAGGCACCGCGAAGTCGTTGCCGAGGAGGAGGTCGACGCCCCCAACAGGCAAGTTCTCTACGATTCCGACATCCAGCTCCTTCGCCACACCACCCACCTCCAGCTCCATCCGCACCAGCGGGTAGGACTTCGTAGCATTGATCCCCTGAACTACCACCACCCGAGCAGCGTTAATCGGCCTACCAGTAAAGTTCTTTAACAAGGTCTGAGAAGCCCCAGTATCACGCACTAGCTTAACTCCTCGCCTTTCGCCAGCCCACCTCACAAAACCATGCCCTCTATGACCCCCAAAGACGTCGCGGACAGGGTTCGAGCCTTCCGGACTCTTGAACACAGGCTGTGTCCCAACCTCTGACGAACTACCCTTGGCAAACTCAGAAGATATAGGCGACACCCCTATGCTGCGGGCCAATGACACAACCTTGTTTGGTGGCTTGTTCGGACAAGCATTTGCAAAGTGACCCTCCTTGTGACATGCAAAGCACTCTTTACTCTTTGGATTCCCTTGGGAGTGGGAGGTACCATTAGACTTCTTATACGGGACGGTATTTGGTTTATGTTCAGTTTTCTTGTCAGTGCTACCTGGTTTTGTGTATTTATGGGTATCAAAATTCTTGGGAGGGGGAGCGGGAGGGGTACGATCCTTTGCACCCGACTCACTCCTAGCTGCTGCTTCGCATCCTCGAATTAATGACAGACGAGGGTCAGCCATTTCTGCTGCCTCCAGGAGAGTTCTAGGATTTTTTTCCTTTATATTTAATGTTAAGTCCCCGCCTGTGCACTTAAAGAACTGCTCCAAGAGAACCAACTCCCTCAACTCCTCAAAAGTAGCTGCCCTCTCAGAACGCAGCCAATGTCGTAGTGCATCAGACAAGTCCCAGGCGTGTTCTAGGAAGGTACTATCCTTGCCCTTAGTAACACCCCGAAACTTCAAGCGGTAAGTTTCTGGTTGTAACTCATAGGCCCGTAGCACAGCCTTCTTTAGCTCATCATAAACTAAACAAGACTCTAAAGGTAGTGCATCATACGCTTTTAGCCCCTTTCCTAGGAGTCTTGATGAAACTAATGCTGCCCACTTTTCCTGAGGCCACTGGTGTTCCTGACACTTCTTCTCAAATCGCATAAAAAACTCAGTCACACATGATTCATCGAACACAGGAACTAGTTTAAGCAGGTGCGACAATGATTGGTCCCAATGTCTGTTACCTCCCCCAATATTTCGCCCTGTTACCTCCACTCGAGATCTCTCCAGCTCCCTGTCAGCCCGATACCTAGTAGACTCTGCCTGCAGTTCAGCCTCTCGTATAGCTGTTCTCTCTGCAGCCTCAGCCTGAGCTCTAGCAGCCTCAGCCTGCACACTAGCCTGTCTCTCGGTAGCCTCAACCTGAGCTCTAGCAACCTCAACCTTGGCCATCTCAAGCCGAAACAACAAATCTGGAGTCAACCCTTGAGGAGGGGAAGGTGCATTTAATGGAGAGGGTCCCTGTGATTGAATTCCACGCTGCCATTGACCATCAACTTGGGGGTATGTACTAAATTCAGGCACCCTGATGTTTGATATGGGGGTAGAGTGGAGGGGGGGCTGGGGACCGGGGCCCCCAGTCGCCTCTCCACCCAGGTCTCTCCCTTCTAAACCCAATATCAAAGTCCTCAGCTGATCTTTCCTCATGCCACTTAAAACCTGGTGACCCTGAAGACCTGCCACACACTTTAAGCCATACTTATTCAGCTTCAACACCCTGGCAGCGGTAAGGGGCACCTCTAAAAATTGTCTAGCATCCTCCTCGCTATCGACTAGCCACTCCACAGGTCTTTCTCCCTCCGAGCCCGTATCGTGACCTGACTCACCACTGTGTTCTGATGTATTAGACATGTTTGTGTACTGCAGTAATTATTACGGTTATAGAATGTGCCTTATCTCCTATGCAAGTATGTATATACTTATGTTATTTAAAGTCTTTAATGTGTTATATTGGTTGCTCCAAAAAAAACCTCTATGTTCACTGTATTCCTCTAATCATAAAGAATCTCAAAGCAAATGACCACTATATTCCTCTGTTCAGTAAATCCTATGCAAGGTCGCCATTTGTTACGTCCTGGGATATATAAACACTGGGCTCTTTCTATTGGACTAGGTATGCGGCAACAAGCAACAACGGAAAACGCTAGATCCCACCCTTATCTATAAACCCAGGCAACAAACCACCCTAAACCGTCAAGAGTCCTGCCTGGACAACAAGGTATCCTATGACTCGGTTACAGGGTGCACGCACTATAGACTGCTGATAGTCAAGCAGGCTATATAAAAGATCACACAATTAAGTTGACTTAAAGCTTCAAGGAAAAGATAGATAACGGAATTAAATTGCAGAAACAATTTAATAACAAATTAGAAGAAAGTACATTTAACGTTACGTTAATTAATACAACTAATCACCCCTGCGTGAAAGAAGGTGAAAGCAAACAGTCCTCAAAACATCGTACAGGTAGACAAGATGCAGGTTTCTAAACTGCATGCGGCTACTGTAGGATCTGATGCTTAGCAAAGAAAGTAAGTTACGGATTTAGAGAACTCTTAACTCATAAGCAGGAATAAATACTAGTGATAGGCCATACAGTGTATAATGGCATAGGTATAATTAAATAAAGGCAGCAACTCGCAACATAACCACCTACAGGTGTGCTTCTCACTCTTAGTCAGGCAAGCCTGCTCGGACAGAGTCTCAAAGCCACACCCTGACTCACAATGCTCACAAAAACGGTAAACTGTGGCACAATAACAAGCATACAGATATAATAAACCGCTAGCTGTTAATCTGCCAGGTGGCAGAGGTCTAGCCGGAAGGATATAGGCTTCGGATACCCGGGCTGAGCCCCCTGCTCTAGCCTAGGGACGTTCCCAAGTCTGTGCGCCAAATTACTCTAATTGAAAGGGTGCTCTCTTAAGAGACTCAGATCCCAAGTACCTGACTCTCTCCTGGCGACCCTAAAACAAACGCAAGACGTGCTAGCACAGTGCTCAGTGGACTAGGCAAGGGCCCTCACACAACACAACACTAGACACACAGGAACACAGACAAGAAAATGCCCCCCAGACTCCCACGGGTATCCTAGTAAAGTCGTGCAGGTCCACAGGACTCGCACCAGCAGACTTTACTTAAAGGATCGCAAAAAAAACTCCCCTCCGGTCTAGCCCCTGCTCACCTGCCACAAGAACACACCAGCAAGCATGAAACCACCAAATATGAGACAACAAAAAAGCTTCCTAGGTCTCATTAACAATTATATCTCTGCATAAGGCCCAAAATCCTATCTAGTTATCTGAGAGCTCGTCGTTAATACAATGATAGATATAAGGTCTATCAAGGGGATGGGGTAATTAAATAGACTGGTGAAGTAGTGGAAAGAAGGTATACAAAGTAAGGGAGAAAGTTTCTAAGTGGGGTTGAGAGGGATAGATATCAAGGGGGTCCGAAGGGTACGACAGTGAGGTGAGCTCTGAGTCTTGAATCTGTCTGGACCCCACCCTAGGCATGCGAAATACATCCCATGCTTGGCAACACTCAACACCGTTGCCGGGTCAAAATCGTCTACCCCTTGCGTGAGTCGAAACTAAGCCTAACGTTGCGATTAATTGGCAACAATCAGGCTCGTCCCAAGCTACTCTCTCCGCGCCCGCGCGAAGCAACGTCCCCCAGCCGGTCTCTCTCTCCCGCTCGTCTCCTCCCACTCTCACTAGACTTACATCTTATATATAATAATGAAACAATCAACTATCGAGAATAAAATATACTAAGATGCGTTGGTTAAGAATAAGGGCAGCTTCAAGCTGTGAAACAACATAAGAATATCTCAGACATTAGTTACATTGTCGTAGGATATATACTAAGGAAAAGCCGGCCGGCCGGCTGCCGCCACCCGGTTTCTAAACGGCTGGCCAGCCGACCCTCGCGCATGCCCGCACGTGGCTACTATGCAGGAGCGTCACACTTGTTCCTCTGACAAAGCTAAACTCTTCGCTCAAACTTTTGCTAGAAACGCCACCTTGGATGATTCCGGTGCTATTCCTCCCTCTCCACCCTCCTCTCTCTTACTTATGCCTAATATCCTAATCTCTTCTAAAGATGTACTTTCTACCCTCTCTGGGCTTAATACTAAGAAGGTGTACGGTCCGGACGGTGTTCCTCCTGTTGTACTCAAAAACTGTTCTTCCGTGCTGCCTCCCTGCCTAGACAAACTCTTTCGTCTCTGTCTATCCTCTAACGTCTTCCCTTAATGCTGGAAGTTTGCTCTCATTCAACCTGTCCCAAAGAAGGGTGACCGCTCTCAACCCTCCAACTATCGTCCAATTCCTCTCATCTCTTGTATTTCTAAAGTTTTTGAAACTATTCTTGCTTCCAAATTTCTTAAGCATTTCTCTTCTCATAATCTGCTCTCTGATCGCCAGTATGGCTTCCTTAAGGGTCGCTCTACTGGTGATCTTCTTTCTATTCTTACTAACTCTTGGTCATCCAACTTTCGGGACTTCGGTGAGACTTTTTCTATTGCACTAGACATATCGAAAGCCTTCGATAGAGTCTGGCACAAATCTTTAATTTCTAAACTACCCTCCTTCGGTTTCTATCCCTCCATCTGCACCTTTGTCTCTAATTTCCTTTCCGGCCGTTCCATAGCTGCGGTTGTGGACAGCCATCGCTCACTTCCTCACCCTATAAACTCCGGTGTTCCTCAGGGCTCTGTCCTATCTCCTATTCTCTTTCTAATTTTTATAAATGATCTTCTCAACTGTACCTCAATTACCATCCATTCTTACGCAGACGACTCAACCTTACACTACTCCATTTTTTCAGAACGCCCAAGCCAGCAATTCCTCAACGACAAACGGAATGAAGCCATAGAACACTTAAATTCAGATTTAACTACTATCTCCAATTGGGGCAGAGAAAACCTTGTTACCTTTAATGTTTCCATCACCCAATTTCTCCATTTATCTACCCGTATGGAACTCCCTGCAGACTATCCCTTATTCTTCAACAATACAAAAATCAATCCTTCATCTTCTCTCAATATTCTTGGTGTCTCTTTTTCTTCTGCACTCAGTTGGAAGGACCATATTACCAGTCTCGCTAAGGCAGCCTCCCAGAAGCTGGGTCTGCTCAACTGCCTTAGGGGGTTCTTTACCCCTGCACAGCTTCTTGCTCTGTACAGGGGCACAGTGCGTCCTTGTATTGAGTATTGTTCACTTGAGTGGGGAGGTTCTTCTCACACTGCTCTCCTAGACAAAGTTGAAAGGAAGGCCTTTCGTATCATTAACTCCCATCCACTCACCAACTCTCTGCAATCTATCTCTCTCTGCCATAATGTTGCGTCTCTCTCGCTATTCTATCGCTACTATCATAATCAGTGTTCCTCAGAGCTTTCCCAGTGTATACCACATCCTTTACGTAGGGCACGTGTTACCCGTTTTGCAACACAATCTCACCCCTACTCTGTGCAACTCTCCAACCCAAGAGTGAAACGTTACTCTCAAACTTTCTTCTATTCAACAGCTGAGCTCTGGAACTCTCTCCCAGAATCAGTCTTTCCCTCTTCCTATGACTTAAATTGCTTCAAACTCCATGTGTCCAGGCATTTTGGCTCGAACGTCCCTTGATTTTGGCCCTGTCACTCTTTCAACTATGGGGGAGGCACTCGCTATAGGCAGTTCTGCCTTTTGCCTCCCTCTCTCACATAGAAAACAAAAAAATATATTAAGGGGACATGGACCGTTTTTCTGGTCCCCCTTCTTCCTCATGCTTAGCCCCATTAGTTTTAAAATTTTATGATTTTCGGCCCATTTGTTTGGCGATTTTAATAACCTTCGCCCCATTTCGTTGTCAATTTTAAGACCTTTCATGCCATTTAGGTGTCAAATTTTTCTTGGCGAGCTATAGCAAGTAACCGGCCTTCGGCTGGGAAATTTTTCTACCGAAAAATTTACAAATTTATCTTGATAGGAGATCTAGATATTGTTTTTCTAAGCTTGATGGAGGTTTAGCGAGGAAGCTTGAAAATACATTAATACATGAATTCTTAATAGACCAAAATACCAGCCACTATCCCCTTAAACTAACATTCACTTGCCTCCATGAAACACTACACATACACCTGGACATGTTCTTCATGCCCCTCCCTCTCCCAGTCAAATCCCTCCCATAAAGCCCGTCCACCTCTCCTCCCCAACCCACATAACCTTACCATACCATCCACTCCCTCTCCTAAAACCCTTCCACCTCTCCTCCCCAATCCACATAACCTGCCCATAACATCCACTCCCACTCCTAAAACCCGTCCACCTCTCCTCCCCAACCCACCCAGCCCATCCACACCCCAACCTAATCCTTTCCTACCTTCATCTCCTGCACCCCAATCCCCACCCCTTCCCCCTCCCCCACCCCCACCCCATCCTCGTGCAGCAGCACCCAACATACACCGCACACACAACATTAACATCCTTCAACTAAACATAGATGGCATCAACACAAAGAAACACGAACTCACACACTTCATCAAACAACACAACATACACATTGCCATCTTACAAGAAACAAAACTCCGTACAACACAAAAAACACCTACATTTCACAATTTCACCACCATACAACAAGACCGTGCCATCGGCATTGGCGGTGGACTCATCACCCTGGTACACAAAGATATAACATATATAGACACCAGTGCACATATAAAATCCCTCCTCCCCCCAAACGATAACACAACAGAAATTCAATCAATTAAAATACGCACTGGCAATAGCTCCAACATTACCATTATAAACACATACATCCCTCCCCAAACATCCCCTACAGTACCAAACGATTACAGACCACAAATACAACACATCACAAACACCCCACACATCATCCTGGGTGGTGATTTCAATGCAAAGACGTCGGCCTGGTTTGTCGACAACCCCGACACAGACAGAGGGCTGGTCTTACAACACCAAACAGACAACCTATATATCCTTAATAACATTCATCAGCATACCCATACTCCCCACCAAGCCCTCTACACCCAATCATCTCCTGATATCACCTTTTGCTCCCCTGAACTCGGCCCCACAACATCCTGGAGGGTGGTCAGAACCTTGGGCTCAGACCACCTCCCGATCATTATCACCACCAAAACAAGACTCACCCCCAGCTAGCCACAGACACACTTACACTAACTATAAAAGAGTTAACTGGGAAGCTTTCACAAATGAGACAGAACAACACTTTGAAACCTTAAACAGTACACCCATCACTAACATCAACAATGCTGTACACGTATTCAACACGACTATCCAAAACGCCAACAAGAAACACATTCCAAGAGGTAACATAAAAAAACACAACCCCAACTTCTCACCAGAAATTCAAAACCTCATCATACAACGCGACACATTGAAACACTCCCCAGCACCCCACACACAAGACATCAATCAACAAATTCAAGCACTCAACATCCAGATTAACAACAAAATACAAGAACAACAAACACTAAATTGGAATAACTTCCTACAAACACTCGATCACAAAACAAACCCCAAAAACTCTACAAAACACTAAACAGCATCACACTATCCAACAGCAACACAACACAATCACATGCTGCAGTCACAACAACTGACTCTACTCCTTCACGTAAACAACAAGTAAACACTCTCATCAATCACTTCTCTCATGTCAGTCACCTAAAACCCCACAAAGACGACCGACGTGTCATCCGACGAAAAAGACAATTCCCCACAGACCCTGACTATACACCCTTCACCAACAACCAGACAAAGCATATCATCAACAATCTCAAGCTCTCACCCGCCTGTGGCCTAGACAACATTAGCAACATTCACCTCAGACACCTTGGACCACAAGGCATACAAGCACTCACTAACATATCAAACTACAGCTACTCACACAACCTAATACCAGACATCTGGAAGCATGGTATCATCATCACATTCCCCAAACCTAACAAAGACCCCACGCTACCCTGCTCACACCGCCCTATCACACTCCTTTGTATCCCTTCCAAAGTCATAGAGCGCCTTGTACTACAACTGATGACACCTGACTTACCCCTTTCTCCAACACAACATGGCTTCAGGCCATTGCACTCCACAAACACTCTTCATACATACCTTACACAAAGAGCTTTTGACGGCATCAACTCAGCTAGACCACCACACAGATCAGTACCTTGCCACACTCGACATTATTAGTAAAGCCTTCGATGCCATTCCCCGCCACAACCTAACAAACAAAATCTACAACACATACATGCACAACAACACAAAAATATGCTGGCCAACTTCTTAGCATGCAGATGTGCACACGTATCTTTTGCCGGTCTGTCATCTAGCATTAGAAATTTCCCAAACGGAGTCCCGCAAGGATCCGTCCTGTCGCCCGCACTCTTCAATCTGTACATGCATGATATAAATACACCAAATTCACCCCAAATAACCATAGCCTCCTACGCAGACAACATAACACTCACAAGCACGCACCAAAACCCAGATACAGCAACAAGACTCCTTCAAGACTATCTCGACACATTACATGAATGGTGCACTACAAACAGACTCAATTTAGCCCCAGCTAAATCCACTGCAACACTCCTCACAAGCTCGACAGGTGAGCACGATTACGTCCCGGGACTCAACATAAACAACACACCCCTAACACACACACACACACACCCAAAACCTAGGAGTAACATACGACACCCAAATTACATTCAAACAGCACACCACAAACACGAAAAAGAAACTGACACCCAGACTTAACGCCCTCAGATCACTTGCCCACACGAAATTTGGACACAACAAAGAAACCACAACCACAGTCTACCAACAATACATAAGATCAGTTATGGAATATGCAAGCCCGGCCTGGGCTTCCAACCTAGCTGAAACACATCATAAGACCTTACAGACCATTCAAAATAAAGCCCTGAAAATCATCACAGAATGCACAGCTACGACACCAACAGATCACCTACATCAAGAAACCAAAGTCCTCAAAGTGAATGATCATCTAGACATGAGGGGCACACAATTCCTGGCAGCAGCCTCCACGAATCAACACCACCCACTACACTGGCTACACACCCACAGACACCAAGAAATATCAAAACAACACCCAGCACACGCTATCACACACAAATATTGTCTTCTCTCCCTCCCTGCCCACCCCAAACCAACTTCCGGAAGCACATCCATACTCATATCACTCGCCGTTCCATTCACTCACTCATAGACAACACGCAGCTGCAAGCACGACCTCCCGAAATCCATCCTTCTGAATCCTCCCTTCCTCGCGAGGACAGAGTCCACCTGGCCAGGCTGAGATGCGGACACCATCCGGCTCTTCTGAGCTAACAGAAGAGACTGGATGACTCCGTCGTCGACACCTGCCCGGGTTGTAACACAGCACCCCATACCATTAAACACATCATAGAAGACTGCATTTCACACAACCACTTATGCCAACAACACAATTTACACTCTTTGAGAGCTCTTTGGGAAAGCCCGACCGTGGCCATGGCCTTCCTTAGGGACTCGGGGCTGTTCGGCCAGGCAGCTTAGGGAACAACAACAACAACAACTAACATTCCCTTGTAGTCAGCACTGACTTCCCTATTTCCCCTCTTAATTAACACCGTCAGGATTATGACACGTTTGGACAATGTATTCAGGCTACCATATGACTATTATGTAAGCAGATTAGGAAGGATCTGTGGGGAATAAAAGGGTAAGGGCTATCTCAATTAAACCACAGCATGCCATATCCCCTTCCTAATCTAAATAAATCTATCTATCTATTGCTTGACATCGTGATCCCCGAAGAGGTGGCCACGAGCGAAACGCCCCCATGCACTTCTGTCCCCAGTCAGTCGACGCCCCTCCTCCCATTCAGCACCGCTATCACGCATATACTTCTTAACTCCATCCTTCCACCTCTCCCTCTCCGTTCTTCCACATCGCTCACGTACTATCTCTCTTAGTCATTCTCTCGCTTCCCATACGTTCCACATGGCCGAACCATCTCAATGTCCTCCTTTTCACACTTTCCAGCACATCTACATCCACATCCACACATCCATGCTCTCGAACTTCCTCATTCGTCTGTCTATCCCTCCATGTAACTCCACACACACTTCTCAAGTAACTCATTTCCACCCCTCTCACTCTTGGTTTTTGTGTCTCCAACAACGTCTGTTTAATAATAGCCTGGAATATTGAAGCAAATTGCGTCTTGGATCCTCAAGGGGTTAAATTAAATTCATGAACATATCGGCGCACTTTTTGAAGCTCCTAATATATATCTACTGTATATACACCATTATTATTAATAACAAAAATACAATAATCTTTACCCCCTATGTAGCGTCAATATCCTTTATATTTTATTCTGATTACTACTAATCGTTTGTATTTAATTCATGAAGGATCACTAGCAATTATAAAACTTCGTACTATCTCAATCGACCCTCTTAAGTACCACAGATCCTTCCTAAGCTGCATACAATCGTCTATATATATATATATATATATATATATATATATATATATATATATATATATATATAGCTAGAATAAAATATAACAGACGTCGCTGGTACAGAAAGAGTTAATGGGGGATGGGAGTATTTATTTGCTGTCTTATGTATCTTTTTATTATTATTTTAGTTTCCTCCCTAGACCTTTATCAAGCTTAAAACAAACACCTGCCAAGACCCTCCTTCAAGATAAATTTGTACATTTGTTTATAGAAAAATGTCCTTGCCAAAGGGCAGTTCCTCTTAAATTACAGGCTCGCTATAGCTCGCCAGGAAAAAAATCGACACCTAAATGACACGAAAAATCTTAATATTGACAACAAAATGGGGCAAAAAGGTCTTAAAATCGCCAAACTAATGGGCCAATAGTCTTAAAATCTGAAAAAATAATGGGGGCTAAGCATGAGGCAGAAGGGGGACCAGAAAAACGAGCCATCTCCCCTTAAAGTTACTTTGTCTGTATTTCAGGCACACAGCAGTGAACGCCTGCCTGGAGGGGTTGGGTTCAGTAAGGTCTGGGTTTCATCCACTACAAGAACGACTGGCCAAAGCTCTGTCTGTGTTTCAGACACACTGCAGTGAACGCCTGCCTGGCCCTGGTAGCTGGAGTCCATGGCCGAGCTGTGACTACGGTGGAGGGGTTGGGTTCAGTAAGGTCTGGGCTTCATCCACTACAAGACCGACTGGCCAAAACTCTGTCTGTGTTTCAGACACACTGCAGTGAACGCCTGCCTGGCCCTGGTAGCTGGAGTCCATGGCCGAGCTGTGACTACGGTGGAGGGGTTGGGTTCAGTAAGGTCTGGGCTTCATCCACTACAAGAACGACTGGCCAAAGCTCTGTCTGTGTTTCAGGCACACTGCAGTGAACGCCTGCCTGGCCCTGGTAGCTGGAGTCCATGGCCGAGCTGTGACTACAGTGGAGGGGTTGGGTTCAGTAAGGTCTGGGCTTCATCCACTACAAGAACGACTGGTTAAAGCTCACGGGTCTCAGTGTGGCTTCTGTACACCGGGGTTCATTATGTCCATGTACACGCTGCTCAGAAACAACTCACTTCCTTCACAACAGGATATTGATGACCACCTTGTTGGTCAGTCCCACTACACCAATATATTTTTATCATTATCAATATTTTGTGTGTGCGTGCATTATATAATAACAATGTGCACATTATTATTAATATTATTATTATCATTATTATTATTATTAGTTGTAGTAGTAGTAGTCGTAGTAGTGGTGGTGGTGGTATTTCTATGTTTTTGAAGGAGACAAAAGATTATGATAATATAAATGCCTAAGAGATTTAACACTTTGACTGTAATAACCTTAAAAAAAAAATCTATGTAAGTGAGGGAGACAAAAGGCAGACCTACCTGTATCGAGTGCCTCCCCCAGAGTTGAAAGAGTGACAGGGCCAAAATAAAGGGACGTTCGAGCGAAAATGCCTGGACACACAGAATTTGAAGCAATTTAAGTCATAGGATGAGGGAAAGACTGATTCTGGAAGAGAGTTCCAGAGCTCAGCAATTGAGTAGATGAAAGTCTGAGAATACCGTGTCACTCTTGGGTTGAAGAGTTGCACAGAGTAGGGGTGGGATTGCGTTGCAAGTCGGGTACTACGTACCCTATGTAGAGGAGGTGGTATACACTGGGAAAGCTCTGAGGAACATTGATTATTATTGTAGCGATAGAATAACGAGAGAGATGCAACATTGCGGCAAAGAGAGAGAGATTGCAGAGAGTTGGTGAGTGGGTGGGAGATAATGCTACAAAAGGCTTTCCTTTCTACTTTGTCTAGGAGTACGGTGTGAGAGGATCCTCCCCACACATGTGAACAATAATCAATACAAATATGCACTGTGCCCCTGTACAGAGCAAGAAGCTGTGCAGGGGTGAATAACCCCTTGAGGCGGTTAAGCACTGCCAGCTTCTGGGAGTATGCCTTAGCAAGACTGGTAATATGGTCCTTCCAATTAAAAGCAGAAGAAAAAGAGACACCGAGAATATTGAGAGCAGATGAAGGATTGATTTTTGTATTGTTGAATTGTAAGGGATAGTCCTCTGGGAGTTCTGAATGGGTAGTAAGATGAAGAAATTTGGTTTTGGAAGCATTAAAGGAAACAAGGTTTTCTCTGCCCCAATTGGAAATAGTAGTTAGATCAGAAGATAAGTGTTGCATGGCTTCATTTTGTTTGTCTTTGAGGGATTGCTGGCTGGGGCATTCAGGAAATCTAATTGAGTAGTGTAAGGTAGAGTTGTCTGCATATAAATGGATGGGACTGGAGGTACAGTTGAGAAGATCATTTATGAAAATTAGAAAGAGAATGGGAGATAGGACAGAGCCCTGAGGAACACCGGAGTTGATAGGATGAGGAAGTGAGCGATGGCCATCCACAACTGCAGCTATGGAACAGCCGGAAAGGAAATTAGACACATAGGTGCAGATGGAGGGATAGAAACCGAAGGAGGATAGTTTACAAATTAAAGATTTGTGCCAGACTCTATCGAAGGCCTTCGATATGTCTAAAGCAATAGAAAAGGTCTCATCGAAGTCCCGAAAGGAGGATGACCAAGAGTTAGTAAGATATGATAGAAGATCACCAGTAAAACCACCTTTAAGGAAGCCATAATGGCGATCTTAGAGTAGATTATCAGAAGAAAAATGCTTAAGAAATTTGGAAGCAAGAATAGTTTCAAAAACTTTAGAGATACAAGATATGAGAGCAATTGGACGATAGTTGGAGGGTTGAGAGCGGTCACCCTTCTTTGGGACAGGTTGAATAAGAGTACACTTCCAGCACTCTTGGTCATCCTCCTTTCGGGACTTCAGTGAGACTTTTTCTATTGCACTAGACATATCGAAAGCCTTCGATAGAGTCTGGCATAAATCTTTAATTTCTAAACTACCCTCCTTCGGTTTCTATCCCTCCATCTGTGCCTTTGTCTCTAATTTCCTTTCCGGCCGTTCTATAGCCGCGGTTGTGGACAGCCATTGTTCAATTCCTCACCCTATAAACTCCGGTGTTCCTCAGGGCTCTGTCCTATCTCCTATTCTCTTTCTAATTTTTATAAATTATCTCCTTAACTGTACCTTAATTCCCATCCATTCATACGCAGACGACTCAACCTTACACTACTCCATTAGTTTTTCAGAACGCCCCAGCCAGCAATCCCTAAACGACAAACGTAATGAAGCCATACAACTCTTAAATTCTGATCTAAATACTATTTCCAATTGGGTCAGAGAAAACCTTGTTAACTTTAATGCTTCCAAAACCCAATTTCTCCATCTATCTACCCGTCAGGATCTCCCAGCGGACTATCCCTTATTCTTCAACAATACAAAATTCAACCCTTCATCTACTCTCAATATTCTTGGTGTCTCTTTTTCTTCTGCTCTCATTTGGAAGGACCATTTTACCAGTCTAGCTAAGGCAGCCTCCCAGAAGCTGGGTGTGCTCAACCGCCTTAGGGGGTTCTTTTCCCCTGCACAGCTTCTTGCTCTGTACAGGGGCATAGTGCGCCCTTGTATTGAGTATTGTTCACATGAGTGGGGAGGTTCCTCTCACACCGCTCTCCTAGACAAAGTTGAAAGGAAGGCCTTTCGTATCATTAACTCCCGTCCAATCACCAACTCTCTGCAATCTCTCTCTCTCCGCCGCAATGTTGCATCTCTCTCGCTATTCTATCTCTAGTATAATAATCAGTGGTCCTCAGAGCTATCCCAGTGCATGCCACCTCCTTTACGTAGAGCACGTGGTACCCGTCTTGCAACTCAATCCCACCCCTACTCTGTGCAACTCTCCAACCCAAGAGTGAAACGTTACTCTCAAACTTTCTTCTACTCAACAGCTGAGCTCTGGAACTCTCTCCCAGAATCAGTCTTTCCCTCTTCCTATGACTTAAATTGCTTCAAACTCCGTGTATCCAGGCATTTTGGCTCGAATGTCCCTTGATTTTGGCCCTGTCACTCTTTCAACTATGGGGGAGGCAGTCGCTATAGGCAGTTATGCCTTTTGCCTCCCTCAATCACATAGAAAAAAAAAAAAAAAAAAAAAAAAAGGGAAGATGTTAGAGGAGAGATAGAGACGAAAGAGTTTGCCTAGGCAGAGAGTCAGCACGGAAGCAATTTTTTTTAGTAAAACAGGAGGAACACCATCTGGACCGGACCGTATGCCTTCTTAGTATTAAGCCCAGAGAGGGTAGAAAATACATCTTTAGAACAGATTAGGTTATTAGGCATAAGTAGGAGAGAGGGAGGAATAGCACCTGAATCATCCAAGGTGGAGTTTCTAGCAAAAGTTTGAGCGAAGAGTTCAGCTTTGTCAAAGGAAAAAGTAATGGTTGTGCCATCAGAGTGGAAAAGGGGAGGGAAAGACGAGGAAGAAAAATTGTTGGAGAGATTTTTGGCTAGATCCCAGAAAGCTTGGGAAGAGCTAGAGTTGGATAATTCAGTGCATTTATTATTGATGAAAGAGTTCTTGGCAAGTCGAAGAATAGATTTGGCTTGATTCCGGGCAGAAACATAGGAAGAATGAGATTCTTGAGTCTTAAGGTGTCGGTACCGTTTGAATGCTTCCTACTTGTTGTGGACAGCAATAGAACAAGCGTGAGTAAACCAAGAATCTTTTGCATTAGACTGAGAGAAAGAAAATGGAATGTATGCTTCCATGCCCGAAAGGATTACCTCGGTAATGCATTCAGCACTCTCCGAGGGTCCCCGGCCACGGAAGCAAAAGTCATTCCAAGGGAAATCAAAGAAATATAGGCGAAGAGCCTCCCAGTCAGCAGCGCCAAGGGTCCACAAGCGCCGCCGATTGGGAGGATCGGGTGGCCGTACTGGAGAGATAGGAGATGTGACAGATATTTTATTATGATCGGAGGAGCCCAAATGCGAGAAAAGATTTACAGTATAAGCGGAAGGTTAGAAATAAGTCAAGAATGTTGGGTCGATCTCCGAAGCGATCTGGGATACGGGTTGGTTGCTGGACTAACTGCTCTAGCTCGTTTAAGATAGAAAAGATGTAGGCTTTTTCACCAGGTTGTTCAGTGGAAACAGAGGAGAGCCATTGGTGGTGATGAACATTGAAATCTCCTAAGATGGAGATTTCTGCGAAAGGAGAGATGATAGAATGTGTTCCACTTTAGAAGTTAGATAGTCAAATTTGTTTGGATAATCAGTAGAACTAGGGTAAAGATAGACAGCGCAGAAATATTTAGTTTGAGAGTGACAAGAAAGCTTTAGCCAGAGAGTTGAGAATTCAGGAGAGTCAAAGTTGGGAACATGAGAGAAAGCAAGATTGTTGCGTACATAGACGCAACATCGACCTTTGGCTCGAAACTGAGGATAGAGATAGTAGCAGGATACAGAGAATGGTTTGCTGTCAGTAGTCCCAGACAACTGTGTCTCGGTGAGAAAGAGAAGATCAGGGTTGGCAGAGGAGAGATGGTGTTCCACAGAGTGGAAGTTAGAAGAAAGGCCACGAACTTTACAGAAATTAATAGTAAGAGTAGAAGGTGGTGGTCAAGAGCATTTTGGTGAGTCATTACCAGGGGACAGACTGATGGGGGCATTTCTGACCCCCCCCCAGGGACTCCGAGGTGGTTCGAGGTTTTGTCATTTTTTGTTTTCTTTGGAAAAGTTAGCGTAGAATGTAAGGTGTTTGTTGTTGTTGTTTTTCCCCAAGCTGCCTGGCCGAACAGCCCCAAGGCCCCGAGCAAGGCCAAGGCCATAACCGAGCGCCCCCACAGAACCCTCCCTGCCGACCACAATAAAGCCTGGGTAACCAAAGCCACTCCATGGCGGGGAACTGAGGAGGGTGCGGAAACGCCCGGGAAACCAAAGCCCCACCCAGGGCCCTGTGCCCCTCAGCAATTATGAAGAGAAAGTTGAGGGGCAAAGGAAAGATGTGACGCTTTGGCTTCCAATCTTGGTAGATTAGGAGGTCAATCCACGCAAGAGACGCCGCCACTTGAGATCTAGAAAATATATAAGTAAAAGGAACAGTCAGAGTAAGCTATGGGTATGGCAGAGATCGCTCAGTTCTCACTCTGATAGACCAGCCCATCACCACACGACTAGAACCCAATCCTCTCAGCATCAGCTAGGAAAGCCCTAGAAAGCCGCCTTTGGCGGGGGGATAGCTCCCCTATTTCAACCCTTTTCGGGGTTGGGCACCCGCCCTAAGGTGTAAGGTGTTTGTAGTATAATGTATTAGATAAGAGGAGAAGGTGTTTTGGAGGGCAGGCTGGGGTTGCCCTCAATATTGATGAGACTCTGAAAGGGTCAGCTAGGGAGGCCAGGTGGTGAAACAGGAGTTCCAGCGGTTCTTATCAGTCACCTAGCTTTCCCCGGGAGTACCGCCCTGTTCGGCTGGTGTCTACAGCCTCATCCTAACAATTCTGGAGGTGAGATTCCCGGTCCCAGCCTCCAGTAAAGTAAATGGGCTACTAATAGCCAGAATAAAACGAAATAATGTACCATGATATTGTGAAAGGGTAAATGATACATCAGTATAAAAAAAATAAAAAATAAAAAATAAGGCCCTAATCACACAATTGCATTTATTCAGGCCATAACCTTGTGATACGTACTATATGTTGCACAAAATCGAATCATTAACCCTTTGAGAATCATGATGCATTTTTACAGTTTATTCTGGTTATCATTAGGAATGATCTGTGGGCTTGACAAGGGTAACAACTGTCTCAATTAATCCTCTGACTGCCATATACCCTTCATAATCTAAATAAAATCGTCTAATGATAGCCAGAATAAACTGTCAAAAAACGTCATGATTCTCAAGGAGTTAACATAAAAATACTGACAACCTTGAGTGTTCCCGCAGGTAACCTATGTCGCTGTACTGGCTACCGTCCAATCCTGGAAGGCTTCAGCACCTTCACTGCATCGGAGAACCTTGTTTGTGGTAAGGAGGGCTGCTGCCGTCTGAATTCCAACAACAACATCAACAACTCTCACAAACAATATACCTATACTAAAGGTGAGAGGATGAAAGGTCAGTGTGTTGATCTTTATTTAAGTTCGTTAATGTAATTGTTGAAAACGAAGAAAACACCTAATTACAGATCTGATAGTTAACATGTAATCATCTATTTAGAGCATATATGACTTTACTTCGCAGCACTCCATCCTTTGGGGTCATCCGAAACGAGCTCTTTCCACCTTACTGATTCCCTTGCTGAGACCATGTATTTGCTGGTCTTCCCCCAGGTCTTCTTAACGAAGTGCACACTATTGGCAATAAACGGGATAGGGCTAGCAACAGTTTAACGACCTTTCAGAAGGTTTCATGTCCATGAAAAATGCTACAGGTTTGTTTAGACAAAAATATATATATGTAAATAGCAATATATTGCTTTCTCATGACATTCAAAAAAATTGAGACACAAAAATGATATATTCTTTCACGTAAATCTGTATATTTGTTTTAAATTCATTTTAAACTTGATCTATTCCATGCATTATCAATAGTTATTATAATATACAGAGAATTCCATTCAATTGTGAGGCTTTAAACTTGAACTACGCTCTTCTTTAATAACCAGTGGTTGAACAATTCCCAAAAATTAATACTCTCAGCAGATTAGGGTGGTAATTTTGGTCGCGCATTTTGGGTAATTGCCCAACAAAGTCTTGGCAGAAAAAATAATTATCTTTTGACTTAAGCTTATTTTAGTGTTCACATGTGACATTTTTGCAACATTTTGGCAACATGGATCCAGGATTTGATACAACGTCTCCATGATAGTGAATATAAATCTACGAAATCCATTGTTTATCTTCCGAGGATGCAGGAACTATCCAACTGGAGGATTTCAAATTTAAGCAGCTGTATAGGCAATGGTAAACTCCATAAAATTAATTTGTAACCAATATTTCTCTATGAGTGCTTTACTTGTAATTTTAATTATATTTTTAGAAGCATACATAATATAATTATGTGTCAGCGGACAATGGAAAAAACTGTCCCCAAAAATGGCCACATCATAACTATGTAGTAGCAAAGAGTACCAAAGTTTATTAGCAGCTCATTGGATAGTGAGGTTCATCCTCCTTTATGCTCCTTAATCTCCTATGCTCTTTATTAGCAGCTCATTGGATAGTGAGGTTCATCCTCCTGTATGCTCCTTACTCTCCTAAGCTCTTTATTAGCAGCTCATTGGATAGTGAGGTTCATCCTCCTTTATGCTCCTTACTCTCCTATGCTCTTTATTAGCAGCTCATTGGTTAGTGAGGTTCATCCTCCTTTATGCTCCTTACTCTCCTATGCTCTTTATTAGCAGCTCATTGGATAGTGAGGTTCATCCTCCTTTATGCTCCTTACTCTCCTATGCTCTTTATTAGCAGCTCATTGGATAGTGAGGTTCATCCTCCTTTATGCTCCTTACTCTCCTATGCTCTTTATTAGCAGCTCATTGGATAGTGAGGTTCATCCTCCTGTATGCTCCTTACTCTCCTATGCTCTTTATTAGCAGCTCATTGGATAGTGAGGTTCATCCTCCTGTATGCTCCTTACTCTCCTATGCTCTTTATTAGCAGCTCATTGGATAGTGTCTACTGAGGTTCATCCTCCTTTATGCTCCTTACTCTCCTATGCTCTTTATTAGCAGCTCATTGGATAGTGAGGTTCATCCTCCTTACTCTCCTATGCTCTTTATTAGCAGCTCATTGGATAGTGAGGTTCATCCTCCTTTATGCTCCTTACTCTCCTATGCTCTTTATTAGCAGCTCATTGGATAGTGAGGTTCATCCTCCTTTATGCTCCTTACTCTCCTATGCTCTTTATTAGCAGCTCATTGGATAGTGAGGTTCATCCTCCTTTATCCTCCTTACTCTCCTATGCTCTTTATTAGCAGCTCATTGGATAGTGAGGTTCATCCTCCTTTATGCTCCTTACTCTCCTATGCTCTTTATTAGCAGCTCATTGGATAGTGAGGTTCATCCTCCTTTATCCTCCTTACTCTCCTATGCTCTTTATTAGCATCTCATTGGATAGTGAGGTTCATCCTCCTTTATGCTCCTTACTCTCCTATGCTCTTTATTAGCAGCTCATTGGATAGTGAGGTTCATCCTCCTTTATCCTCCTTACTCTCCTATGCTCTTTATTAGCAGCTCATTGGATAGTGAGGTTCATCCTCCTTTATGCTCCTTACTCTCCTATGCTCTTTATTAGCAGCTCATTGGATAGTGAGGTTCATCCTCCTTTATGCTCCTTACTCTCCTATGCTCTTTATTAGCAGCTCATTGGATAGTGAGGTTCATCCTCTTTTATGCTCCTTACTCTCCTATGCTCTTTATTAGCATCTCATTGGATAGTGAGGTTCATCCTCCTTTATGCTCCTTACTCTCCTATGCTCTTTATTAGCAGCTCATTGGATAGTGAGGTTCATCCTCCTTTATGCTTCTTACTCTCCTATGCTCTTTATTAGCAGCTCATTGGATAGTGAGGTTCATCCTCCTTTATGCTCCTTACTCTCCTATGCTCTTTATTAGCAGCTCATTGGATAGTGAGGTTCATCCTCCTTTATGCTCCTTACTCTCCTATGCTCTTTATTAGCAGCTCATTGGATAGTGAGGTTCATCCTCCTTTATGCTTCTTACTCTCCTATGCTCTTTATTAGCAGCTCATTGGATAGTGAGGTTCATCCTCCTTTATGCTCCTTACTCTCCTATGCTCTTTATTAGCAGCTCATTGGATAGTGAGGTTCATCCTCCTTTATGCTCCTTACTCTCCTGTGCTCTTTATTAGCAGCTCATTGGATAGTCAGGCTCATCCTCGTTATTCTCCTATTTTTCAGATGAAGGTGTCCTACCTAGTGGCGAGGTGTGCAGGTCCTCAGCTATATTAGACACTCAAGACTTGCCCCTGTACCACCCTTCTCAGGACGCCATCTTTCCCCCAGAGCTCAAGGTCAATATTATGATGTGTGTGTATGTTTTGTTTGATTATGGTTATCGTTAGAGGATGTTATTCAGCTTAGGTAGAAATCAAAAGTGGAACATTAAACTATATAAATCAGTCCTTTCCACATTATATCAATCATCACTTACCCATTCAGTATCAGTGACATCCTTTTACCTTCATTCTTGCTAATATTAGACGATTTTACTCAGATTATCTATGGCTTTCAGCAATTAACAGGCTTGGAACTATCTCACTTAACCCATTTTCACTACCACAGATCCTTCTTAAGCTGCACTCAATCCTCTAGATATTGCTAGAATAATAAAAATAAGATATCGCCGGTACATAAGGGTTAAGGGGAGGTTTTTAGTTAGTTCGCTAGACCTCCATCAAGCTTAACATTACAGCCCCTAGACCCCCTTTCAAGATAAATTTGTACATTTTTTAGTAGAAAAATTTCCCGGCCGAAGGCCGGTTCCTCTTAAATTACAGGCACGCTATCGCTCGTCAGGAAAAAATCGACACCTAAATGGCACGAAAAGTCTTAAAATTGACAGAAATGAGGCGAAAGTTCTTAAAATCGCCAAACTAATGGGGCGAACGTCTTATAATATCAAAAGCAATGGGGCTAACCATGAGGGAGAAAGGGGTCAAGAAAAAAATCCCTCAAGTGGAAATCTCCCCTTAAGAGAGGATTTTATTCAGCTTAGGAATAAATCAAAGTGGAACAAACTAGCTCAATAAATCCTTCGTTTCTTCTGTCTTCACTCATACAGTACCGGTGACATCCTTTGCATTATTTTATTCAGCATTAGAAGTACGTCTACCCGTTTAAAGGCTAAAGACTCTCTCCAGTAATGCTTTAGGCTTTTTGGTAACATATTTCCTTCCTAAGCCTCATGAAATCATATAAATGTAGCTGAAATCCAATATACAAGACGTCACCGCTACAGAAGGGGTATAATTTGTTACATACTTTATATAGTACATTATACGTCACCGGTACAGAAGGGGTATAATTTGTTACATACTTTATATAGTACATTAGACGTCACCGGTACAGAAGGGGTATAATTTGTTACATACTTTATATAGTACATTAGACGTCACCGGTACAGAAGGGGTATAATTTGTTACATACTTTATATAGTACATTAGACGTCACCGGTACAGAAGGGGTATAATTTGTTACATACTTTATATAGTACATTAGACGTCACCGGTACAGAAGGGGTATAATTTGTTACATACTTTATATAGTACATTAGACGTCACCGGTACAGAAGGGGTATAATTTGTTACATACTTTATATAGTACATTAGACGTCACCGGTACAGAAGGGGTATAATTTGTTACATACTTTATATAGTACATTAGACGTCACCGGTACAGAAGGGGTATAATTTGTTACATACTTTATATAGTACATTAGACGTCACCGGTACAGAAGGGGTATAATTTGTTACATACTTTATATAGTACATTAGACGTCACCGGTACAGAAGGGGTATAATTTGTTACATACTTTATATAGTACATTAGACGTCACCGGTACAGAAGGGGTATAATTTGTTACATACTTTATATAGTACATTAGACGTCACCGGTACAGAAGGGGTATAATTTGTTACATACTTTATAGTACATTAGACGTCACCGGTACAGAAGGGGTATAATTTGTTACATACTTTATATAGTACATTAGACGTCACCGGTACAGAAGGGGTATAATTTGTTACATACTTTATATAGTACATTAGACGTCACCGGTACAGAAGGGGTATAATTTGTTACATACTTTATATAGTACATTAGACGTCACCGGTACAGAAGGGGTATAATTTGTTACATACTTTATATAGTACATTAGACGTCACCGGTACAGAAGGGGTATAATTTGTTACATACTTTATATAGTACATTAGACGTCACCGGTACAGAAGGGGTATAATTTGTTACATACTTTATATAGTACATTAGACGTCACCGGTACAGAAGGGGTATATTTTGTTACATACTTTATATAGTACATTAGACGTCACCGGTACAGAAGGGGTATAATTTGTTACATACTTTATATAGTACATTTTCATTCCCCTGACGGAAAATACAGTCCCTTAGCGACTGATTACTCAATGATTAAGGGGATATGGGTCGTTCTTCTAGACCCCCTTCTTCTTCATGTTAAGCCCCATTAGTTTTCAGATTTCAAGATGCTTGCCCCATTAGTTTGTCGATTTTAAGACCTTTCCCTCAATTCTTTGTCAATATTAATACCTTTCGTGCCATTTAGGTGTCGATTTATTCCTGGCGAGCGATAGCAAGCCTGTCATTTTAGAAGCAACAGGCATTCGTCGTGGATATGTTTCTACCGAAAAACGTACACATTTATCTTGCAGGGGGTCTAGGGGGTGTTTTTTTTTTAAACGTGATGGAGGTCTAGCGAGGAAACTCAAATTATATACATAAATAAATGTATAGACCCAAAAACAAGCACTACCCCTTAAGGGGGGTGACCTGCATTTTTGTATTTATCTTCTTTTCTCTCTTTCTCTGGCTTGTATTCATTCGGCCCCATTGAGCCAACTATTTTAAGACGTTTATCCCAGTATAGGTGTCGATTTCTTCCTGGCGAGCGATAGCGAGCCAGCATTATACGAAGAAATCCGGCTTCGCCGGAGAAATTTTTCTATCGAAAAATGTACAAATTTAGCCTGCTGTCAAACAAAAATTAAAAATATGCTGGCTCGCTATCGCTCACCAGTAAAACATTGACACCTGAACCAAAGAAAGATAGAAAAGGACAGAACAAAAACAGGTCACCCCCCTTAACCCATTTAATACTGTGACGTACGTTTTAGCTTTATTCTGGGTACTATTAGATGATTTTTTAGTTTAAAAATGGCCTCCAGCAATTAAAAGGCTGCGAACTATCTCACTTAACCCTTTATACTACTACAGATCCTTCTAAATATAACGAAAATATAAATATAACGAAAATATATTTCTAAGACGTCGCCGGTACTGAAAAGGTTAAGCCTGTCAGTGTTTTTCTTGACCCCCTTCTCCTTCATGCTTAGTGTTGCCGTCAGTTTTGATATCATAACCCACTGAGCCCCAGCGACGCAAACAGTGCGTCGGCAATGTATGTAACGCTAAACCCCAGCGACGTAGACGCCTGCGTCAGTGTCACTCTGGTCCCAGTTACTCCTGTCCTATGGCACCTAGAGGGCTCAGATCTGTATGGGAACTGTGTAAGTATCCCACGCACCCATGCCGCTGGTTGAAAATTCTCAAAGTCCAACCGCGTGCGCGTGAGCGCGCAAAAACATGTTTTTGGGGGGAAATTGCCTTCAATATTTTACTCTTGTAAAATCCGTTTTCGGGGGCTCCGTAGGACCATTTTTTGAGCTTTTTGATCGGTTTTTCGTTATTTTTCCTTCATTCCTAACCCATTCGCTATTGTTTCTGGAAAACAAAAATCAGAATCAGCCGGTCCTGGGTGGTACATTTATAAATATTTAGCTGGTACTCAGCAGGTTAATGGGCGACTGACCTTTTTTTTTTTTTTTTTTTTTTTATATTTATTCATCTAATCCTTTATTTCATAGTTTAATCGCTAGCTTAGAAGAAAAAAAATAGCCCCCCCCCCCCTTTCAAGATAAATGTGTAAATTTTTCGGTAGAAAAATGTCCCGGCCGAAGGCAGATTCCTCTTCAAATTTCAGGCTCGCTATCACTCACCAGGAAATAATCAACACCTAAATGGCACGAAAAGTCTTAAAATTGACAACGAAATGGGGCAAAAGGTGTTAAAATCGCCAAACTAATGGAACCAACGTCTTAAAATCTCAAAACTAGTGGGGCTAAACATTAGGGAGAAGGGGGTCCAGAAAAACGGACTGCCTTCCCTTAAGACGTTGTACCATGAGATTGGTCATTTTAACCCTTCCTACCCGGTCTGCCTTAGGTAAGGACAGCACGAACGAAGGGCCGCTACCCGGTATGCCTTACCTAAGGCATGAGCTTAATAGCCTAATTAAGCTTGGTCCGAACGCTGTGCGTACGACGTATGTCAACAAACCCAAGCATTGCGTCACCGCACCTCCAAAAACAAGAAGGAGAAGACTCTTCAATGTTATTGTTCTGATGTCAGACGAAATTAGTGTCTGAAAAGCCCCCATATTGGCAACATCTCTGCAATATTGGCTCCACTGAAATCGTCATCACAACTGAACCAGTTGACTTACAGAGCTCTACTCAACGCCAAAATACAGATTGAAAACCGCACTACGATTATAGATGAGTGGGAAAGTTCTAGCAGTGAAAATAAACATAAATACGGTAGCCTAGGCCTAGACATATTTCGGCCATATCGCCCGGGTAGGGGCGACCGTCATTGGGTAAGACAGCCCGGGTAGGAAGGGTTAAGACCTTTTGTCCCATTTCTTTGTAATTTTTAAGACCTTCCATGCCTCTTAAAATTACAGGCTCGCTATCACTCGCCAGGAAAAAATCAAAACCTAAATGGCACAAAACGTTTTAATATTGACAAAGAAATGGGGTGAAAGGTCTCAAAATCGCCAAACTAATGGGTCGAACGTTTTAAAATTTGGAAACTAATTAGGCTAAACATGAGAAACAAGGGGGACCAGAAGAACGACCCATCTCCCGTTAACTCGTTGAGGATCTTGATTTGTTTTAGCAGTTTCTTCTGGCTAGCATTAGACGATTCTATACAGCTTACGGAGGATCTGTGAGAATTGTGAGGGTGAAGACTATCGCAATAAGCCCTCTGACTTACACATACCTCTCCTAAACTAGAAGAGATGATCTCCCTGAACAATCACCAGACCAGACCAGACCCGAATGACACAAAAGGTCTTAAGGCTGACAATGAAATGGGGCGAAAGGTGTAAACATCGCCAACTAATGGGCCGAACGTCTTAACATGTCAAAACTAATGTGGCAAAACATGAGGGAGAAGGGGGGGCAGAAAACCAATCAACCATGCCCCAACATTTTGGGGAACGTTGTTGAAGAAGGCATGCGTAATTGTGAATATCAATGTGTGTGTGTGTGAGCGAATAATTGTATTTGCATGTGTGATGAGCAATAATTGGCGTGGCAATACATTTGTATTTAGTTATTGCTTCCATTTTAATTTTCTTTAATGACGTTCTTTTGTAGAAAATGAAAATAATAACGGTAACTATACGATTATTAATTATCGGCGTCCGGTCCTCTGACTTATATTTATATAAACAGGCCTATGTTATTACATATAGTTAGGCGATTAATATAATACAGTTGTTTATTGTTTATGGGCAAGGTATAGATATGTAAAAGGGAATTACGTAACTGAATTATTATTCAAATATTCATCTCGACAAGTTGGCTGGCGCAGACTTGATCCTGAAGTTCGAACATTCACACGTTCACCCTCATTGTTAGATAAACATTCATATTGTACAAACGCAACAATTGCAGTTGTGATTGTTTCGTAGTTCCTTCGTTAAGTAGTATTGTTAGTGAAGTAAGTTTAACTTGTTCCTTAACTACGAGGATCAAGATGACCTACGATTGCAAGAATTTCGTACGGAAGGTGGAGGGTTTGACTCTGGGTGGGGTGGCTAGCCTGAAGCGGGATCTGGACATGTTCAGGGATGATGGCAACGTAATAAAAGTTCTTGGTAGAGGATATAGTGCAGTGCTTCCCTGGTGAACTACGAGGGTACAACGGCCTGCCTTAAGGTCAGCAAAATGGGGCTCAAGAATGTCCTATTATCGGAAGCGGAGATTTTGTGTAACGTGAATGGAGCGGGCGGGACCCCACAACTCATAGCCGTCAACAAGGATGGCACTATGATGGTCATGGAATATTGTGAAGGGCCCACTTTCCTTATGTTCGCTATGACTGCCAGTGCTAGCGACATCAGCGCCGTGGGTTATAGCGTTAAGATGAAGCTTCTGGAGCTCCACAACTCTGGGTATACACACAATGATATACATGGTAATAATGTTATTGTGTGTGGCAGCCCTGGACGCTACTACGCTAGGTTGATTGATCTTGGTATGGCCAGGATGTTGGAGCAGTATGATGCTGATCGGGATTGGGAAAAGCTTAACATAATACTGGACGCTCTCAGACATGACGAAGATGACAAAGATTTCCTGGGAGATGATATCGTTGACGTTGATTATAATGACGATTATGATGATTATTATTGAAAAATAAATAAAATATCTTTAAAATTTGCACGGGGAGCTCGTCTCATATACTGTATTTATGTAGGGTTATTTTTTTCTTATTTTACACTGATAGCGACAGTCAGGGCACATGTGCTATTATTTGTGCTATTATGTTGTATTACATCACAACTCCGCTATATTTAGATGACGATCCTAATAATCCTGATTCCCAATCTGTCATAGCTAAGAAGTAAATGAAAACAAAAACAATGAGCTGATAATACACCACTTAGGGAGAGTCAACCAGTAAATAGGTGGGACCATTTACAGCCCGTCTGTTCTAGCCCTCCCTGAGTTACAAGAGGGGTGTCAATTTTCATGGGAAATATAGGCTACCGGCAGTCCTAAGTCCTTTAAAGATCCGATTACGCATTTCTTGTCGGTGTTTTTTTATATTATTAGACGATTATATTCAGATTAGGAAGGGTATGTGGACGTCAGAGGGTTAAAGTTGGATAGTCTTTACCCTTACCCACACAGCCTTCCTAAATTGTATAAAATCGTGTAATGCTAACCAGAACAAACAGACAAAATGCCTCATAATCTTCAAAGGGCTAAGCATTTTATTAAGTTGATAATAACTAACTATGACCATGAAACTCTCTCTAAGGGGAGAAGGGCGTCTTTATTTGCTCATTTGTGGATCTTTTAAGTATTGTTTTAGTTTCCTCCCTAGACCTCAATCAAACTTTAAAAAAACATCCCCCAGTAACTTCCCTCAAGATAAATGTGTACATGTTTTCGATAGAAAAACGCTGATTATTCTTAAATTACAAGGTCGCTATCGCTCGCAATGACAAAATTTACATCTAAATAACACAAACACTTTTCATATTGTCAAAGAAATGTAGCACAAGGTCCTATAATCGCCAAACTAATGAACCGACCGTCTTAAAATCAGAAAACTAATTGGGTTGACCATGAGGAAGAAGGGGACCAGAAAAATTACCCTTCTCCCCTTAAAGGAAACCAAACTCGCAATGTATTCATACTGTTTGTTCTGTCCTCCATAAGATCACGACGAGGAACATAACGTATTTGGGCACCTGCACCATTGTGGATCAAAACATGATCTACCTCAAGCAAATCTATTATTTTGTTAACCCTTTCAGTACCGGTGATGTTCTTTTAACTTTATTCTGGCTACTATTATACTATTAAATTCAGCTTAAACAGGGCCTCCACCAACTAACATGCGTCGAAATATCTCACCTAACCCTTTTTGCTACCTCAGATCCTTCTTAAACTGCACAAATTAGTCTAAATATGGCAAGAATAACATTAAATAGACGTCGCCGGTACACAAGGGGTTAAAGAGGTCGAGAATATATTGAGGATTATGACGCATTTGAACAGTAAATTCTGGCTATCAGTAGACGATTTTATACAGCTTAGGACGGATCTGAGTGAATTATAAGGGTAAAGGGTGTCTCAATTAACCCTCTGACTTCCACTTACCTTTTCTAGTCTGCATAAAATCGTCTAATGATAGCCAAGGGGTTAATGATATTTCACGTTCAGCAAAATGAACCCACATTGCGCTAAGAAAAAAATTTGTTATATTTCAAATATATATATATATATATATATATATATATATATATATATATATATATGAAAACTGTATATATACTTACTGTGAATATATATATATATATATATATATATATATATATATATATATATATATATATATATTTATATATATTGTTACGTCCTGGGATAAATAAACACTGGGCTCTTTCTATTGGACTAGGTATGCGGCAACAAGCAACAACGGAAAACGCTAGATCCAACCCTTATCTATAAACCCAGGCAACAAACCACCCTAAACCGTCAAGAGTCCTGCCTGGACAACAAGGTATCCTATGACTCGGTTACAGGGTGCACGCACTATAGACTGCTGATAGTCAAGCAGGCTATATAAAAGATCACACAATTAAGTTGACTTAAAGCTTCAAGGAAAAGATAGATAACGGAATTAAATTGCAGAAACAATTTAATAACAAACTAGAAGAAAGTACATTTAACGTTACGTTAATTAATACAACTAATCACCCCTGCGTGAAAGAAGGTGAAAGCAAACAGTCCTCAAAACATCGTACAGGTAGACAAGATGCAGGTTTCTAAACTGCATGCGGCTAATGTAGGGTCTGATGCTTAGCAAAGAAAGTAAGTTACGGATTTAGAGAACTCTTAACTCATAAGCAGGAATAAATACTAGTGATAGGCCATACAGTGTATAATGGCATAGGTATAATTAAATAAAGGCAGCAACTCGCAACATAACCACATACAGTGTGCTTCTCACTCTTAGTCAGGCAAGCCTGCTCGGACAGAGTCTCTAAGCCACACCCTGACTCACAATGCTCACAAGAACGGTAAAACTGTGGCACAATAACAAGCATGCAGAAATAATAAACCCCTAGCTGTTAATCTGCCAGGTGGCAGAGGTCTAGCCGGAAGGATATAGGCTTCGGATACCCAGGCTGAGCCACCTGCTCTAGCTTAGGGACGTTCCCAAGTCTGTGCGCCAAATTACTCTAATTGAAAGGGTGCTCTCTTGAGAGACTCAGATCCCAAGTATCTAACTCTCTCCTGGCGACCCTAAAACAAACGCAAGACGTGCTAGCGCAGTGCTGAGTGGACTAGGCAAGGGCCCTCACACAACACAACACTAGACACACAAGCACACAGACAAGAAAATGCCCCCAGACTCCCACGGGTATCCTAGTAAAGTCGTGCAGTTCCACAGGACTCGCACCAGCAGACTTTACTTAAAGGATCGCAAAAAACCTCCGCTCCGGTCTAGCCCCTGCTCACCTGCCACAAGAACACACTAGCAAGCATTAAACCACCAAATATGAGACAACAAAAAAGCTTCCTAGGTCTCATTAACAATTACATCTCTGCATAAGGCCCAAAATCCTATCTAATTATCTGAGAGCTCGTCGTTAATACAATAATAGATATAAGGTCTATCAAGGGGATGGGATAATTAAATAGATTGGTGAAGTAGTGGAAAGAAGGTATACAAAGTAAGAGAGAAAGTTTCTAAGTGGGGTTGAGAGGGATAGATATCAAGGGGGTCCGAAGGGTACGACAGTGAGGTGAGCTCTGAGTCTTGAATCTGTCTGGACCCCACCCTAGGCATGCGAAACACATCCCATGCCCGGCAGCACTCAACACCGCTGCCGGGTCAAAATCCCCCACCCCCCCCGCGCGAGTCGAAACCAAGCCCAACGTTGCGATCAAATTGGCAACATCAGGCTCGTCCCAAGCTAGACTCTCCGCGCCCGAGCGAAGCAACGTCCCCCAGCCGGTCTCTCTCTCCCGCTCGTCTCCTCCCACTCTCACTAGACTTACATCTTATATATTATAATGAAACGATCAACTATCGAGAATAAAATATACTAAGATGCGTTGGTTAAGAATAAGGGCAGCTTCAAGCTGTGAAACAACATAAGAATATCCCAGACATTAGTTACATTGTCGTAGGATATATACTAAGGAAAAGCCGGCCGGCCGCCTGCCGCCAGCCGGTTTCTAAACGGCTGGGCAGCCGACACGCGCACATGCCCGCACGTGGCTACTATGCAGGAGCGTCACAATATATATATATATATATATATATATATATATATATATATATATATATATATATATATATATATATATATATATATATATATAGAAGCAATACTCTCTTGTTGCGGGAATCGGAGTCGGATGATAAAAATCAACACCAGCGCTGGTACAATCATCTTTATTTTGGTAACGTTTCGGTTTAAGCATAAACCATCTTCAGACCTGAACTGAAATGAAATAAAAGCCTATATGAATGGCAGAGTAATTTTCTAATGTAAATTTCTTATTAATGACTAAATTTAACAAATCTAGAATAAAACTTAAAATTAATAGTTATAACAATAATAACCTAATACATTTTAGAACTAGTAAAGTGAAAGAATATTAATATATATATATATATAATTACGAAGAAATATATATATATATATATATATATATATATATATATATATATATATACAGACATGAATGGCTGGGTGTTAAGGGGAGCATCCTCCTAAAAATATCCGAAAATCTCGTCGTCCAATTGAATTCAGGTTTTGGCATTAATGTCCCCACCCAACATTCACTTATACAGCTGTGAAGTATTAATGCTGAGAACCTGGTCTAAATCCATCAAAATCTTGCTTATCAACTCTGCGGAAGCAAAGTGGTATTCCCCCCCCCCCCCCCCCTCCCCTGTATAGTGGTACCATGCCGGCAGAAATGTCTGTTGTCGTCGTCTGTCTGTTCCTAAACACCTCCTAGGCGGTTGGATGGATTTTCACCAAATTTCACACATACATAAAGTGGGTGAATGCGGTGGTCAGTCAAAACTATTGTTTTGAATTCGCTCAATAGTTATACTCCTGAGTCGAACATATGGTTTAACCCCAATGGCCAAGAGAAAGAGAGAGAGAGAGAGAGAATGAGAGAATGAGAGAGAGAGAGAGAGAGAGAGAGAGAGAGAGAGAGAGAGACGTTTCAGCTACTGAAAGAGGGAATCTACTGTTCATTACCAAATTAGTTTCAGGTTCGGGAACTTTATTGTATGAACACGTAGAAGTAAATAAGCTTAGCATTCTTTACTGCGGGTTATAAAACGTCAAGACAGACATGACTGTTAGGGAATGTTCACTATAACAGAATCTAGACGTCAATACTAAATATTATGTTTAGGATTTGTATTGTACTATCTTTCTTTATGTTTAGGATTTGTATTGTACTATCTTTCTTTATGTTTAGGATTTGTATTGTACTATCTGTCTTTATGTTTAGGATTTGTATTGTACTATCTGTCTTTATGTTTAGGATTTGTATTGTACTATCTGTCTTTATGTTTAGGATTTGTATTGTACTATCTTTCTTTATGTTTAGGATTTGTATTGTACTATCTGTCTTTATGTTTAGGATTTGTATTGTACTATCTTTCTTTATGTTTAGGATTTGTATTGTAGTATCTTTCTTTATGTTTAGGATTTGTATTGTACTATCTGTCTTTATGTTTAGGATTTGTATTGTAGTATCTTTCTTTATGTTTAGGATTTGTATTGTACTATCTTTCTTTAGTTTATTGATTTGTTCCATTTATATATATATATATATATATATATATGATTAGATATACCATTGCATCTTTAGAAAAATCACAATGTACAGAATAGTTGTAATTGTATAAATATATATATTTTGTAAAAAATGTATGTAGCTCAGAAGCTTTACTGTGTAGATAAAAACAAATATGATGAGGAAAAAGAAAATGGAAAAGGCAGTTAGATGGCAAACCTTCTTGTTTTTTGTTTTGTATAGTAGTTAGCATCTAACAGATTAGATATGAGGGGTATTTAAGCCTCTGTCTTCCCGTTATCTCGACAAGGGACTGGAATTTTCGAAAAGGGGCTCCAATCCTTACGCTATAGCCTACTCGACTTACAGTGTGCTGGCGTAATAATCCAGAAGAGTTGATAGCCTTTGCAGACCTATTTTAGCTTATTAACTCTTTTCTCGGATTACTTTGAAGATGTCTATATATATATATATATATATATATATATATATATATATATATATATATTATTTAAAACTTAGATTGTAAGGAGTACTATCAATATTATTCGATGCAATACAGTTGAAACACAGTTAATGAATGCAGTTGAAAGTTTACAATACATTTTCCTAGAGTGTATGCTATAAGTCAATTATTCATGGTATGTACGGATGTTTATAATGATGTATCTACTAAGATATACCTCTCTCTTGCAGACTATGAATATTTATGATAAGCAGTATTTGAAGTTTAAAGGTCCAAGCACTACTATGTATAGGCCTCAGACTCTACAACAGGTCCTGCAGCTCAAGAAAATTTACCCAGACGCCAAACTTGTATTTGGGAACACTGAAGTTGGTAAGTTTACTATCTTTATTCATATAATATATTCAAAGTTTACCAGAAATACAAATGTTATATTATATATTGAACTGTTGTTATTGGCTGTTCTTGAACTAAGAACACCATTAGGGAAAATGACTATTTTCTCATTAAACTTCATTGTTCAAACATCATTTGTAAGATAACCACCAATTTGATGTCTTGTTCTGTGTTTTCTAATTTGGTAGTTTTTTTTTTCTTTCTATGTGAGTGAGGGAGACAAAAGGCATAACTGCCTGCAGAAAGTGCCTTCCCCAGATTTCAAAGAGTGACAGGGCCGGAATCAAGGGACATTCGAGCTAAAATGCCTGGACACACGGAGTTTGAAGAAATTTAAGTAATAGGAAGAGGGAAAGACTGATTCTGGGAGAGAGTTCCAGAGCTCAGCAGTTGAATAGAAGAAAGTCTGAGAATAGCGTTTCACTCTTGGGTTGGAGAGTTGCACAGAGTAGGGGTGGGATTGTGTTGCAAGGCGGGCACTACATACCCTACGTAGAGGAGGTGGTATACACTGGGAAAACTCCGAGGAACACTGATTATTGTAGTAGCGATAGAATAGTGAGGGAGATGCAACATTGCGGCGAAGAGAGAGAGATTGCAGAGAGTTGGTGAGTGGACGGGAGTTAATGATACGAAAGGCTTTCCTTTCTACTTTATCTAGGAGTGCGGTGTGAGAGGATCCTCCCCACACATGTGAACAATACTCAATACAAGGATGCACTGTGCCCCTGTACAGAACAAGTAGCTGCGCAGGGGTAAAGAACCCCTTGAGGCGGTTGAGCACATCCAGCTTCTGGGAGGCTGCCTTAGCGAGAGTTGTAATATGGTCTTTCCAAGTGAGAGCAGAAGAAAAAGAGACACCGAGAACATTGAAGGAAGATGAAGGGTTGATTTTTGTATTGTTGAAGAATAAGGGATAGTCCTCTGGAGGTTCCTGGTGGGTAGTAAGATGGATAAATTGAGTTTTGGAAGCATTAAATGTAACAAGGTTTTCTCTACCCCAGTTGGAAATAGTAGCTAGATCAGAATCTAAGCATTTTATGGCTTCATTACGTTTACTTTTGAGGGACTGCTGGCTGGGGCGTTCTGGAAAACTAATTGAATGGTGTAAAGTAGAGTCGTCTGCATATGAATGGATGGGACTAGATGTACAGTTGAGAAGATCATTTATGAAAATTAGAAAGCGAATAGGAGATAGGACAGAACCCTGAGGAACACCGGAGTTGATAGGATGAGGAATTGAGCGATGGCCGTCCACAACCACAGCTATGGAACGGCTGGAAAGGAAATTAGAGACAAAGGCCCAGATGGAGGGACAGAAACCGAAGGAGGGCAATTTGGAAATTAAAGATTTGTGCCAGACTCTATCGAAGGCCTTCGATATGTCTAGTGCAACAGAAAAAGTCTCACCGAAGTCCCGAAAGTTGGATGACCAAGAGTTAGTAAGATATGAAAGAAGATCACCAGTAGAGCGACCCTTAAGGAAGCCATACTGGCGATCTGAGAGCAGATTATGAGAAGAGAAATGCTTAAGATATTTGCTTAAGAAATTTGCTTAAGATATTTGCTATCATATTCACCAACATCTAAGCAAAAAAGGACATATAGCCTACATGGAATACTAAACATGATCAACTATTATTTGTTAAGGACAAACTATTCATAGTGAACTGTAGTGAGGGAAAGTTAAACATATCATTATCATCAGTTTCCATTGTTCCCTTACTCCAACCCATTCCTTCCTCAGGGGTTGGACAAGAGATGGGAGAACAACATTAGCAATAGCTCCACTGAAAATGTTATGCATTACAGCATGTTTTTCTCTCCCAGGTTTTGACATGAAGAAGAGAAACATTAAGCCATATCCAATCCAGAGAAATCCTAGAATGAGAGAAACCAGAGAATGAATGATCACTTATGCAATATGAGAACAAAATTAACAATAACTCCACTGAAAAGGTTGTAGACCATTTATTACAGCATGTTTGTTCTCTCTCAGGTCTTGAAGTAAAGAACTTTAAAAAGAAAAGTAAGCCATACCCATCCTGAGAAATTCGAGAATGAAATAAACCAGAGAATAAATGATAACTTATGCGATATAAGAAGAGAACGAACAATAACTCTAATAACATGTTTGTTCTCTCCCAGGTCTTGAAGTGAAGAAGAGAAATAAGCCATACCCCATCCAGATCATTCTGCGAATGATCTCAGACTTATGTGAGGTGAGAGTTACGGAGAGTGGGCTAGAGGTGGGGTCTGGAGTAACACTGACCACCCTGGAGCAATACCTTCACCAACACCTACCTTCACACCCAGGTTAGAGTGAGGGGAGGATTGTCTCCACTATTTGTTCGCCATTATATGTAAATAATATGGTAATGTAATGTGATATTATATTTATTATTTCGGTATCCGAGAATGCATTTTTACACTTTATTCTGGTATCGTTAGAGGATTTGATGCAGTTTCGGAAGGATCTCTAGGTATTAAAAGGGTAAATACGATTGTATTTATCTCTCTAGCTCTCATTGGTTCTTCCAAAACTCAAGAAGAAACTTACGAAGTGTGTCTTAATCCTGAGTTAACTATATATTTACCTCATGCCATTCAATCTACAGTACAGAAAATAACAACCATCAAAGAAACCAGGTTGTTGTTGTTGTTCCCTAAGCTGCCTGGCCGAACAGTCCCGAGTCCTTAAAGAAGGCCATGGCCACGGTCGGGCTTTCCCACAGAGCTCTCAAAGAGTGTAAATTATGTTGTTGGCGTAAGTGGTTGTGTGAAATGCAGTCTTCTATGGTGTGTTTAATGGTATGGGGTGTATTTATTTGCTTACAAAAGAGGTCAACAAACAATTAACCCCTACTGTACCATCGACGTCTTTTACATTGTATTCTAGCTATATTTAGAGGATTTTCTGCAGTTTTAGAAGGATCTACGGTAGCATAAAGGGTTTAAGTTAGATAGTTCAAAGCCTGTTACTTGCGGGGGGACCTTTTGAAACTTAATAAAATCGTCAAATAGTTGCCAGAATATGATGAAAAGAACGTCACCGTTACTGAATGGGTTAAGAGTGAGTGTACGAATGTTCAGAACTAGGTTGCACATTATACAGTTTCCAGACAACCCAACCAGAATTTAAGGAACACCCCGTTCTTAACATTAATCCTCCATTACAAATCCCAATGCACTTGAATAAATTAATTAAAGCATATGGTTCTCCCGGGATTCGAACTCGGGACACCTCAACCAGAACATAAGCATCTAAACCATTACATCACACCGTTAAAATGCTATGTACACGAACACGATTAATATCTATTTTCGAATTTTGGATATTAATCTATATAATTTTAACTAAAATGTCTTATCTTGGGTAGCTTGGTTAGGTAAATTTGAATTTAGAAATTTGAGTGCGTAGTATGCAAGGGAGAGCTTGTGTTAAATGATGATCCTGTGGCTGTGAATTTTGGAAATGATTCATTGGAGCTGGTGGACAAGTTTTGTTATCTAGGAGATACCATCTCTGACGGGGCCGAGGCTGCCACTGTCACTAGAATTATAATTATGTGGCTGGAGGAAGTTCAGAGAACTGCTGCCAATTCTGACCATGAAAAGAATGCCTCTACCCCTGAAGGGAAAGGTATTTGCCTCATGTGTTAGAAGTGCAATGACGTATGCCTCCGAAACATGGGCCGTTAAAGTAGAGGATGTCAACAGAATGGAACGTAATGAGATGAAAATGGTGAGATGGATGTGGGGGGCCTGCCTGCAGGATAGAATACCAAATGATGAGCTGAGGAGACATTTAGGTATAAAGAGTATTAGCGAGGAGATACGTACAAATAGACTGGGATGGTATGGACATGTGGAGAGAATGGATGAACAAAATTGGGTGAAAAGATGCAGGTCTGTGATTGTGGAGGGAGTTGCACCAAACGGTGTACCGAGGAAGACCTGGGATCGGATTATACGTGCCGATCTCGAATCCAAAAACTTGACAAGTGAAGCAGCCATTAACAGGGTTGCCTGGAACGCCGCCATTAGGACAAAAGACTGAAACTGAACGTAAGTGTGTAAGGTGTACATTATGATCCTAGACAATGAAAAACCTGAGTTGAACATTTCCAATAATTCATAGACTATTGAGCAATGTAATTAATTTCTTTTTGTTTTACTTTTTGTTTGTTTAGGGTTTAAGTTTGAATGATAGGTTAGGTAACGTAAACATGATTTTCTTATTACTGTTTAGTCTTACTGTGGTTCCTGTTTACTGAGGTGAAGGTAGTTAGTTCTCTTATGTATTTTATATTGGTTTTGGTGTTAATTCATATTGTATTAAACTTTGTTTTTAGATCCACTTTAATTTTAAATAACGCATTTTTTCATTGTCTAGGATCATAATGTACACCTGAAGATGGCCTCTGGTTGTGGCCGAAAATTAGTGAATAAATATGGAGCTCAGCAACATATTGTCCCTATTCTTCCTACTGGTGTGTGTATATATATATATATATATATATATATATATATATATATATATATAAGTGAGTGTATGTGCACGTTTATTGTGCCTGGTCTTGAACATAATACAGTATATTACGGTCCTTTAACAGAATACCAGACACGGGCCTATACTGCTATCCTGGAGATGCTGCGGTGGTTCGCTAGCAAACAAATAAGAAATGTTGCGGTAAGTTATAATCTTCATCATAGTTAACCCTTTCTGCCGTCCATGTACATTTATTGTGGCTACTATTAGACGATTGTATTCAATTTAAAAAAAGTGTGCACCAATTATCAGGCTTCAAACTATCTCACTTAACCCTTTGTGCTACCACAGGACCTTCTTAAACTGCACAACATCGTTTAAATATAGCTGGAATAAACTAAATAAGACGTCGCTGGTACAGAAGGGGTTAAGGTTGTTTATGCTCCTAAAGACTAAATATAATTTACATACGAGTATACACATTTATCTCGTGTTTACTAATTATTACCAGTAAATCCATATTTAACGATGTTCGTATGTTCACTTAATGGACGAAGGTTCGGATACTGACTAGCCTGTATGGCACTTATCTCCCTTTGGTTACCGCATCCTTACTATCGACGTCGTAATATTACCTTCATTATTGCTAAAACAAATATTCGTAACTGAGCATTGGAAAATAATATACCCCAGTTTTTCTGCGTATGAGTAAATTGTTATGTTTACAATGGTTTGTTAATCCTATCACCTTGTCTTTTCAAAGTTGGCCAATTTAGATCTGTTGAACTACCATCTATATATCTATCTACCAAATAACACTCGCCTCAGAGTTTAAGACGCCAATCTTATGATTTGTTGCTAAGAGATAATAATGTACAGCTACTGACAAATGTTCGTGAGCTCTTGGGATTTTCTTTGTGCAAATATATCCATTAAGGTAGATGTTCACATCAAATCAGCTATATATGCATAAATACATAATATGTATATATTAATAAATAGCGGTTTTTATATGAGAATCAATCTAAATGAATATACTTCCATCAAGAAAATAGCAAGAGCTGTCTTTATTGGTGACTGAAACAATTAATGTAATGAACTTTCTGGATAATGTGCACATAATGCCAAGTTATCTGTGGGTTAAAAAGAGTATAACCTACCTCGCTACTGACAAACGGATATTCTCTCAAAACAAATTAGGATAGTTACACATTTCGGTAGATTGGCTTATAACCCAGAAAAGATATGCTATCACTATTCTGGGGGTCGGTATAATTGTTCAAAACTTAAATATCGGTGTACATGCCATGAAGATATTTTAATTGTGTTTATTTTAATACAATTACATATCAAATTATTTGCTGCTACTATTATATGTGTAGTTAAACTCTGATTTAGTATATATTGCTTTGCTTATTATGACAAATGTCGACATGTAACTAATTTATCTTTATACTTGCAAACATTTCTCTTGCTGACGATTTTTTTATTAAGTGTTCATACAGTAAGTGTTATAATCAAGTCAATAACGTACTTTATCATATTTAGACGTAGAACATACTTGCGTATTTTGGTTAACAAGCTCCCCCCCCCCCCGGTAGTCTGATATATATGTAGTTTGATTTTCCTTTGAAATTCGTTATGTTTGCAAGAAATGCACTTACACATATATATATATATATATATATATATATATATATATATATATATATATATATATATATATATATATTTAAGTTATTTCCTACCTTACCTGGTTTCTTCAATGTTTATACAATTCATTAAAGGGATAACAATGTTTAAAATCAGCTTTATAACCCTTAAGATTTTGTTTAGTTCACCCACGATAATATTTGATACGTATGTTATGTCTATACATAAAATTAGCTCTCCAATTAACCCCTTGAGCAACATGACCCATTTAGACAGTTTATTTTCATTATCATTAGACGATTTTATACAGGTTAGGAAGGATCTGTTAGAATGAAAAGGGTAAAGACTCTCTCAATTAACCCTCTGAGTTTCATATAGGCCTACCCTTCCTAATTCAAATAATATTGTCAAATGATAGCCAGAATAAACTTTCAAAATGCGTCACGATCTTCAAGGGGCTAATGGTTCTTTACCCCTGCACAGCTTCTTGCTATGTACAGGGGCACAGTTCGTCCATGTATTGAGTATTGTTCGCAAGTGTGGGGAGGATCCTCTCACACAGCACTTATAGACAATGTAGAAAAGAAAGCCTTTTGTCTCCTTAATTTACGTCCACTCACCGATCCTCTGCAATCTCGTTTTCTCTCTCTCTCTCTCTTCGCCACAATGTTGCATCTCTCGCTATTCTACCGCTATTAAAATAATATAATGTCTATAACTTTGCAGAGTATTGGAGGAAACATTATGAATAGTTCACCAATCAGCGACCTATGTCCACTACTGATGGTTTCCGGGGCCTCGCTAACCCTCGCCAGTGCTGGTCAGTCTTCAGCTTAGGAAGGGTTTATGGTAGCTCAACGTATTAATTAAGATATATATATATATTTTTTTTTTTAAATATATTCCAACTACTCCCTCTCGGGCATAGGCTGAGAGCCTGCACACTCAACCCCTGAACATGGTGAGGCCCGTGAGGCCTTGTTCCAGTCTAGGGAGTGAGACATGCGAAGCACCCCGGCTCGAAGCAACTCCAACTCTGAAGCTGCTCTGCCTCCGCGCTTCACCGTCTCATTTCCCAGACTCGGACCCTCACTCTCAGAACGCCACCTATGGAGCCATTAACTCACTAGGCAATGCCCCCCCTGTAGCATATTTTGAATATGGGAATATTCATACAGTGCTATTTAATCAGGGAACAATGAGGGTATTGTTTTGGCATTTCGGTGTGCTGTGGTAATGCACTGAAACTAGGTACAGCACAAATTCCATCCCAATAATTTCTTCCCATTGACATATTGGGATTCGAACCCAGGTCCATTGGATTACCAGTCCAGTGCCAAGACCACTCTGCCACACCTCCCCTTTGAGTCCTAGAGGAAACTTATAAGGTAAAGAAAATCGTGTAATGGTATCCAGAATAATATGAACACTACGTCATCGTGCTGAAGGGGTTAAAATCGAATCAATAATGTATTGCAGCATATTTAGACGTAGAACATACATGTATACATTTGTAAAGTTTTCGATGGAAAAATGTTCCGGCCGAAGGCCGGACAAAACCCTCTAATTATTGAGGGAATATGATGAAAAGGACGTCACCGGTACTGAGTAAGTTAAAGGCCCAGTAACAGCTGATTTTATTCTCTATGTTTCACAACTTGCTTAGGTACAAATTGTTCAGGAAATGATTAACCCTTTCAGTACCGGTGACATCTTTTTTAGTGGATTTCAGCTACATTTAGAAGATTTTATGAAACTTAGGAAGGATAAATGAGTTAATACTATTTATTTATATTGAATGTATCTTCCCTTTAGCTTTTACATAATCATTCTCCTCCTTTTCTAGCATTCTCCATTAAAATTCCCCTCAAAACTTCAATATTTCCTGCAGGCTTTGTTTGTATCATTGTTATCTCATTCACTAGTAAACTTCAATATTTCCTGCAGGCTTTGTTTGTATCATTGTTATCTCATTCACTAGTAAACTTCAATATTTCCTGCAGGCTTTGTTTGTATCATTGTTATCTCATTCACTAGTAAACTTCAATATTTCCTGCAGGCTTTGTTTGTATCATTGTTATCTCATTCACTAGTAAACTTCAATATTTCCTGCAAGCTTTGTTTGTATCATTGTTATCTCATTCACTAGTAAACTTCAATATTTCCTGCAGGCTTTGTTTGTATCATTGTTATCTCATTCACTAGTAAACTTTATTCATTGTATTTTCCCTGTATGAATGGCGATTAGTGTAATAAATCAAGTTTCATGTACAGTCGAGCTAATAAGTCATGGCTCAGCTGTCATTACGTTTGGCTCGGTCTGTGCTGTATTAATGTCTGTCAGATGTTGAATAGGGAGGGTACGTGTAGGAACATGTCTGTATATCTCACTCAAAAAGAAGAAATAATGTGTAAATATTGCTGATTCCGATTATTGATCAAAACATAATTGGTGCCGAGACATGACTTATTAGGCAGACTGTACAGTCGAGCTAATAAGTGATGTTTCGGCACCAAGTATGTTTTGATCAATAATTGGTATCAGCAATATATAAGCTTCATTTCTTCATATCGAGTGAAATATACAAACACGTTCCTACACATACCCACCCTATTCAACATCTGACAGACATTAATACAGCACAGAGCAAGCCAAACGTAATGACAGGTGGTACATGACTTATTAGCGCGACCTTACAGTTGTCAACGTAAGTTCTGTTCCTCGTCGTTATCTTGTGTAGGAAAGTATAATGGTATGAATTAATTGCTAGTGTGGTTTCTTTTAATTGTCAGTTGACTAATCAGATAATTTAACCACTGCTTAAGGGGGTAGTACTTGGTTTTTTGGTTATCTATCTATCTATCTATTGCCTGACGCCGTGATCCCCGAAGGGGTGGCCACGAACGAACCGCCCCCATGCACCTCTGTCCCCAGTCAGTCGACGCCCCTCCCCCCAACCAGCACCGCCTTCGTTCATGTAGTTCCTCACTCCATCCTTCCACCTCATATTCGGTCTACCTGGTCGGTTTTGGTTATATATTCATTTATTTATTTATTTTTTTATATATTTTTTTAGTTTCCTCGCTAGACCTCCATCAAGCTTAGAAAAACACCACCTAGACCCCTTTCAAGATAAATTTGTACATTTTTCGGTAGAAAAATTTCCCGGCCGATGGCCGGTTCCTTCTAATATTAGAGGCTCTCTATCACTCGCCAGGAAAAAAATCGACACCTAAATGGCACAAAAGGTCTTGATATTGACAAAGAAATGAGGCGAAATGTCTCAAAATCGCCAAACTAATAGAACCAATTAACGTCTTAAAATCTCAAAACTAATATGCTAATCGTGAGGGAGAAGGAGGTCCAGAAAAAGTGAGTACTGCCCCCTTAAGAAACTACACTCGTAATTCAATCATGAACATTATACTTCTAGTACAAGATCACGGAGAGGAACATAACTTATGTGGCCAACTGTACATTGGTCTACTGGGTCTAGCCAACAAAACTATGGATTAACCCTTTGAGGATTATGACGCAATATGGCAGTTTATTCTGGCTATCATTAAGACGATTTTATTCAGAATACCTGGAAGGGTGTGTGGACATCAGAGGATTTATTGGGCCAGTCTTTAACCTTTACACTCCCACATATCATTGTTTTGCTATAGATAATCGTAAACAAATGCCAAAATGAACTGCTAAAACTCTTCATGATCCTCAAGGGGTTAAGCTATTAGGTATTGATGCAAAAATGACACCTTTATCGTAGTATAACGGTTTGTTGGTTTTATATATCAAATTACAATTTTTTATTTTGTTGAGGATAATGTTTAGATTGTAACATCATTGTCGATTCCTCCATGACGTCATAATGGTGTGCAAAAATGGTAATTTATTGTTATTATTTATGTTTGTGTATTTTATGTCAAAGTACAGTTTTATTTAATTTATTATTTTTACATTATAATATTTCTTTGTATTTATATATACAGTATATCTTATTATATAATTATATATATATACAGTATATATGTATATATATATATATATATATATATATATATATATATATATATATATACGGTATATAATATATATATATATATATATATATATATATATATATATATATATATATATATATATATATATACCGGTATATATATATATATATATATATATATATATATATATATATATATATATATACAGTATATAATTATATAGTTATTAATATGTGTGTATTTGATAAAATGCAAGAAATATGTATTGTACGCATTTATTATACTTGTAGAATTCAATTGACAAAATCAGTTCATTGATATCAATAAGCCCAAATATGGTTTTAATAGCACAGGTAAAATATAGGATATCTATGCAACATACTATACCTTTATTTACCAATACAGTACCAGTGCCTTCCTTTTAATACCGCAGGTAAAATATAGGATATCTATGCAACATACTATACCTTTATTTACCAATACAGTACCAGTGCCTTCCTTTTAATACCGCAGGTAAAATAAAGGATGTCTATGCAACATACTATACCTTTATTTACCAATACAGTACCAGTGCCTTCCTTTTAATAGCACAGGTAAAATAAAGGCTATCTATGCATCATACTATACCTTTATTTACCAATACAGTACCAGTGCCTTCCTTTTAATAGCACAGGTAACATAAAGGCTATCTATGCAACATACTATACCTTTATTTACCAATACAGTACCAGTGCCTTCCTTTTAATAGCACAGGTAAAATAAAGGCTATCTATGCAACATACTATACCTTTATTTACCAATACAGTACCAGTGCCTTCCTTTTAATAGCACAGGTAACGTAAAGGCTATCTATGCAACATACTATACCTTTATTTACCAATACAGTACCAGTGCCTTCCTTTTAATAGCACAGGTAACATATAGGCTATCTATGCAACATACTATACCTTTATTTACCAATACAGTACCAGTGCCTTCCTTTTAATAGCACAGGTAACATAAAGGCTGTCTATGCAACATATTATACCTTTATTTACCAATACAGTACCAGTGCCTTCCTTTTAATAGCACAGGTAACATAAAGGCTATCTATGCAACATATTATACCTTTATTTACCAATACAGTACCAGTGCCTTCCTTTTAATAGCACAGGTAACATAAAGGCTATCTATGCAACATATTATACCTTTATTTACCAATACAGTACCAGTGCCTTCCTTTTAATAGCACAGGTAACATATAGGCTATCTATGCAACATATTATACCTTTATTTACCAATACAGTACCAGTGCCTTCCTTTTAATAGCACAGGTAACATAAAGGCTGTCTATGCAACATATTATACCTTTATTTACCAATACAGTACCAGTGCCTTCCTTTTAATAGCACAGGTAACATAATGGCTGTCTATGCAACATATTATACCTTTATTTACCAATACAGTACCAGTGCCTTCCTTTTCAATTGATGCTGGCTACTATTAGACGACATTATTCCGTTTAAGATGCTCCTCCAGCAATTGACAACCTTCGAACTATCTTGATTAACCCTTTTTACAAACAGGACCTTCCTAAACTGCACAAACTCGTCTAAACATAACTAATATAAAATGAAAGACTATAAGTTAAATTAATTTACAATAAGACCCCAGCACCAGAGCCTGAGGGACTTCTATTCCGAGTGCCACAAATATACAATGCATCTTTTCATACAGCTATGTGCCATCCTGGTCAAAACTCTAACCGACGTTCCTGGCTCTTAACCCCATATGTACTATCAACGTCTGTGTATCTTTATTTTGGCTACTATTACACGGTTTTATTCAGTTTTAAAAGGACCTACAGCATTTAACAGGCTTCGATCTATCTCACTTAACCCTTTTTACTACCACAGATCCTTTGCTTAAACTGCACAAAATCGTCCAAATATTCCTAGAATCAATTTAATAATACGTCGCCGGTAACGAAAGGATTAACTTTATAAATCCTGGTGTCAAACGAAAGCCGAGTCTATTATTTTTCGTTTTTTATACTGTATATGTAAAGGTAAATTTATGGTTCATGGTTCAAATTATGTCTTTGGAAGTGATAAAATGGATAAAAACGATGCTATGTCATGTTAATTATCTTGCATTTCTTTTCATATTTATTCAAGTCTTCAAACAAAATTGCTCCGGTTTGACACCCTGATTGTGGGATAACTTGCATTTATATCAGTGATATAGGTGACGAATATTGTCAGCACAATGACACAATTCTCATCATATTCTGGTTCGCATTGGACGATTTTCTTTAGCTGAAAATCTACCTCCAGGAATCAAAGGGAAACAAAATTGCTCCGGTTAAACATCCTCTCCTTCTCACACAGACAAGGGTGAGCGCCACATTCCACTAGACCAACATTTCTTCACGGGCTACAAGCAGAACCGAGTCAGATCAGAGGAGGTGCTGGTCAGTGTCCTTATTCCCTTCACTCAACAGGTTAGTAGTTTACGAGGCACAATATACAATACGTTGTATACCTTAAGGGGACGTTATATTTTGTGTTTATATATTAGTTATTATTACCGGTGTTTATATGTGTTTTAGTTTGCTCCCTAGACCTCTATCAAGTTTAAATAAACAGCATCCCAAAGACCCCCCTTCGCGATAAATGTGTACATTTTTCGGTAGAAAAATGTCCTGGCTGAAAGCGGGTTCCTCCTATACTACAGGCTCATTATCACTCGCCAGGAAAAAAATGATACCTAAATGGCACGAGGGGTCTTAATATTGACAAAGAAATGGACAACATTTGTACCTGTTACGTCTTATTTATTTTATTTCAGCTATGTTTACACGATTCTATGAAGCTTCGGGTGGATATATGGTAGCTAAAGGGATTAATTGAGATAGTTTATAGCTTTAATAGGTAGACGTCCTTCTTAAGCTGAACAAAATCGTCTTATTCTTGCCAGAACAAAAGAGCATCACCGGTACTGCACAGGTTTAGTGATGTTCCACACTGCCATTATTTTGCATGGAGACCCTAATATTTTGTATCTTTCTGACCATACAGGAAGAATACATCCTGGGTTACAAGCAGTCGAGGCGCAGACAAGATGACCTGGCCATTGTGAACGCCGGCTTCCGAGTCAGGTTTATCCCGGGGTCAAGTGAGGTCAGCTCCCTGGGGATGGCTTTTGGGGGGATGGCTGCCACTCTAGTCATGGCCACTAATACCAGCAAGGTCAGACAAGACATTCTATTTAAGGGAATTACCCACCTCGCTTTTTTTCTCTTTCTCTCCCTCTCTCTTTGGCTTGTATCCATTCTGCCCCATTCAGCCAACTATATGAAGACGTTTATCCCCATTTAGGTGTCGATTTCTTCCTGGCGAGCAATAGCGATCCAGCATTGTATGGAGAATCCGGCTTCGCCAGAGACATTTTTCTATCGAAAAAATAACAAATTTAGCTTTTTTTTTTTTTTTCTCTATGTGAATGAGGGAGACAAAAGGCATAACTGCCTGCAGTGAGTGCCTCCCCCAGATTTCAAAGAGTGACAGGGCCGAAATCAAGGGACGTTCGATCTAAAATGCCTGGACACACGGAGTTTGAAGCAATTTAAGTCATAGGAAGAGGGAAAGACTGATTCTGGGAGAGAATTCCATAGCTCAGCAGTTGAATAGAAGAAAGTCTGAGAATAGCGTTTCACTCTTGGGTTGGAGAGTTGCACAGGGTAGGGGTTGGATTTTGTTTCAAGGCGGGTACTACGTACCCTACGTAGAGGAGGTGGTATAAATACACTGGGAAAGCTCCGAGGAACACTGATTATTGTAGTAGCGATCTGAATAGTGAGAGATATACAACATTGCGGCGAAGAGAAAGAGATTGCAGAGAATTGGTGAGTGGACGGGAGTTAAAGATACGAAAGGCTTTCCTTTCTACTTTATCTAGGAGTGCGGTGTGAGAGGATCCTCCCCACACATGTGAACAATACTCAATACAAGGATGCACTGTGCCCCTGTACAGAGCAAGTAGCTGCGCAGGGGTGAAGAACCCCTTGAGGCGGTTGAACACACCTAGCTTCTGGAAGCCTGCCTTAGAGAGACTGGTAATATGGTCTTTCCAAGTGAGAGCAGAAGAAAAAGAGACACCGAGAACATTGAGGGAAGATGAAGGTTGATTTTTGTATTGTTGAAGAATAAGGGATAGTCCTCTGGAGGTTCCTGACGGGTAGTAAGATGGATAAATTGAGTTTTGGAAGAATTAAATGTAACAAGGTTTTCTCTACCCCAATTGGAAATCGTAGCTAGATCAGAAGCTAAGCATTTTATGGCTTCATTACGTTTACTTTTGAGGGACTGCTGGCTGGGGTGTGCTGGAAAACTAATTGAATGGTGTAAAGTAGAGTCGTCTGCATATCAATGGATGGGACTAGATGTAGCCTACAGTTGAGAAGATCATTTAAGAAAATTAGAAAGAGAATATAAGATAGGACAGAACCCTGAGGAACACTGGAGTTGATAGGATGAGGAATTGAGCGATGGCCGTCCACAACCGCAGCTTGCTGTCAAAGAGCTATACAATACCACATGGAACACATAACATTGTACACATAATACAGTAAACACAAGCAAGGGAAGAAAAGCTGTCACTACCTATATTAAATGTGTGATAAGTAAATCCCGGCCTGTGATTGGCTAAACCGTGTGAGCCCGTCAGTCAGTCTTCACCTCTTTCTTACTTCCTTTGTTTATCAAGTATATATTTTGCTCGTCTTTACTTTATAATATAAACGTTATTATTGTGTTTCATGTGATATTTAATAACTCTTTAGATCCGATTAAGACTGTAATTTATTAAGTAATCATTAAAATTACTTAAACATATCTAGTTTAATGAATAAATAAGGAATAATAAAGATAATGATAAGTATATTATCAGCTCTGCCGCTCATTTTGGCCAGTTAGCTAGGGTACTGATAAGGTAGCCAATCATGAGCCATGATACAAACACCAGTTAGAAGCCATATGCACGGGTCAACTGAATGGAGTATAGTCGAGACAGAGTAAGGGGCGAGGAAACGCGAAAGTAGTCCCGGACCCTAAGAATTGGAACTTTAAATGTTGTTTCTGTTCGGACTCTGTCTCGAGTCGGCCACCACCAGCTATGAGGTATGTGCCTGAGTATAATACATATGCATACGTGGGGGTCTAAACATGAGAGAAACATAGGTCCAGAAAACCCTATACCCCCCTTAACCCATTCTGTACCAGCAACATTTTTGTCATTATACTCTGGCAACTATTAGGCAACATTATTAAGCTTAGGAAGGACGTCTACTAATTTAAAGGCAACTAATTATCACAATTTACAGAGTCTAAAAGGCCGCGTCTGGGACCACTCTTTACTGGAGGACGGTATCAAGCTGCTCGTTCAGGAATTGACTCTGGACTCCAATGCTCCAGGGGGCATGGTCGACTACCGCAGGACATTGACTATTAGGTAATATTTATTAATAGATTGACAAATACATTTGTAATGCTTAAATACGTGGTTATATAATATATAGCTATTTAAGGGGGTAGGGTTTATATATATATATACATGTCGAGTAAATCTTCCTAATATACGTGAGCTAATTATTTGTTAAGAAATGGGCCAAATCGACTTAAAATCTTCGACCTAATTGTGCGAACGTCTTAAAAGATCATAACTAATGGGGCTAAACATGAGGGAAAAGTAGGTCCAGAAAAACTCTATACCAACCCAAGCCCCTTATATATATATACATACATACATAACATTTTAAGACTGAGTGCTCCACACATACGTGCAGTTTCAGTCTCTTGTCCTAATGGCGGCGTTCCAAGCAACCCTGTTAAGGGCTGCTTCACTTGTCAAGTTTTTGGATTTGAGATCGACACGTATAGTGCGATCCCAGTTCTTCCTCGGTCCACCCCTTGGTGCAGCTCCCTCCACAATCATAGATCTGCATTTTTTCACCCAATTTTGCTTATCCATTCTCTCCACATGTCCATACCATCCCAGTCTACTTGTACTGGTGATGGGCTGGTCTATCAGAACGAGAACTGAGCGATCTCTGCCATACCCATGGCTTACTCTGACTGTTCCTTTTACTTACATATTTTCTAGATCTCAAGTGACGGTGTCTCTTCCGTGGATTAACCTCCCAATCTACCAAGATTGGAAGCCAAAGCGTCACATTTTTCCTTTGCCCCTTAACTTTCTCTTCATAATTGCTGAGGGGCACAGGGCCCTGGGTGGGTCTTTGGTTTCCCGGGCGTTTCTGCACCCTCCTCAGCTCCCCGCCATGGAGTGGCTTCGGTCACCCAGGCTTTATTATGGTCGGCAGGGAGGGTTCTGTGGGGGCGCTCGGTTATGGCCTTGGCCTTGCTTGGGGCCTTGGGGCTGTTCGGCCAGGCAGCTTGGGGAACAACAAAAACAACAACAACAACTTGTACGCATCACCTACCTAATACTCTTTGTATACCTACTGTAAACGTCTCCTCAGCTCAACATTTGTTATTCTATCCTGCAGCCTGGCCCCACACATCCATCTCACCATTCTCATCTCAATACGTTCCATTCTGTTGACATCCTCTACTTTAACGGCCCATGTTTCTGAGGCATACGTCATTGCACTTCTAACATATGCGGCATAAACCTTTCCCTTCAGGGGGAGAGGCATTATTTTCATGGTCAAAATTTGCAGCAGTTCTCTGAACTTCCCCCAGCCACATCTAATTCTAGCGACAGTGGCAGCCTAGGCCCCACCACCGGCAAAGATGGTATCTCCTAGGTAACAAAACTTGTCCACCAACTCCAATGACTCATTTCCAAAATTCACAGCCACAGGATCATCATTTAACACAAGCTCGCCTTTGCATACTATGCACTTAAATTGATCTATTTCTGACTTATCCTTCGGCAGGGATCCCTTTATTCTACTACAGCGCTTACCCCCATGGTGCAGCCAGCGTCGACAGATGCTACATTGAATCGAGTTACCGCCCACACACTGCACATGGGTGTGCACCGCTCTTTTACACATTGCCTCATCTCAATCTACAATGCATAACCTCTGTACCAGAAACGTATTTTCCATTTTAGCTCTCTGCTAGTACTATGCCCCATGTCGCGGTGGGGGGACTTCAGAGCCGGCGACTGGAGCTTGATGGGGTAGGGTTTTTACCCTCCCCTTCAGCTTTCGTCGTCGGCTTGACTAATTTTGCGTAGTTTGTATTTCTTATTTCTATCTATTTCCTCTTCTGTTCTTATTCTGTCTCATCAGGTTGTCCTTCGGGCGGCCTATATCATATACCACCCTGTTCGGCCCTCTTAATTGGCATGGGTAGGTTGTTGGCTCCTGACCTGATTTGTCTCTCGGTTGCTGGTGCGGTCGGGCTGACTCGATTCCCCTCAGAAGTGCAATTTGTTTGCATCTCGTGATTTGTTCTTCCTTATGCCTGATCTCTCATTTTTCGCCCATAATCACTTCTTGATTGGCGCTGCAGTGTAGCAGTTCTAGCCTCATCCTTCGGCCCTGCCCTGTAAGAGCTCTGCTGTAGAGCTTATGTGGTCCGGCTGAACTGATGAAATGGCGAGAAATGTCTGCATGTCTTCACCTTCCTAGATTTGTTCACCTCCTGCCCTTCCCTATCTATCTCGTCTTGAATAGTCATCCATCTTGTTCTAATCTTTCGGGCCAGCCCTATGAGATTGCCTTTGGGGAACTCAGTGGTCTGGTTAAACTAATTTATCGGAAAACAATCTATTTTACTTCAGCTACATTTAGACGATTTTATGAAGCTTATGGAGGATATGTGGTAGCTATAATGATTAATTAAGATAGTTTGTAAAAATGTTATGGGTAGATATCCTTCCTAAGCTGAATATAATCATTTAATAATTGCCAAAACCTAATGAAAAGGACGCCACCGGTACTGAATGGGTTAATATATACGTGTCTATACCGCCTGTCCGCAGCTTTTTCTTCAAGTTCTTCCTGAGCGTCCAAGGGTTGGTGGGTGTGGGACCTGTACTGACGGTGGGGGAGGAGGCAGCCATACACCCAAGGTCATGCCATCCAAGAGCTGCCACACAAATTTTCCAGCAGGTGAGATCGCGTTAACCCCTTCTGTACCGGGAACGTCTTTTATATTTTCTTGTAGCTATATTTAGAAGATTGTGTGCAGTTGAAGAAGGATCTGTGGTAGTGAAAAGGGTTGTTGTTGTTGTTGTAGTTCACCAGACTGTCTAGCCAAGCAGGCGCGAGTCTGGTAGACCGAAGCCATTCAGATGCTCGGGCCCCCGAAGGGGCCAGGAAGAGATGAGATCTGTCTCTGAGAGAGCAGCTGGGGAGGGGATCATCAGCCAACAAGCTCGCACCCTCAGGCCATTGCCCCCACCGTCCGCAGCTTATCTTGCAGTGCAGTGAAAAGGGTTAACTGAGATAGTCTGTGGCCTCTTGATTGTTACACGTCCCTCTTAAGCTGAATGAAATCGTCTAATACTTGCGGGGATAGAATGAAATGGACGTCACCGGTACTGAATGCAGTTAATGAAGAGCCATAATAGTGATGGAGTTAATGCCTAGACCACTTCAAATATAGTAACATTACTGTACCGTATTCCAAGTAAGTACGCCAACAAATTTGAACATTAACTTCTATGACTCACAAAGACTGGAGTAATCGAGCTAATATGTCTACCATTTGGGAAGGGTCAGCCAGGGAATGGGTGTGGAAATTGAAAGCCCACTTACTCTAGCCTATTTTTAGTTACAGAGGTTAGGGTTCACGATTTTTGGCCTAGCTATTTGGAACAGGGTATAGTATTAACTCAATTGGCTTGTAAAGACAAGATTGGTCAGGCAATGAAGCCACAATGAACCCTTTCTGTACCTGCGACTGTTTTTCATTTTCTTTATTACTCTAGCTAATTTTAGAGGATTTTGTGCAATTAATAGAAGGATCTGTTTCAGTAAAACGAGTTAAGTGAGATTGTTTGAAGCCTGTTAATTGCTAGAGGCAATTTTGAAATTGAATACAATTGTCTAATAGTTGCCATAATAAAGTTAAAAGGACGTCGCCGGTATAGAAAGGGTTAACAGAACTTGTCTTCATTCAGGAGGATATGGTTGGTAAAGTTCTGGAATACAATGCATGATGTGTCCCTTCTCATATACTGTATATCATGTTTTGCAATTAACATTATAAGCAGGATATCTTATTTATAAACATAATATAGCCAACATTGAATTATTATCTTGCCACCCTAGCCCTCTTTGAAGTATTCTGCGAAGTTAGAGTGGTTAGTGGGTGACCAATACAGTTCATGTCCTGCTTATTGACTAATAGGTAGTGAACAAACTGATTATTCTATTATAGTACAGTATATACACCAACATAATTATACAGTTATTTTTACCTAAATTCCATCATAATTGTTCTTGACGGAAAGTCAATGCTTATACAACTAGAGGGTCACTCAGGAGAGGGCATACTTCCGCTTACGGTGGTGTAGGTATGTGCTCTACCGATCTCCTCCTATATGTAATCACTTCTTCCCTGCCGCATATCCTATCTGCCCATCAAATTTCGTAATAATCGGTTCATAACTCTTTGAGATTCCTTGTTTACTGACAGACAAACAGACAAACAAATGGAGGCAAAAACATAACATCCTCCAACTTCGCTGGCAGACGTAATAAATTATTTTCGGAGTTACAAATTAGTGAAATTTATAAAGAATTATTGCTCTGTGAATTCACTGAAGCTGTATCACCCAATTAACAGTTTTCTTTAGATCGCTTTTATGCCGTAGATGTCTGCTTTATATGAACAGACTGTAGGCATAGGTAGTATTTACTTGGACTTGTTGTGTTAATGGGTCTAACCGGATACCTCGGGGGTGCACGAGAAAGAACCAATTATTTAGCTGGGATTCGAAATCAGACCCCCAGGATTGAGAGCTAGGCTTTGATACAACTATACCAGTATTTCGTAAATCCCAAATAACTTGGTCAGGTATGTAACACATCTATGATAATGGCATTATTATTCCTAAAGTCTATTTTGTTTCCAGGTGATGGTTAATTGTTATGTTACTATCTAGGTTACTCAGCTATTACGTAGATTGTTTAGCAAAATGAGTTGTTAATTATGAAGCTTGGCATTAATACGACACAGAGACATAGTACATTTATATTTGTATAATAGGTATCGATAAATCAGTTGTTAAGGGATTCAATTTATTATCAGCTGAAATAAAACTGACTATATTAGTATTGCAAACCACCTGACTTTTACACCAAAACGTTTCCAGTAAGTATATGCTCCTATACTGTGGTAGGTCCCTGATGCCCAGAAAGCTGTTGATCCCATTGGTCGGCCGATGATGCACAACTGGGGCCTGCAGCAGTCCAGTGGAGAAGCCGTGTACGTGGGTGATCTTCCTGGGCTCCGTGGTGAACTGTCGGCAGCCTTCGTGCTCTCAACCCGTGCCCACGCTGCCATTGTCTCCATCGATGCGTCCGAGGCCCTTATTATGGACGGTGTAGAGGCCTTCTTCTGTGCTCGAGACTTACCAGGTAATATATACAGTATTTTTATTCTGCTATCGTAATTTAGCTGGACCATTAACCCTCTCAAGATTGTGACACATTTTGACAGTTTATTCTGGCTATCATTTGACGATTTTATACAGTTTAAGAGGGATCTGTGGGAATTATAAGGGTAAAGACTATCTCAATTATTAACCCTCTGACTTCATTATACCCTTCCAAATTTGATTACAATCTTCTAATAATAGCTGGAAAACAGAAAATAAATGCGTATTGGACCTTGAAAGGGTTAAGTTCCAAAAACTAACTTCTTATGTTTGGTAATAACTATCTTACTTTGGTAGATGATCAAAGTGGTCACTATTCATGACACTATTTTCTTGTAATTCATTTATTTAACACACATGTCATAGAACTGTAGCTAGAGGGCACCTAGGGAGCGAATATTGTTGTTTGTTAAATATTGAAGACTGCTCAAATACAATTAAGCGATCGAATATTTGCAAGCATCCCTCATTCCCGTTATGAGCTAGATTTGTCCCCTAATCCAGAAAAAATTCACCAACAATAACAAAAGTCAGATGATATTCGACTTGAAATTAAATGGAGTCAAAGAGTCGTTGAGGAACAGTCTTATACTCTCAGCCTTTACTGTACATGACTGAAAACATACCTAACAAGTGATGAAAATGTCTCCACAGTCCCAAAACTGGCACATATTGCAAACAAACTAAATGGAAAAAGACGGTGGTAGACAATGGTAGGCTGCATGTGAATTTACGTAATAGATTATAAAATGGCATATGAATTTGTCCAGGAGATATTTCCTGTGTAGGTCTTTATTAACCCCTACTGTACCGTAGGATACAGTAATAAAAGTCCCCCCCAGTCCCAAGCAATGTGGCCAAAATGGCAAGATAGAACAACCTTCCACCTCAAGAGATGAAGCAAGACTGGCTCTCCCACCCTTCAGTGGGTCTTATATAAGCTAAGAAGTGTTGCCATATCGAGAGCAGTGCTCAAACGGTTGTGGTACCAGGTAAAGCCTTGTACAGACAGTTACAAGGAAAGTACACTACCGACGGCTCCTAGCCGTCACTGGGACTGGGGAGTGAATTATCTACTGACGGCTAGTAGCCGTCGCTGGGATTGGACAGGTTAAGGATTTGGCTCTAACTACACCACATACATTATTTGACTGAATATTGTGAAAGGGTAACCATTCTGGAACATGTTTGGGGTGGGTATCATGTCGAATTGTAGTCAAACATTTGTCCTCAAGACTAATTCTTCTAATAGGTTCAGTTCGTTTATATGTATTACAACTTTTAATGGGATATTATATGAGTGAATGTATAAAATAGTTGCGAAGATATTGTATGCTTACCTCTTGAGGATAATGATGCGTTTTGACAATGTCCTCTGGCTACCATTAGACAATTTTAAGCTGCTTAAAAAGTATTTGTAGGAATGAAAAGGGTAAATGTTATCTCAATCAAACCTCTGAGTTCCAAATGCCTTTCATAATCTGAATAAAATTGTCTAATAATATACCCATTAACGTAGAAACAAAATGCGTCTTCGTTCCTCAAGGCGTTAAAACAGAATATCTATAGGATTTTCTATGCATCTTACTGACCGACTTGACAAATGTATCGAGAGGCAGCGTTGCCACTCTTTTCCACCTGGGTACCGAATTCTGCTCCATCTTGTATTGATGAGGAGGGAAGTCATGGGAGGTGAGGCTCAACCTATTATTGTATCCCACGGCCGCTATAACCCCTTCTATACCAGGAAACATCTTTTTAACTTGGTTCCGGCTACCATTAGACGATTTTATTCACTTTAAAAAGAACCTCCAGCAATTAACAGGCTTCAAACCATCTCACTTAACCATTTATACTACCACAGATCATTCTTAAACTACACAAAATCGTCTAGATATAGCAAGAATAAAATTAAAAAGACGTTGCAGTATAGTAGGGGTTAATAACTCTTACAAAATAATTGACCAAACAGCTGGCCTTGGGGTACAATAATATAACTATCCTCCCCCCCCCCCCATGACTTAATAACAGCTAGCCGTGGAATTATCTTGGGACAAAGTCAAATTAGACGGGAGCATAACTACGAGCGTACGATTAATGTAAACAAAACGACGACACTCTCACTCCCGCTAACACAACCCTTACTCTATGTTTTAGGAGGATGTTTCCGTGAAGAACCGATATTGATGTTAATCTTATGAAGGTATAACCTAAAGCAAATTAACCAGGTGAATTAAGAGTAATAGTTATAGTTATCTATCATGTGTTACAGAAGAGAGGAACAACATTGGATGGGGAGAGGATGTTGAGGAGGTGTTCGCGAGAGAGGTGGTGGTGTGTGTTGGTCAGGTGGTGGGGCTGGTGGTGGCTGAGGACCGTCAGACAGCCAAGGCGGCAGCTGCGAGGGTCAAAGTTCAATATCGTGACCTTACACCTCCAATTATCACGATACAGGTAAACACACACTGAATAAAAATAAAGATAATTTTTTTATCTTTTTTTTATTAATAGTTTAACCAGACCACTGAGTTACAACATGTAACTCTCATAGGGCTGGCCGAAAATAATAATAATCATAATAATAATAATAATAATAATAAACAGAAGAGGAAAGAAAACAAATAATAAATATAATTATAAACATAATAATATACATAATTAAAGTTGCAAGCAACGTTGTCCGGGGTTCAAGCGGTTTACACGCAGGGTACTGTGTTGGATACAAGGGCTGTGTCACATAATATATGAACAGATCATTTAACTTTTAACCCGTGGAGCCCCGGCTAGTTTTGTAATGTTTGTTCACCAGAACCCGGCCGGTTTTAAAAAAATTGTTTTATTCCAGAAACAATAGCGAATGGGTTAGGAATGAAGGAAAAACCACGAAAAACCGCTCAAAAAGCTTAAAAAATGGTCCTACAGAGCCCCCGAAAACGTATTTTACAAGAGTAAAAAATTGAAGACAATTACCCCAAAAAAACAGGTTATTGCGCGCTCACGCGCACGCACGTGGACTTTGAGAGTTTTCAACCATCGGCACGGTTGCGTGGGATACGTACACAGTTCTCATACAAATCTGAGCCCTCTTGAGTGGCTACACCTGAGGTTACGGTCGGCGCAATTAGGGTGACGCGTCAGGCGCGTCTCTGGGGCTGTGCGTTACATACATCGCCGACGCGTCAGACGCGTCGCTGGGGCTGTACGGGTTAAAGCTTGATGGAGGTCTTGGAAGGAAACTAAAAATAAAAAAATAAAATATATATAAACAAATCAATACACATGTTTCCGACCTATACATATAGGATGCCATATACTCGAGCAGCAGTCTTAGTGGGATCCTCTGACCATCTCCCAAGGTGGTCCAGAGGCCATCATTAACCCTTGTCTAGCGGGGTGTTTTGGGCTCATTTGGGAATATTCAGGCCCTCCTGAAAGATAAATCAAGCATCTGCATGCATGAAAAAAGAAATATTTAGCAAAAAACTAGGCACTAAAAGCTTCAAAATGAGACCAGAACGAGCTACGTAGCACTCGTGGTTCTCTTGAAGTGGTGCCACGAACATGGAAGTTTAGCATATATCGGTATATTTTTCCCAGCTATGGTCACTACTGGCTACACTGCCGGCCTCTCGAGAACACCGGGAACATGAGTTAATGGGCGGCGGTAAGCCCTGGGATTCGGCTGTCTGGCCCGCTGCGCTCCCGGCCTTTTGCACTCGATTTTAACCCTTTAAAAGCCTTAATAATGCTCCTAACTTGCTGCAAATTGGTGCACGACTTAAGTCGAGCGCCGCTCTTTAAGGGTTAAGGGCAAGTACTGATTTGGTTTCTGAACCCCCTTCCCCTTCATGTTTAATCCCATTAGCTTTCAAATTTCAAGAGTTTCACCCCTCTCTTTGTCAATTATAAGACATTTCATGCCATTTTGATGTCTCTTTTTCCTGGCGAGCGAAAGCGAGCCTGTACTATGGGAGGAACCGGCCTTCGTCCAGGATATTTTCCCTACCGAAAAATGTACAAATTTATCTCTAAGGGGGCCTTGGAGGTATCATTTAACCCATAACTCGCGGCGATCGTCATGTGATGGGAGAGAGGAAATAGGCCATCTGTACGGTGCCCGTCATATGACGGCCGCAATTTTGAGGCTATTATGAGGGCTGAGAGAGAGGCCAGGCATTGGCAGAACATAAGGGGGCTCCAACCGCTCGCCACAGCGTGCGGGGACACAGTGAGGCCTGAGCTACGGCTGTCTCACTGATGTGCAGTGTTTCACACAGCAAAAACAGCCAATATTGCCCCTATTTTACCGATTTTGGCATTCAGTTGCACGTTCGTTGCAAGATAACCAGATTTCGTACAGGGATGATTCAGGTGTCACTGGAAAGCTGTATCATTGTAATTTCATGGATATATATTTGTATTACGCTCTGGCTCTTGCTTATGTATGAAAAAGAGCATGAAATGAAGGTAGTTTTCGGCAATTATACCTGCCTGGCGCTACGGTGATGTAAACAAGACAGCCCTCACTAATTGAGTTAAAGCTTGATGGAAGTCTTGAGAGAAATTAAGAATGATAAACATATATATAAATAAATGAACATATCAATACAAATCTCCCTGTACAGGATGCCATAGAGAAGCAGTCTTGGTGGGATCCTCTGACCATCTCACAAGGTGATCCCTCGTCCCTCATTAACGCTGCTGACTGTACGCTAGAGGGAGAACTGCACGTGGGAGGACAGGAACACTTCTACATGGAGCCTAACACACATCTGGCCGTGCCTAAGGTATTTTGGTGGGGATTTTCTTTGATATTCTTCTGTAATTATGGCTCTGTTACTCCCATTATTCCTTTTATTATTTTTAACATAGTTTCTTAACACCATTTTCTTTTCTATTCTTCTATGATTATGGCTCTGTTACTCCGATTATACCTTTCATTATTTCTACCACCTTCTTTACCGGTGACATCTTTTTTTTTTTAGTTTGTTTTAGCTATATTAAGAAGATTTTGTGCAGCTTAAGAAGAATCTGTGATAGTAAAAAGGGATATTTAAGATAGTTCGAAGCCTGTTAACTGCTGGAGGCCCTTCCTATTATGAATAAAATAGCCTATTACTAGGTAGCATAAAACGAAAAAGACATTGCCCGTACCCAAGGGGTTACCATCGTTCTTAACCCCCGTAACCCCCAAGTGAAATTAATGAAAGCATATGATTTTCCCAGGATTTGAACCTATAATATTTCAGTAGGGGAGGTGTGGTGGAGTGGTCTTGCCACTGGCCTGGTAATCCAAAGGTCCCGGGTTCAAATCCCGATGTATCAATGGGAAGATATTATTGGGATGGAATTTGTGCTGTACCTAGTATCAGTGCATTACCACAAGCCCACCGAAACGTCAATAAAATACCCTCATTGTTCCCTGATTAAATAGCACTGTATGAATATTCCCATATTCAAAATATGCTATAGGGGTGCAATGCCTGGTGAGTTATCTGCTCAACAGGTGGCGTTGTGTGTGTGTAAGTGTGAGAGTCCGAGTGTAGGGGGTGAGACAGTGAAGCACGGGAATGAGGTGGCTTCAGAGATGGGGTCGTTTCGGGCCATGAGTGAGCACCGTGCCTCATGTGAAGGCAAGATGGCAGGTGCTCGTTGTACTCTACGTGCTTCACATGTCTCACTCCCTAGACTGGAACAAGTCCTCACGGGCTTCACTGTTCATTGTAAAGCGGTGAATGTTAAGGCTCTCAGCCTATGCCCGAGAGGAAGTAAGTTGGAATATAGAAAAAAAAAAAATAAAAAAAATACAGAACTTACATGCTCTAACCATTATACCATCAAGACAGGGTAGTGGTGACAGTATTAGTAATGATGGTGACAGTACTATAGTCTGTTCATTCTAGGTTGGGCAAAAATCATAACCCCTAACCTCTCATAATTAAAAAAATGTACTGGAGTAATCAAGCTAATCTTTCTACCAAATAAGAAACCTTGGCTAGGGAATATGTGTATAAATTGACAGTTCATTTGCTCTAGCCATTTTTGAGTTACAAAGGTTAGAGGTTACAATTTCTGCCTAACCTAGAATGAAAGGACTACAGTGATGATAGTGATAGTAACAGTGATGATAGTGATAGTAGTAGTGATGATGGCGATAGTAGTAGTGATGATGGTGATAGCAGTACCCCTTAACATTTTTAGGTAATCTCTGACAGCACGGCAGGGGCGAGGTCTGCCATCTCAGATTGCCTTGTTTATTATGGAATCTTCATTTGACCACTTGTGGGTTTCAGGCTATAATGAAGTTGATGCCATAAGCATCGGTATTAAGCAGAAATACAATACTAACGTAGATGTCTTATGGATAAAACGTATCTTGAATTTAGTTGTATGTAATTATAAAATAATGTACTACAACCGCATTTTAGCTGGTAATTCTGCAAAATATCAATCTACAAAAATACAACTTCCTTATAGCCTGAAACTCGCAAGTGGTCAATTACATATTTTTTCCACTAGGGTGAAGACGGTGAGCTGGAGGTGTTTGCCAGCAGCCAGAACCCCAGCAGAGAACAGGAGCTGGTGGCCAAAGTGCTGGGGGTTGCTCGGAACAAGATCACCTGTAGGGTTAAGAGGCTGGGGGGCGGGTTCGGTGGTAAGGAGACGCGCTCTTCTGTCGTCATTGTTCCTGTCTGCCTGGCTGCTGCGAGGTAAGCCAAAAATGTAAAAAATTATCTTGAAGGTGAGTCTAAAGGGTGTTTCTTTTAGCTTGATGGAGGTCTAGTGGGGATACTATAAAATAAATATATAAATGAATAAATATATAACAAACTAACCACAACCCCCTCAGGCTGGGGTGGGGGGGGAGCGAGTTTGGTGGTAAGGAGACACGCCCTTTACTCGTCATTGTTCCTGTCTATTTGGCTGCCGCGGGGTGAGCAACCCCCTTTTCCCTCATGTTTAGCCTCCTTAGTTATGAAATTCTAAGACGTTCGCCCCATTAGTTTGGTGATTTTAAGACTTTTCGATCCAGTTCTTTATCAAGACTTTCGTGCCATATACTGTAGGTATCAATTCTTTCCTGACAAGCGATATCGAGCATGTATTTATCACCTTGTATATATGTTAACCCTTAAAGATCGGGGGCGGACTTAAGTCCGCCCCCAATTTGCAGCAAGTCAGGAGCATTATTAAGGCTTTTAAAGGGTTAAAATCGAGTGCAAATGGCCGGGAGCGCAGCGGGCCAGACAGTCGACTCCCAGGGCTTACCGCCGGCCATTAACTCATGCTCCCTGTGTTCTCGAGAGGCCGGCAGTGTAGCCAGTAGTGAGCATAGCTGGGAAAAATATGCCGCTATATGCTAAACTCCCATGTTACTGGTATCACTATATGAGAACCACGAGTGCGAGTGCTACGTAGCTCGTTCTGGTCTCATTTTGAAGCTTTTAGCGCCTAGTTTTTTGCTGAATAAATTTATTTTCATGCAGATACTTGATTTATCATTCAGGAGGGCCTGAATATGCCCAAATAAGCCCAAAACCCCCCGGCTAGACAAGGGTTAATCTACATAAATAGTAATATCCCGATATCATGATATTGCATTTCGGATTTGGATACTGTATATACTGTATTGCTTTACATACGGTACTACACTACTACACGTTACACTTCTTGGTGGACATTTTAAACTGTCCATAAATTACATAGCATAGCTAGCTGTTAGTTTTGCGAAGATTGCTACTATGAGATATTTGTATTGTCAATGTTATTTACTGCATTGATGTAGATTATAAACTAAAGAAAATCGCCTAATCGTAACCAGATTAAGATGAAAATTAGGTAATGGTGATGAATGGGTTAAGAAGTTTTTAGTTTGCTCCCTGGACCTCCATCAAGTTTTTAAAAATACCCCCAAGACCACCCTTCAAGATAAATGTGTACATTTTTCGGTAGTAAAATGTCCCAGCCAAAGACCGGTTCCTTCTAAATAACAGTCTCGTTATTGCTCGCCAGAAATAAAAATTGACACCTAAATGGCTCGAAAGGTCTTAACATTGATCAAAATGGGGCGAAAGGTCTTAAAATTGCGAAACTAATGGGGCAAGTGTCTTAAAATCTATAAAATAATAGGGCTAAACATGAGGGAGAAAGAGGTCTAGAAAAATAACTCCTAAGTGAAAATCTCTCCTTAATAATTTTTGGCATGACCATAGGCTAGGTCGACCAGTACGGATCACCTTAGACCGAGATGAAGACATGTTGATTACCGGAGGCCGACATCCGTTCTTGTGTCGATGGCGGGTTGGCTTCTCTCGCCAGGGCATCCTCAAGGCCTGCGTCGCCGATCTCTTCGCTAATGCTGGTTGCTCGCTCGACCATTCCAATTACGTGATCGAGAAAGCTATTTTCACCGCATGTCATACGTACAGGTAAGAGTAGTGTAATAAATGTTGAAGTTGAACGCAATACTACGCCCTGTTCCAAGTAAGTAAGCCAAAACTCTTGAACATTAACCTCTATAACTCACAAAAGGGAAGGGTCAGCCTGGGAATAGGTGTGGAAATTTACAGCCCCTTTGCTCTAGCCATTATTAAGCTACATAGGTTAGGGTTCACAATTTCTGGACTAGGCCTACCTATTTGGAACAGGGTAGAGCTATGTATTTGTCTGATTTACAGACAAATACATATAAGGCTATTACATGTAAAGAAACAAAATGCATAAATCAAGAAAATATGAACTTACTCTGACACATGCAATGTCACGCTTGTTATAAAGAAGATATATCCGAACACATACAATTCAAACATAATTATCCTGTGATTTAAAATACTGATGGTCACAATGATAAGGATAACTTCACCTTCACATATTAGTGTTCTATATAATTATAGATGCACAGAGGAAGTGTGTGTGGAGTTACGTGGAGGGATAGACAGGCGAATGAGGAAGCATGAGAGTGGTGTGGTGTGTATGTAGATGTGTTGGAAAGTGTGAAAAGGGACACCTTGAGCTGGTTCGGCCATATGGAACGTATGGGAAGCGAAAACATTACTGAGAAAGGTTACGAGAGTGAAATGGAAGAACAGAAATGCAAACCGAGAGAGAGGTGGAAGGATGGGGTTAAGAAGTATATGCGTGAAACCGGTGTTAGATGGGGGGAGGGACGTCGACTGACTGTGGAAAGAGGTGCATGGGGGTATTCATTCGTGGTCACCCATTCGGCGTCTGGCAATATATGGATAGATAGAATTCCAAAGGGGTAAACAAAATGTTGTGTGTCTGCTTGACATACTGTACAATATATGCACTTAATATTGTCAAGGTGTTGAGTTGCATTTTTCCAGTGACATGACTATAGTATGTTTAATTTCAGCTGACGGTAAATTGCTATATCCCTTTCTTGATTATTCAGCTATTAAGATGATTTTGTAGTGTAATATGGCATTATTTGTCAAAAGCAGGACTAAGCAATAAAGAAATGTAAGATTCATTTGAAATGGAATCATGCATACTGTACTGTACATTGACTGAATATATATTGCGTATGCTCAACTCTTCCTTGAACATAATTTTTAGTATATTTGTATGTTACTTAGCTCCTATGACCTGGATGTTTAAATCACATGCCTGTCACCCCATCCTGGGATATTTGGCATGCAAATGCCTTGTTTATACATGTTTTATCTCCATAAATGTTGGTAGTACAATATGAAATGAAAAATCATTGTCATATTACCTTCATTCAGCTTGAGAATGGTGAAAAGCGCATTTTTCTGTTACTTTATTTGATGCTCATTGCAGCAAGAGCATCAAGCAACAATTCCACCGCTTGAGTGTGCGTACATAATTATACATGAGTGCGAGGAATAATCGATCAATACTGGTCTGTGTGTGTACATATGTGTGTGTGTGTACATATGTGTGTGTGTGTGTGTACATATGTGTGTGTGTGTGTACACACACACACACACACACACACACACACACCTACACTACCGAGGATTAACCTCCCATTGTAGTACCTGCACCCTCTTTACCCTGACCATACCAAAACAGTTTCTGTATGTATGTATGTTTGTATGCATACGTGAGCGTTTGTGTATACGGACATGTGCACACTTACTGCATGTTCTTATGTTCCTATATATGTATGTATATGTATGTGCGCACGTACGTGTATATACGTATGTTCTGTATATGAGTAAGTAAATAAATGTGTATATGTACTGTATACTTACTCTCATGGTTATTTTATGATAATTTGTATTCTGCACATGCATCATTATTGTATTTATTTATTTTGTTTGTAAACTAAGCTTACCATCCTCATATCTGTACATCTCATGTTCATCCACTAAATTGTAAAATGTGTATTTTCAGCTCATGAGGCTGCCATTCTTTAATAAACCGTTTATTATTATTATTATTATTATTATTATTATATGTGTGTGTTGATCACAGGGTCAAGGGATGCCTCAAACCAATGCCACATATACTTACTCTCATTCAGTCCCAGACTGACCCATGTGCCGGTCAGCATGATGCCATTATGTGAGAGGTAGGGAAGGGTAGATAATTGGGCGTGCTTGTGGGTGGAGGAGATGTTTGTTTGTTTTTTTTTTTTGGGGGGGAAGGTGTAGGAGAGGCTGAGGATGGAGCTTAGTTCATCATGCATCATGGTAAACTTGACGCTTGGTGTACCCGGTGTTGTGGCACAAAACACATATGATGCCATAATTATGGCGTCACCTGAGGATTAAAGGTTAACACAATAAAACACAACTTTATTGATCAGGTTAACCTTTTCCTTGAACTAATTATATAATAATAATGAAGGGAGATGGATCGGGAGACTGAAGAAAGATTTAGAGGTATATCTGCTAACATAGCCAGTTATTGCATGTCTATATTTAGTAATGCTATTTTCTTCATATACTGTAACTATAGGAGTAGCAGTCGCAAAGCTCAAAACAAATCTTAAATGTCCAATCAATAGTATAATATGCATAACTTCGTTGCCATTCTTGTCTTCAAATAAAGATATATCACTAATAAATTCAGCACTCTAAAAGCTAGAACCTTTGGCGACCATAAAGTAGTCTTGGTGGAAGAATTAACCATTTAGTACCAGTGATATCCTTTTAATTATATTCTGGCAATTATAAGACGTTATTACTCAGCTTAAGAAGGATGTCTACCCGTTAAAAGATTACAGACTATCTGAATTAATCCTTTTAGCTACTAGGCAGTATATCCTTCCTAAGCTTCATAAAATTGTCAAATTGCAGCTTAAATACAAACAAAAAGACGTCACCAGTACTGTAAACTCTTATAAGAATAATGTTAAATTTGTATGGGAACTTTTGAACTTCCAGTTGGGAGAGTATGAGAGTGACTGGTCGGGCGTGTCGGACAAACCTGCCCTCCAACACAGCCTTCAGAGGATTTGGGGCACCACAAGCTACGTTAATGGTTGAGGACATGATGACCCGAGTGGCTGCGTACCTCAACATGCACCCTAACTTAGTAAGTATCAGTGTACCACCAGCTATGTTAACCCCTTCTGTACCGGCGACGACTTTTATATTTCATTCTAGCTAGATTTAAATAATTTAGACAGTTTAAAAAGGAGTTGAGGTAGTAAAAAGGGTGAAGAGAGATAGATTGAAGCGTGTAAATTGCTGGAGGCTCTTTTAAAACTGGATAACATCGTCTAGTAGTAGCCAGAATGATGTTAAAAGGACGTCAGCGGTACAGAAAGGGTTAATGGTTGAGTACATGATGACTTACGTTGCTGCATACCTCAACCTGCACCCTAGTCCTATTATACAAACATAAGGTCTGTGTGGTCATCATACCTCAACCTGCACCCTAGTCCTATTATACAAACATAAGGTCTGTGTGGTCATCATACCTCAACCTGCACCCTAGTCCTATTATACAAACATAAGGTCTGTGTGGTCATCATACCTCAACCTGCACCCTAGTCCTATTATACAAACATAAGGTCTGTGTGGTCAACCTGCACCCTAGTCCTATTATACAAACATAAGGTCTGTGTGGTCATCATACCTCAACCTGCACCCTAGTCCTATTATACAAACATAAGGTCTGTGTGGTCAACCTGCACCCTAGTCCTATTATACAAACATAAGGTCTGTGTGGTCAACCTGCACCCTAGTCCTATTATACAAACATAAGGTCTGTGAGGTCAACCTGCACCCTAGTCCTATTATACAAACATAAGGTCTGTGTGGTCATCATGATACTCGTTATCCCCTAAAGTATTTGAAAATGTACTTGCTATTGTTCTGGCTTTCAGTAGACGATTTTACTTAGGCCTAGTTTAGGAAACAATTTTGTAACTCAGAGGGTTAATTTAAATATACTTTAACTCTTTGATTCTTAAAGTGCCTTCTAAAGCTGAATACAGTTGATTAACGATAAGTGGAAAAAGGCATCACAGCACTGATAGAGTTAAAAAAGTTGTTTGCGATGTGAATAACAGTGTGTGTACAGTACTTATGGAGTTATGATATTAACAGATACGAGAGAAGAACATGTAGTGTGTGTGTGTACAATACTTATGGAGTTATGATATGAACAGATACGAGAGCAGAACATTTACAGTGGGTGTATAGTACTTATGAGGTTATGATATTACCAGATACGAGAAAAGGACAAGACTGTGTGAGTAGTACTTATAAGGAGTTAGAGGAGAAGTTAAAGCAAAAATAACACATGCACAAAAGCCGTAAAGGGTAAATATAATACTGAGTACACACATCAATTTCCTTTTAATATTCACTTAATTGCACGACATAAAATAATTCACTTAGCTCTGGTACATAGAATAATTAACAATATAATAGTCCTAGCTCGGAAGAGGATCCTCGATGGAATGATAGAATACACTGAGCTCTCTTTTACTGATAGTATCCCTTTCACGCACTTATGACGCAGAGGTTGCCAGATTAACAATAAGAAATAGAGTTCTCTCACTCTTATAATTACCTCTCCAAAATTAGTTTTCTGCCCACAGCTAACTCAAAGACAACTGCAGAGGTTGAAGTAACTAAACTAAAGGTTTCTAAATACCTGTGATGGTAACAAAGGCTTTAAAGTATCCCCAATAGGCTCAAAATCTCGGCATATGTCGGAGAGGATTAATTAAAGAGGTACACCTGGGTCGCACTGGTGTAAGAATTAATATAACTTCTGTGACACTCCTATTCTAAACACTATGTAGATCTGAAGCTGCAGGCACAGGTGGGTGAAGTATGAGTCACTGAGTCCTTTCTCTTGGTTCCGCCGAGCCGCTTAGGTGGTCCTTCCGTGTGGTTAATAGGGGTATGGATACAGATGGACTAGTTGGTTTTGGGTCTTGAATGGTAGTTCCCCTTGTCATGGCATAGGGTGCATACCATCGGACTAACGCGAGCATGAATGAGGACATGCCCTAAGTTATGACTGCTCGTCTATCCTGACCTTTATACTAGTCGGTGATGAAGTTCTGTTCCGGTACTCTTGGTGTAAGGTCTTTAATACAAAGTTACTAGTGTCATGACACAGCAACGAGGTATCGGGCTAACGTGAGGAATAAGTAAGATCATGAACTTACTATTTCGCTCAATCTGCCTCTGACCGTTGTAAGAGTGTTCAAATAACCCAGGGTCGGTGATTAAACCTTTTTACAGCATATGTCCTTGACCATGGTGTTAGACAGATGCAGTATGGACTTCTGTATGCTAAGTGCAGTTATTCAGACGGTATCTCGCAACGCTTGAACCATTAGAGTTGGTTTGCCATGGCAAAGCTTTCTTTAACAGTTTGTTAGAGTGCGGGATTGAGACTGGAAGTCAGTTTGTGGCATGCCCTTCGGTGCTACGTCCAATATCAAATTTGCAGCCTAAAAGTGATCCTAATGTTTTTACTCTACCATGCCATGTAAGAACAATAGTTCACTAGTATGGAACATAACTCCATATACCTTAAAGTATCTTAACCAGGGCCAGATATACTTCCTGAATGGGAGGGTAATTCTAGGTTCAAAACTCTTACAAGTCATGTAAGTTTTGTTTGAGCCGTTGAATTGCTGACTCTACCTGGTTCTCGTCGACATGGTCATGACGTTTGCTGCTATGTCCCAGGGCTGGTACTTGGAGGTCATAAGTGCAGAGGGGGCGTTTCTAGGGGAAGTAAGTAGACCCCCTACAAATGCGCGCGCTGGTGGTAAGACAACTGTGCGGAAGATCGGCGCATCTGAAGAGGTGATATTTGGGTATGCTGGTCTTCTGCTGTTTGTCGGTATATTATCTTCTTTTTCGGTTCTCCAGTATGGTCGAAAGTAATGCTTATGTTTTTACCTGGTATGGGGTGTAGAGTGGTGTTGATGGTGGCAATTCTGGCTTCCCAGGTGTTAATGTGTAGTGGGGCAAATTTGGATTTGGAGCAGAAATTGTGATCGTCTTTTACCTTCGTCTTCTTATTCGTTCTGGGTGGAGATATAGGTGATTTGTTCTTGTGTTGGTGTGAGTTTTCCTTCTGCTGTTGTACCCTTTTCTTATTCTTTGCTTCTCCTTTGTTTGTCCGGGGTGTGGTGGTTTGTGGCATTCTCGTATCTTCTCTTGGTTTGTTGATCTTCACGTGCTTCCTTTCTGTTTCCTTCAATGTGGCTTTTCCTCTGCTATCCTTTCTGTTCTCTTTAGTTTCTCCTTCCATCTCTCGGCTTCGTTTTCCTTGTCGTTGTAGTATGATGATGATCTCTATTTTGGGTATTTTAGTTATGATATGAACAGATACGAGATAAGAACAAGTACAGTGCGTGTGTGTGTAGTACTTAAGGAGTTAGATAAGAATATGTAGTGTATGTGTACAGTACCTATAGAGTTATAATATGAACATATACGAGATAAGAACAAGTACAGTGTGTGTGTAGTACAATATTACCAGATACAAGAGAAGAACATGTAAAGTGTGTGCCCAGTACTTATGAAATTATGATATTACCAGATACGAGAGCAGAACATGTAGAGAGTGTGTGTATGGTACTTATGGAGTTATAATATTACCAGATACGAGAGCAGAACATGTAGAGAGTGTGTGTGTGGTACTTATGGAGTTATAATATTATCAGATACGAGAGCAGAACATGTAGAGAGTGTGTGTATGGTACTTATGGAGTTATAATATTACCAGATACGAGAGCAGAACATGTAGAGAGTGTGTGTATGGTACTTATGGAGTTATAATATTACCAGATACGAGAGCAGAACATGTAGAGAGTGTGTGTATGGTACTTATGGAGTTATAATATTACCAGATACGAGAGCAGAACATGTAGAGAGTGTGTATTGTACTTATGGAGTTATAATATTACCAGATACGAGAGCAGAACATGTAGAGAGTGTGTGTATGGTACTTATGGAGTTATAATATTACCAGATACGAGAGAAGAACATGTAGAGAGTGTGTGTATGGTACTTATGGAGTTATAATATTACCAGATACGAGAGCAGAACATGTAGTCCATGAGCCAGGCCAGATATCGGTACCACCTGGGGTGACTAAACACGAATGGTACTAAAATGTTTATAGAGTGACTGTAAGTACATTAAGATATGATAGCCTTCTCGCACTGGTAGCTTAGTCTAATTTTTTTGATGCAATAGGGGCGCTACCCAAAAATAAAGATTTTTAGCGTGACGCTCGGCGTTTTCCTCATTTTCTTTAAAATCCATCACACAATCATCGCGAAACTTTGAACACCTATGTAGAATTATATTCTCTACCAGAGTTGTTCCTAGGTATTTTTCAAATTTCCTCATATTTCGGATATACTCTATTTTGGGTATTTTCCTCTAAATTTAGAATAAATCCTTAAATATGGGGAACATTGAAAAATATATTCTAACAGCTCTTGTAGCTTATTTGATTCTCTACAAGAATTATTCTGATGTGTATTTCAAGTTTCTCCATATTTAGGGGTTTATTTCATATTTGGGGATTTTTTGTTATATTTTGGGATTAATTATTTATTGGAAGGAGCAAACATATGTAGAGTGGTTTCCATGTAATGTGTTTGTTTGTTCATGGTTTAATGGTGATATTTTTTGCAGGTGTGTGTCGACTGTTTGACGGCAGGATGGTACCATCTGCGCGACAGCGAGCACGGATCGACTGTATCATCCACTGCTCTGATGATGACAGCGATGCTCTGGTGTCACCACAGGATTTGGACTCCTGGAACACATTGCTCAGGGCTGCAGAAATCAGGCAGCATGATCCAGTCCTGGAAGCACGCAAGGGCCTTGAAGAAGGAGGAATACCACACATACATTATCACCGTAAATGTCGTAGTCTCTTTACAATGAAGAAGTCACTGGATTCTATCCTTGCCAAGGGTTATAGAATCAGCAAGCGTCGACCCCAGGAGGAGGGCATCAAGGGATGCCCCTAGTACTAGCAGGGTGTATGCCAAAGTATGTATCTTCTGCGAGAAGTCAAGCAAGTACATAAAAACAACAAAGACAAGGGAGCCACTCATACAGTGTGTTGAGCTACGAGCAGATGAGAAGATTCGCAGAGCAGCAATAAGGAAACTCAACCAGAGAATCCTTGGTTTAGTTAGCAGAGACCTTGTTGCTGCAGAGGGTCACTACCACAAGTCGTGCTACAAACTCTTCACAAAAGATGATTTCCCTCGGCCGCCAGGTCGGGTGCAGGTGAAAATCAGGAAGAAAGCGAGGAAGCACGCTACGAAGAGGTTGAGACAGAAGCCCTCGAGGAACTCTGCTTGTATATAAGGACCAAAATATTCCCCCACCACCCAGAGGTACTGCCTATGACAAACCTCACATCTAGGCTTGAGAGATCCATGATGTCCCGTGGTATTATCCAACTGAAACCAGCGACAAAGAAACATGTTCGCCGAAAGATTGAAACCGAGTTTGGAATCACTACGCTTTGTCCCAGATGAGAAAGGAAAGCTTCTAATCTATCCACGCAGCCTCTCAATGGACGACCTTGCCCGGCAAGCACACAAAATGGCAAAAGAACCTGCAAGAGCAGGAGCAGCTAACTCTGAAGATGTCTTAACCAAAGCAGGAATGCAGCTGAGGAATGAGATCAATAAACAAGATGTGAGTCAGCCATGGCCTCCCCATACAGATCAGAATGTCATTCCTGCACCAGAGACTCAATTCCTGCACACCCTGCTGACAGAGAGTGTCGTGAGTGTGAAACTCCCTCTGAAAGAGCTCAACGTCTTGCCACTTTCCTTTGGCAGTGACTTGGTCTTTGCTGTTACCAGTGGCAAGACAAAACCACCCAAGCACGTACTGCTGACCAATGCTGTAAAGTCTTTGACAGGAAACACAGAACTGATCCGAACTCTGAATCGTCTTGGTCACTGTGTGTCTTACTCAATGTTTGAGGAGATCGATACAGCCCTTTGTATCCAGAAGCTGGAATGCTCAAAGGATGACATTCCACTGCCAGCAAACACATCTACCCTGGTGTGTTTCACAACCCTGGCCTGGGGGATAACATTGACCGACTTGAAGAGACCCTAAGTGGAGCAGGTACTTCTCATAGAGTCAATGGCATTGCTGTCCAGTCCAAGGTTGCAGGCTCTGTGCCAGAGAAAGTCCTGCCAGAGATTACCAAGTCCAGATAAGAAGCACCACTCAGACATCATCAATGCTGCCAATATACAATGTTGGGCGGCGGGCAGGGCCACCTAGGATTGAGACTGCGTATGTCGACACTACCAAGGAAGTCCAGGATTCAAAGACAAAGAACCATATCTGGCTTCTTACTCGAATGTCAGACCATGAGGACCAGTCCATCAGCAGTTGGACTGGGTTCAACATCAAAATGCGCAGAGACATTGCAGTGGTTCAGGACACTGTAAGCTACCTGCCCACTATCAATGCTCCCGCAACAGAAATGTCCACCGTTAATGAAATCTTGGAACAAACGCATGCTATCATGCAGTCCTTACAGCTTAACAAGATTGTGTGCGTGTTTGATCAAGCACTCTATGCCAAAGCTGCCGAAGTTATCTGGAAACAAGAGAAGTTCAAGAACATTATCATCAGGATGGGCGTCTTCCACACAATCTGTAATCTCAATTCCACCATAGGAAAGAGGTTTCAAGATGCAGGTCTTAGAGATCTGTGTGTGGAATCAGGTATCATCGCAGAAGGATCAGTGTCAGGAGTGATGAACGGCAAGAGGTACAACAGAGCAGTGAGACTACACAAGCTCGTGTATGAAGCACTGATGAGGCTTGCATGGAAAGGCTTCCTTTCATGGCTATAAGAAGAAAACCATTCAAGGGACATACACCATCTAGATGAAACACTGAAGGACATCAACAGCTTTCACAGCAATGTGTCTCAGGGACTCTTTCAAGAGCTGATGGAGAGTGAATCATGCACACATATCATGAAGCTTTTCCAAGTTTATCTTGAGACCCTCAGACATGAACACAACCTCTCACCATTCTGGATGTCATACCTGGACATGGTTGAGATCATGCTGGACTTAATTCGAGCCTCCAGAGAAGGCAACTGGATGCTCCACCTAGGAGCAATCCGACAGATGATACCGTGGGTGTTTTGCCTATGACAAAGTGAACTATGCCCGGTTCCTAACCTATACTATGCCTTGAATGTCTCGACTGACCCATTGAACACCCAGAGGTCCATGAACACTTCATGCAAGGTGGCTTTCCGGTCCAGATCGGTAGCAAGAATCCCTTTGGACGGATCCCTGTGGACCAGACAATCGAAGAGACGATCAACAAAGACACCCAGACACCAGGGGGCACAAAAGGCTTCAGCCTGAAAGGCGGAGCTGTCGCCAGGTACTACCTGACATCGGAGTATCGCAGCAGGTACTTAAGGCAGCTCAGGACTATGGTATAGGCCAAAAGTATACTGACTTCAGCCACCCAGACCTACAGATGCCCAGGATTAGAAGAGATGAGGCCGATGTCCAATCTTTAGTTCAACTGATGGAGACCAGCTGGTTGAACCCCTTCAACGCAGAGCAAGAAGATCTTGTCAGTTTGTCAACTGCGACTATGGCACCACCAGAAGTTGTCCAAGACCTTCTAGGGGCCTACAGAATAGGAGAGGATGCATATCAAGCCTTCAAGGAAGAGCGCCTGGAGATCGATACGCCAACTATACAGTTTCATGACACGATGACGAAGACAAAAACTGAGAACGTTCACTAACATCAGAATGAAGCCACGCTCACAGACCATCCCAAGCAGGTTTTCTTATAGGCTGACAGGTACCTATTTGGCCAGATGATCCTTGTTGCCGAGAACAGAAAGCTCAAAATGAGTGATGTCTTGGCTCATCCCCTGGGGCCTTTGCCTTGGGCACTTGCCAGCGGTGATGGGACTCCGCGCAAGACCAACAAGGCTGCCCTCGCAAAGGAGTTAGAGAGGAATGTTTCTCCTGCAGAAGTGATACCCGAGCCCTCTGCTACCATAATTGATGGGATGAGCCTGGTCCACAAACTGAAGGGAAACGACAAAAACTTTTCACAGCTTGCAGGTACAGCACTGAGTCACGCTGTTCATGAAGGTGCTAAGAGCAGGCGCATTGATGTTGTGTTTGATATCTACAAGGAGACATCCATCAAGGGATGCAGAACGAACGAGCCAAAAGAAGTGCAGGCACAGGAATTCATTTCAAGAACATTCAACCTGGGCACAACATCCAGCAGTGGAGAAAGTTACTCGGTAGTTCCTCCAAACAAGGCAAGTCTTATCAAGTTCTTGGTAGAAGAATGGAAGGCACCACAGCACAGGGAGAAGCTCAAGGACAAGGAGCTGTATGTCACCATGTGAGCAGCGCTGCTTCAAGATCACCAAAAGGCAGTGGGAAGAGGCTCCCGAGCTTAAGTCAACTCAAAAGAGAAGCAGACACACGCCTTCTTCTCCATGCCCTTCAGCAGCAGAATCTGGGAACAAGTCTGTCATCATCACTGCCGAAGATACGACGTCATGGTGTTGTGTCTTGGCATGTGCCACAAGATCCCATCCCATCTGTTCCAGAAGTGCGGGCCTAAGAAACCGGACATGATTCCTGGATATCACCACACTGAGCCGCACACTGGGAGGCAGCGTGTGTGATTCATTGATTGGTATGCATGCCTTTTACAGGCTGTGATACCGTCAGTGCATTCGCTGGCCGAGGGAATATGACGACACTCAAGCAGGTGAAGATGGACAAGACATACCAGCATGCTTTTCACGAATTGGACGCTCATGGGAAGTGTCTCCTGAACTCTTTGAGAAGCTACAGGAAATCACCTGCCACATGTACCTACCATCTACCCACACAACTAAGGTAAACAAGCTTCGGTTATGAGCTGTTCTGTGCAAGGACGTGGAGAGGTAGAGTCAAGTCAACTCCCTCCTTGTGAGGACTGCCTCTTCATGCATGCACTGCGTGCAAACTACCAGGCTGCGATCTGGAGGAGAAGTCTTCAGAGCCAGCCATTTGTTGCGAACCCAACAGACTGCGGTTGGATGACAGATGAGGACGGTAAGCTTGCCGTCAACTGGATGCGAGGCTCACCAGCACCAGATGCTGTTATGCAGCTACTGTCTGCCAAGTGTGTGCGGTCATGCGAACTCCCTAAGTGTACTTGCCTCAGCAATGGTCTAAAATGCACGGACATGTGCAGGTTACAGACATGTCAGAACAAGGCAGAAGAGCCGGTGGCACAACAGTCAGATTCCGAGTCTGACGTAGATGATATTTAGGAGTAGTAATTTGCCATAATAGTATGTACAAGCCCCATGGCATGCTTAGTGTGTATTTACAGGACTTGTATTAAATGTGACAAATACTATATGCATTTTGTTGACATTTAGGCATTCCTGTCCCCAAATTTGACATTTTAAAAATTTTCGGAATTTTCGGTAGGGTATGTCTATTCAAGAAGTGATAACGACCATTAAGCTACCAATGTGCAAGGGCTATCATATCAAAACATAAACTAGAGACATGTAGCAAGCTAAAAACACCTAAGAGAATTAGTCACCCCGGGTGGTACCGATATCCCAAAATTCGGGTCTTGGCTCATGGACTAATGTAGAGAGTGTGTGTATGGTACTTATGGAGTTATAATATTACCAGATACGAGAGCAGAACATGTAGAGAGTGTGTGTATGGTACTTATGGAGTTATAATATTACCAGATACGAGAGCAGAACATGTAGAGAGTGTGTGTATGGTACTTATGGAGTTATAATATTACCAGATACGAGAGCAGAACATGTAGAGAGTGTGTGTATGGTACTTATGGAGTTATAATATTACAGATACGAGAACAAACATGTAGAGAGTGTGTGTATGGTACTTATGAGTTATAATATTACCAGATACGAGAGCAGAACATGTAGAGAGGTGTGTATGGTACTTATGGAGTATAATATTACCAGATACGAGAGCAGAACTTGTAGAGAGTGTGTGTATGGTACTTATGGAGTTTATAATATTACCAGATACGAGAGCAGAAGATGTAGAGAGTGTGTATGGTACTTATGGAGTTATAATATTACCAGATACGAGAGCAGAACATGTAGGAGAGTGTGTATGGTACTTATGGAGTTATAATATTACCAGATACGAGAGCAGAACATGTAGAGAGTGTGTGTATGGTACTTATGGAGTTATAATATTACCAGATACGAGAGCAGAACATGTAGAGAGTGTGTGTATGGTACTTATGGAGTTATAATATTACCAGATACGAGAGCAGAACATGTAGAGAGTGTGTGTATGGTACTTATGGAGTTATAATATTACAGATACGAGAGCAGAAACATGTAGAGAGTGTGTGTATGGTACTTATGGAGTTATAATATTACCAGATACGAGAGCAGAAACTGTAGAGAGTGTGTGTATGGTACTTATGGAGTTATAATATTACCAGATACGAGAGCAGAACATGTAGAGAGTGTGTGTATGGTACTTATGGAGTTATAATATTACCAGATACGAGAGCAGAACATGTAGAGAGTGTGTGTATGGTACTTATGGAGTTATAATATTACCAGATACGAGAGCAGAACATGTAGAGAGTGTGTGTATGGTACTTATGGAGTTATAATATTACCAGATACGAGAGCAGAACATGTAGAGAGTGTGTGTATGGTACTTATGGAGTTATAATATTACCAGATACGAGAGCAGAACATGTAGAGAGAGTGTGTGTATGGTACTTATGGAGTTATAATATTACCAGATACGAGAGCAGAACATGTAGAGAGTGTGTGTATGGTACTTATGGAGTTATAATATTACCAGATACGAGAGCAGAACATGTAGAGAGTGTGTGTATGGTACTATGGAGTTATAATATTACCAGATACGAGAGCAGAACATGTAGAGAGTGTGTGTATGGATCTTATGGAGTTATATTTGTACCAGATACGAGAGCAGAACATGTAGAGAGTGTGTGTATGGTACTTATGGAGTTATAATATTACCAGATACGAGAGCAGAAACATGTAGAGAGTGTGTGTATGGTACTTATGGAGTTATAATATTACCAGATACGATGAGCCGAACATGTAGAGAGTGTGTGTATGGTACTTATGGAGTTATAATATTACCAGATACGAGAACAGAACATGTAGAGAGTGTGTGTATGGTACTTATGGAGTTATAATATTACCAGATACGAGAGCAGAACATCTAGAGAGTGTGTGTATGGTACTTATGGAGTTATAATATTACCAGATACGAGAGCAGAACATGTAGAGAGTGTGTGTATGGAACTTATGGAGTTATAATATTACCAGATACGAGAGCAGAACATGTAGAGAGTGTGTGTATGGTACTTATGGAGTTATAATATTACCAGATACGAGAGCAGAACATGTAGAGTGTGTGTATGGTACTTATGGAGTTATAATATTACCAGATACGAGAGCAGAACATGTAGAGAGTGTGTGTATGGTACTTATGGAGTTATAATATTACCAGATACGAGAGCAGAACATGTAGAGAGTGTGTGTATGGTACTTATGGAGTTATAATATTACCAGATACGAGAGCAGAACATGTAGAGAGTGTGTGTATGGTACTTATGGAGTTATAATATTACCAGATACGAGAGCAGAACATGTAGAGAGTGTGTGTATGGTACTTATGGAGTTATAATATTACCAGATACGAGAGCAGAACATGTAGAGAGTGTGTGTATGGTACTTATGGTGGTATAATATTACCAGATACGAGCATGTAGAGAGTGTGTATGGAACTTAGAGAGTGTGTGTGTATGTACCAGATTACTTATGGAGTTATAATATTACATACAGATACGAGAGCAGAACATGTAGAGAGTGTGTGTATGGTACTTATGGAGTTATAATATTACCAGATACGAGAGCAGAACATGTAGAGAGTGTGTGTATGGTACTTATGGAGTTATAATATTACCAGATACGAGAGCAGAACATGTAGAGAGTGTGTGTATGGTACTTATGGAGTTATAATATTACCAGATACGAGAGCAGAACATGTAGAGAGTGTGTGTATGGTACTTATGGAGTTATAATATTACCAGATACGAGAGCAGAACATGTAGAGAGTGTGTGTATGGTACTTATGGAGTTATAATATTACCAGATACGAGAGCAGAACATGTAGAGAGTGTGTGTATGGTACTTATGGAGTTATAATATTACCAGATACGAGAGCAGAACATGTAGAGAGTGTGTGTATGGTACTTATGGAGTTATAATATTACCAGATACGAGAGCAGAACATGTAGAGAGTGTGTGTATGGTACTTATGGAGTTATAATATTACCAGATACGAGAGCAGAACATGTAGAGAGTGTGTGTATGGTACTTATGGAGTTATAATATTACCAGATACGAGAGCAGAACATGTAGAGAGTGTGTGTATGGTACTTATGGAGTTATAATATTACCAGATACGAGAGCAGAACATGTAGAGAGTGTGTGTATGGTACTTATGGAGTTATAATATTACCAGATACGAGAGCAGAACATGTAGAGAGTGTGTGTATGGTACTTATGGAGTTATAATATTACCAGATACGAGAGCAGAACATGTAGAGAGTGTGTGTATGGTACTTATGGAGTTATAATATTACCAGATACGAGAGCAGAACATGTAGAGAGTGTGTGTATGGTACTTATGGAGTTATAATATTACCAGATACGAGAGCAGAACATGTAGAGAGTGTGTGTATGGTACTTATGGAGTTATAATATTACCAGATACGAGAGCAGAACATGTAGAGAGTGTGTGTATGGTACTTATGGAGTTAATATTACCAGATACGAGAGCAGAACATGTAGAGAGTGTGTGTATGGTACTTATGGAGTTATAATATTACCAGATACGAGAGCAGAACATGTAGAGAGTGTGTGTATGGTACTTATGGAGTTATAATATTACCAGATACGAGAGCAGAACATGTAGAGAGTGTGTGTATGGTACTTATGGAGTTATAATATTACCAGATACGAGAGCAGAACATGTAGAGAGTGTGTGTATGGTACTTATGGAGTTATAATATTACCAGATACGAGAGCAGAACATGTAGAGAGTGTGTGTATGGTACTTATGGAGTTATAATATTACCAGATACGAGAGCAGAACATGTAGAGAGTGTGTGTATGGTACTTATGGAGTTATAATATTACCAGATACGAGAGCAGAACATGTAGAGAGTGTGTGTATGGTACTTATGGAGTTATAATATTACCAGATACGAGAGCAGAACATGTAGAGAGTGTGTGTATGGTACTTATGGAGTTATAATATTACCAGATACGAGAGCAGAACATGTAGAGAGTGTGTGTATGGTACTTATGGAGTTATAATATTACCAGATACGAGAGCAGAACATGTAGAGAGTGTGTGTATGGTACTTATGGAGTTATAATATTACCAGATACGAGAGCAGAACATGTAGAGAGTGTGTGTATGGTACTTATGGAGTTATAATATTACCAGATACGAGAGCAGAACATGTAGAGAGTGTGTGTATGGTACTTATGGAGTTATAATATTACCAGATACGAGAGCAGAACATGTAGAGAGTGTGTGTATGGTACTTATGGAGTTATAATATTACCAGATACGAGAGCAGAACATGTAGAGTGTGTGTATGGTACTTATGGAGTTATAATATTACCAGATACGAGAGCAGAACATGTAGAGAGTGTGTGTATGGTACTTATGGAGTTATAATATTACCAGATACGAGAGCAGAACATGTAGAGAGTGTGTGTATGGTACTTATGGAGTTATAATATTACCAGATACGAGAGCAGAACATGTAGAGAGTGTGTGTATGGTACTTATGGAGTTATAATATTACCAGATACGAGAGCAGAACATGTAGAGAGTGTGTGTATGGTACTTATGGAGTTATAATATTACCAGATACGAGAGCAGAACATGTAGAGAGTGTGTGTATGGTACTTATGGAGTTATAATATTACCAGATACGAGAGCAGAACATGTAGAGAGTGTGTGTATGGTACTTATGGAGTTATAATATTACCAGATACGAGAGCAGAACATGTAGAGAGTGTGTGTATGGTACTTATGGAGTTATAATATTACCAGATACGAGAGCAGAACATGTAGAGAGTGTGTGTATGGTACTTATGGAGTTATAATATTACCAGATACGAGAGCAGAACATGTAGAGAGTGTGTGTATGGTACTTATGGAGTTATAATATTACCAGATACGAGAGCAGAACATGTAGAGAGTGTGTGTATGGTACTTATGGAGTTATAATATTACCAGATACGAGAGCAGAACATGTAGAGAGTGTGTGTATGGTACTTATGGAGTTATAATATTACCAGATACGAGAGCAGAACATGTAGAGAGTGTGTGTATGGTACTTATGGAGTTATAATATTACCAGATACGAGAGCAGAACATGTAGAGAGTGTGTGTATGGTACTTATGGAGTTATAATATTACCAGATACGAGAGCAGAACATGTAGAGAGTGTGTGTATGGTACTTATGGAGTTATAATATTACCAGATACGAGAGCAGAACATGTAGAGAGTGTGTGTATGGTACTTATGGAGTTATAATATTACCAGATACGAGAGCAGAACATGTAGAGAGTGTGTGTATGGTACTTATGGAGTTATAATATTACCAGATACGAGAGCAGAACATGTAGAGAGTGTGTGTATGGTACTTATGGAGTTATAATATTACCAGATACGAGAGCAGAACATGTAGAGAGTGTGTGTATGGTACTTATGGAGTTATAATATTACCAGATACGAGAGCAGAACATGTAGAGAGTGTGTGTATGGTACTTATGGAGTTATAATATTACCAGATACGAGAGCAGAACATGTAGAGAGTGTGTGTATGGTACTTATGGAGTTATAATATTACCAGATACGAGAGCAGAACATGTAGAGAGTGTGTGTATGGTACTTATGGAGTTATAATATTACCAGATACGAGAGCAGAACATGTAGAGAGTGTGTGTATGGTACTTATGGAGTTATAATATTACCAGATACGAGAGCAGAACATGTAGAGAGTGTGTGTATGGTACTTATGGAGTTATAATATTACCAGATACGAGAGCAGAACATGTAGAGAGTGTGTGTATGGTACTTATGGAGTTATAATATTACCAGATACGAGAGCAGAACATGTAGAGAGTGTGTGTATGGTACTTATGGAGTTATAATATTACCAGATACGAGAGCAGAACATGTAGAGAGTGTGTGTATGGTACTTATGGAGTTATAATATTACCAGATACGAGAGCAGAACATGTAGAGAGTGTGTGTATGGTACTTATGGAGTTATAATATTACCAGATACGAGAGCAGAACATGTAGAGAGTGTGTGTATGGTACTTATGGAGTTATAATATTACCAGATACGAGAGCAGAACATGTAGAGAGTGTGTGTATGGTACTTATGGAGTTATAATATTACCAGATACGAGAGCAGAACATGTAGAGAGTGTGTGTATGGTACTTATGGAGTTATAATATTACCAGATACGAGAGCAGAACATGTAGAGAGTGTGTGTATGGTACTTATGGAGTTATAATATTACCAGATACGAGAGCAGAACATGTAGAGAGTGTGTGTATGGTACTTATGGAGTTATAATATTACCAGATACGAGAGCAGAACATGTAGAGAGTGTGTGTATGGTACTTATGGAGTTATAATATTACCAGATACGAGAGCAGAACATGTAGAGAGTGTGTGTATGGTACTTATGGAGTTATAATATTACCAGATACGAGAGCAGAACATGTAGAGAGTGTGTGTATGGTACTTATGGAGTTATAATATTACCAGATACGAGAGCAGAACATGTAGAGAGTGTGTGTATGGTACTTATGGAGTTATAATATTACCAGATACGAGAGCAGAACATGTAGAGAGTGTGTGTATGGTACTTATGGAGTTATAATATTACCAGATACGAGAGCAGAACATGTAGAGAGTGTGTGTATGGTACTTATGGAGTTATAATATTACCAGATACGAGAGCAGAACATGTAGAGAGTGTGTGTATGGTACTTATGGAGTTATAATATTACCAGATACGAGAGCAGAACATGTAGAGAGTGTGTGTATGGTACTTATGGAGTTATAATATTACCAGATACGAGAGCAGAACATGTAGAGAGTGTGTGTATGGTACTTATGGAGTTATAATATTACCAGATACGAGAGCAGAACATGTAGAGAGTGTGTGTATGGTACTTATGGAGTTATAATATTACCAGATACGAGAGCAGAACATGTAGAGAGTGTGTGTATGGTACTTATGGAGTTATAATATTACCAGATACGAGAGCAGAACATGTAGAGAGTGTGTGTATGGTACTTATGGAGTTATAATATTACCAGATACGAGAGCAGAACATGTAGAGAGTGTGTGTATGGTACTTATGGAGTTATAATATTACCAGATACGAGAGCAGAACATGTAGAGAGTGTGTGTATGGTACTTATGGAGTTATAATATTACCAGATACGAGAGCAGAACATGTAGAGAGTGTGTGTATGGTACTTATGGAGTTATAATATTACCAGATACGAGAGCAGAACATGTAGAGAGTGTGTGTATGGTACTTATGGAGTTATAATATTACCAGATACGAGAGCAGAACATGTAGAGAGTGTGTGTATGGTACTTATGGAGTTATAATATTACCAGATACGAGAGCAGAACATGTAGAGAGTGTGTGTATGGTACTTATGGAGTTATAATATTACCAGATACGAGAGCAGAACATGTAGAGAGTGTGTGTATGGTACTTATGGAGTTATAATATTACCAGATACGAGAGCAGAACATGTAGAGAGTGTGTGTATGGTACTTATGGAGTTATAATATTACCAGATACGAGAGCAGAACATGTAGAGAGTGTGTGTATGGTACTTATGGAGTTATAATATTACCAGATACGAGAGCAGAACATGTAGAGAGTGTGTATGGTACTTATGGAGTTATAATTACCAGATACGAGAGCAGAACATGTAGAGAGTGTGTATGGTACTTATGGAGTTATAATATTACCAGATACGAGAGCAGAACATGTAGAGAGTGTGTGTATGGTACTTATGGAGTTATAATATTACCAGATACGAGAGCAGAACATGTAGAGAGTGTGTGTATGGTACTTATGGAGTTATAATATTACCAGATACGAGAGCAGAACATGTAGAGAGTGTGTATGGTACTTATGGAGTTATAATATTACCAGATACGAGAGCAGAACATGTAGAGAGTGTGTATGGTACTTATGGAGTTATAATATTACCAGATACGAGAGCAGAACATGTAGAGAGTGTGTGTATGGTACTTATGGAGTTATAATATTACCAGATACGAGAGCAGAACATGTAGAGAGTGTGTGTATGGTACTTATGGAGTTATAATATTACCAGATACGAGAGCAGAACATGTAGAGAGTGTGTGTATGGTACTTATGGAGTTATAATATTACCAGATACGAGAGCAGAACATGTAGAGAGTGTGTGTATGGTACTTATGGAGTTATAATATTACCAGATACGAGAGCAGAACATGTAGAGAGTGTGTATGGTACTTATGGAGTTATAATATTACCAGATACGAGAGCAGAACATGTAGAGAGTGTGTGTATGGTACTTATGGAGTTATAATATTACCAGATACGAGAGCAGAACATGTAGAGAGTGTGTGTATGGTACTTATGGAGTTATAATATTACCAGATACGAGAGCAGAACATGTAGAGAGTGTGTGTATGGTACTTATGGAGTTATAATATTACCAGATACGAGAGCAGAACATGTAGAGAGTGTGTGTATGGTACTTATGGAGTTATAATATTACCAGATACGAGAGCAGAACATGTACGAGGCCGGCGACGTAATCATCTACAGTTCCATGGCCGTAAGTGACACCCTACACCGGTGCTGGAGCCAGGTGTTAGAACAAGCTGATTACCACACCAGGGACCAACGGGTTAACAAGTACAACAGGTGAGTCAGTATTCCAATTAAGGGGAAGTAGCTGTTTGTATTCTGATATCCCTTCTGCTTTATGTTTAGACCCATTATTTTTCAAATTTTACAACTTTTGCCCATTTTTTGGTCAATATTAAGACCTATTGTCCCATTTAGGTGTCGATATACTCCTGGCGAGTGATAGCAAGCAAATAATATTGGAGGAACCGGGCTTTGGCCGGGACGTTTTTCTACCTAAAAAAGCACAAATTTATCTCGAACACAATTATATATACCGATAATAATATAAACTACACGAATAGATAAGATAACGTCCCCTTAAGTAGGCCACAACTCTTAAACATTAAACTCTATAAATAGCAAATGACAAACGTAATCGAGCAAATATTTCTACCAATTGGGAAGGGTCAGCCAGGGAATAGGTGTGGAAATTCAAAGCCCATTTATTCTAGCCCTTTTTGAGTTATAGAAGTTACAGAAGGATTCACAGTTTCTGGTCTACCTATTTGGAACAGGGTGATTTGTTCTTTTCACCTTAGGAGCTGATTTCTTGACACTTAATGAACGATATAAAAACGACTGTCTTTGCATCCTAGTATTGTAAAGTTGTTCAAGCTGTGGTAACTTGGAAGACACATATAGGCCCTACATCATTTATAGAAAGTCTCCAATTGACATGTTGCGCATTTAGAAACCACCAATGTCTTGGGCAAAAAATATTACGTAATATGAGCTAGTTTAGTATACCTGAATTAAAATTGTAAACCTGCTCATAATAAAACTAACATCTGTCTACAGTAATACAACATCCCGTCCCCCCACCGCCCACCCCTGGCATGAGGTAGTTGTACAGCCTTAACCCTTTCTGTACCGGCGACGTCTCTTTACTTATATTATAGCTATATTTAGACGATTGTGTGCAGTTTAAAAAGGATCTGTGATAGTATATAGGGTTAATTGAGATAGTTCGAAACCTATTTATTGCTGGAGGCCATTTTTAAACTAAATAAAATCGCGTAATATTAGCCAGAATATAGTCTATAAGACGACACCAGTAATACATGGGTTAAATACCAAGTGTGTCATGTTTGTGCATGTGTGAGTTTGTGTGCATACAAAATATAGAAGAAATATTATCCCTAGGCCTAAAACGATAGTAGATGCAACTCTGATTCATTTGGATGCACCTAAATAGTGGGCTGTCCCTGTCTCATTTTTGAGAGAGATAGAGAGACAAGAGAGAGTGTTTATACAGGGTGATTCAGTAACCCTTTTCATAAATTTAATGGCAAATTCGGGAGACATAAATAAGACTAATTTACTCTATGACCCTTAGGGTGAGTCTTTGATATGATGGAGATATTACACCTTTAAAGTTATCGATAGATAAAAAAGAAAAAAATCTAAGGAGTGAGAATGAAAATGTCGTTGCTACCTGGCAGGGTAGCGTAACCAAGACTTGGTATCAAAATGGCTGCATACGGTAGCTGGATGCAGTTGGTTTGGCAATTTACAAAGGTACATTATACTACTGTATTTGTATTATCATCATCATCATTATTAATAATAATCATTGTATTAGTAGTAGTAGTAGCAAGGGGAGAAGCAGGCGGCTGAGGATAAGTAAGAGGAAGAGGAGGAGGAGTACGTGGTGGAAGAGGGGTAAGTGGAGGAGGAGGGATCTTCCTGCCGACTTTGAGCTTTGATACTCTGCTCCTCTTAATGAATCTTGAATCAATCTGTACATGAATCTAAAGATTGTTTCTTTGCTTACACGTGGTATGTAAATGGCTGCATATGGTAGCAGTTGTCTCAATGCTCAAAAGAACATTAGCATTTTATCACCATCATCATAATTAATACTCTATTCATCGTAGCTGTAGTAGTAGTAGTAATAGTCGTAGTTGTATTATTATTATTATTATTATTATTATGTCAAGTTATGTCATTAGCATGTTATCATTAATTATTTATACAGTATTGTGAAATTTATTTTAATTTTTATTGATTGGTGCTGTTGATGGTTGTACAGTAATTGTTTCATGTGGTGCTTTAAAGCTTCTCATTATGTTGATTTTTGTTATTATTTTATCATAAATAAATTTATGGTTAATGAAAATCTCATGTTTGTACATACTTTATTTACAAATACTTTACAGTACAGTATTACAGTATACATTTTGATACCAAGTCTTGGTTACGCTACCCTGCCAGTTAGCAACGACATTTTCATTCTCACTCCTTAGATTTTTTTCTTTTATATCTATGATAACTTTAAAGGTGTAATATCTCCATCATATCAAAGACTCACCCTAAGGGTCATAGAGTAAATTAGTCTTATTTTTGTCTCCCGAATTTGCCATTAAATTTATGAAAAGGGTTACTGAATCACCCTATATGAGAGGAGACACGAGAGGAATTTCATTTGGTCTTGATGATTATGACAACTGTTTCTACTTTGCAGAGAGAACCCATACAGAAAGTTAGGCATAGCAGCGGTACCACTGATGTTCGGTTTTGGGTTCAACAGAACCTTCGCCAACCAGTCAGGAGCCCTTGTGCAAGTGTACACTGATGGATCCGTCCTGCTCACACACGGAGGCACAGAAATGGGCCAGGGACTACACATAAAGATGATACAGGTCATAACTTGATACATAAAGTACCATATGACAAGTTTAGTATTTTCTGGTAGCTGATTACCTGATGGTTCAGGTGGAGATGCTTAGGTAATCTGTTCAACTCAATGCTACAAGTAAATGAGAACCTAAAGTTTGTGGAGATTTGTGACAACCTATCTCAGGTAATTTTATCTTTGGTAATGTGTTACGAATGCTAGTAAATTCCTTTGGAAGAATTGACACTTAACCTAAGAACCTCAATGGGAGTGCGAGGCGGTATACACTTCTTATGCGTGAATATTGAATATCGGGAAGAAATTGAGTCTTGCAAAATGGGTTGAATAGTACATCAATGTCCCCGAAATCATTTATATGTATATTTTTTCCCCCAAAAAACATTGTGGTTATGACGTGGTTGAGGTCGGAAGTTATGTGGTCGGTGCAAGTCGGCAGTGATCGAGCATTGGAGTGGTCGTGGCGTGGAGGGGATAATTCTCAAAATAAGTGTTGTATGAGGCATATAAAGCAATATTATTGGGCCACACGTAAATAGACTTCAAGCACTAGACACATGTGAATATTGCCTACCCAGATAGTAGGTGCAATAAACATATATTCTGATAAATAGACCTATGAATGGTGGAGGGAGACTGACTACTGAGCAGGCGATACCGTTTAACACACACGTCCAAAGACACACTGACGCTCGCACTTTTGGTTTGAACATAGTGGGTATTACCGTATATATATATATATATATATATATATATATATATATATATATATATATACTGTATATATATATATATATATATATATATATATATATATATATATATATATATATATATATATATATCATAGACTCCTCTACAAGGTTCACGATATTGGTCTCGTAAATGAACTGCGCTGTACTTGCTTTTAACATTCATCATTTTAAACCAATTGGTTACCAGTGTTATGTATATCACTGTTCCATCCTGAAATTTAACAGTTCCTTTAACCCTTTCACGCATTTATGACGCAGAGGTTGCCAGATTAGTAATAAGAAATAGAGTTCTCTCACTCTTAGAATTACCTCTTCAACTTAGTTTTCTGCCCACAGCTAACTCAAAGACAACTGAAGAGGTTGAAGTAACTAAACTAATGGTTTCTAAATACCCCTGATGGTAACAAAGGCTTTAAAGTATCCCCAATAGGCTCAACATCGCGTCATATGTCGGAGAGGGTTAAGACCTTCAAATGCAGCAATCGTTTTTTCATTGAACACTTGGCAAACTAAGGGCACACTCTGACGTTGCAATGGTTTAGGAAATACTGATGAGCGTGTGAGTTTTGTCAGACGAAGTGGTGTCTTCTGATCTTCATTGTAAAGAGCTTTAACATCACTCCAACACGCCAAATATTCTGTACCGTCCTTGCTAAAATGTAATTCTTGACATTTCTCTGTGATCCAGTTGTTTCTCATATTCTTGAGGATGTGAACATAATCATATACAAGGAAAACATTTATGCCATCTGGTGCTACTGTTACTTTTCCAGGACCCCCAAGCATTCTGTAAACAGCTTGATTCAGTGGACAGTTGTCACAGACGAACGATACTGGATGGCCACCACTAGCTTTAACAACATATATAGCCTCAAATAATATTTCCTTCAGTTGAATAGCATTCAGTTTTGATACAGGATGAATTCGTATGATGTACCGTGGTCCTCCATAGTGACAAACAACTTCAATAGCAAGAGCAGATGTTGCTAGATTTTCTGGTCCGTTTGTTGCATAGCCTACTATATGCTCTCCTGTAAATCTAAGGACCTGCTTAAGCTTGACTTCATCAAACAAAATGTTAACTAACCGCTGTTGTGGCTTCAACTGATCAAAAAGGATTGGGAGACACTTGTCAGCATAAGTGCGAGATAACAATTGGCGAATCTGTTTCTCACAAGGAAGACTAATTGCTTTGGAGTTTCTAAGCATTCTATATGCTGCGGGTGATATACAAAACAGTTCTGCTGCAAGAATTATCATATGCTTTGTATATCGGCGATTTTTAGGAGGAATAAGAAGGAGTTGTAACTGTGCTTGAATGAACTGAAAACCTTCAAATTCATGAAATTCTGTGATAGAGTCAAGTTCTGAAATTATTCTTTTTAAGCGGTCAGTATTAGTCGCTTCATGAGTGTTCATAATTTTCACTATTTCTTCAATTTGAGACCACTTACTTACCAAGCTAATTTTTTGAAGATTCAGTTTACTTTTTGGTATCTCCAAGCCACTTTTCTCTGCTACTACCAGCTGCAGAAAACCAAAAGGAGACTGTACCTCTTTAAAATGAAGAAACTTATCAACTGCTCTACCATTACCATCTGTCTTAAACATTGTCAGTTCTCTACAATTTTGCATTATATAAAACTCAGGGAAGTGTTTTCCAATCTCTCCTGCAAATTTGTCATAACTATACATTTTGTCTTGTTCATTTTCAAATTCAGTTTGTTTTTTAAGTCTTGCTTCACTTGTCACTGTTTTAGTTAACCTAGGAGCTGACGTAAGTTGTTTGAGGCAAGACTTGGGTACACCTTTAAAAACTGTAGGAGGCCCAGCTGGTCGTTTTCCTCCCCGAACTGTGACCCAATCTCAGTCGAAGTGTGATGCACAAATCAATAGTTTCGACCTGTCTCTCAAACTTTCTGGGCTATTTGGCATAGCACTAATCCATGCATGTCGTTCTTGTTCTTCATTCGGGAAACACACCATAGGACTGTATGGCTCTCCCCTGTAGTTTCCACGACAATTGAATGCAGCACATCTTTTCGGCATTGTTCCTGTAAAGCAAAACAACAAGAATAGTTGTAAAATGGTTATCAGTACATATCAAAGCAACCCGTTGACATCAGCTCAATTCTAATATTTATCAGCTAAATAAGTTGTTAACACAGATCCTTTTGTGACTGGTAAGTATTTATAAGAAAATTACTTACAATAAGCTGAGAGATAACGAACAACAGAACAAAAATGTGTTGCCTCTAACGTGTCTCGTGGGTGACTGGCGTCTGGCATCGTCCTGGGCTGTACGTTTTCTGGCGAGACATTATGTCGCCAATATGGCGGGGATATGGACGATTGCGTGTGAAATTACATGCATTTATATGTAAAGTTGTGTTTGTGTACATATTTTTGTGTTTAAGAAAGTCGGAGAGACCACTGCTTTCATGATACTGCTTTTAAGCAATGGACCCAAGTTTCAAACTCCGAGAGTGCTCGTTTCCAGTCCTTATGTAAAGGGGTCTATGATATATATATAAGTATCGATCAATGAGTTGCTAAGGGAATCAATTTGCCATCAGCTGAAATAAACCGGCCATAATAGTATTTGTTTCGTGTTGTGTATGTATCAAGTTAATGTCTCTCTCTAGATCGTACACAATTTTTCTTCAACGTTTACATCGAACTGTTGATTTAAACTATTTGAGAATTATGAGGATTTATTGAGAATTATGACCCATTTTGACAGTTTGTTATGGATATCTTTAGACGATTCTATACAGCTTAAGAAGGATATGTGGGAATTAAAAGGGTAATGATTATCTCAAGTAACCCTCTGATTTCCATATACCCTTCCTAATCTGAATACAATTGTCTAGTAATAGCCAGAATAAACTGTCAATAATGCGTCATAATCTTCAAGGGATTTATAACTTCCAGGTGGCATCGCGCGAGTTGGGGATTGACACGGACCTGATTCACATCAGCGAGACATCCACCGCCACGGTTCCCAACACCACACCCACAGCGGCATCATTCTCTTCTGACCTCAACGGCGGGGCAGTAATGGTCAGTGCTAATCCCTTAAGGGGAGATGGCTCGTCTTTCTGCTCCCCTTTCTCCCTCGTGTTAAGCCCCATCTGTTTTGAGATGATAAGACGTTCAGCCCATTAGTTTGGGGATTTTAACACCTTTCGACCCATTTTGTTGTCAATTTTAAAGCTTATCGTGCCATTTAGGTGTCGATTTTTTTCCTGGCGAGCGATAGCAAGCCTGAAATTTAAAAAGGAACAGGCTTTCGGCCTGAGAAATTTTCTACCGAAAAATTTACAAATAAATGTACAAAATAAATAGGGGGTGTTTTCTAAGCTTGATGGAGGTCTAGCGAAGAAAATAAGAAATAAAGGAATAACTTAATTAATAGGCCAAAAAACGGCCTATCTCCCCATAATTGAATGTGGCCCCTAGGGAATACTGTGTTCCTTCAGTATGAAGTTATCGCTTGAAGGGCGAGTTTCATGTTTCATGAATTAACACGTCCTTTTCATTATATTCTGGCGACTATTATACAATTTTAATCAGCTTAGGAAGGACCATACTCATTACTAGGCTACACACTATCTCAATTAATCCATTTAGCTACCGTATATCCTTCCTAAGCTTCATAAAATTGGCTTAATGTTGCTAAATTAATCTAAAAAGTAGTCACCAGTACACAAAGTTTTATATGTGCGTTGACGTATAATTCAGAAACATTACCAGTTTAACAGAAGTTAATGAAATATGGGAAAATAATGGAATGATAATGCTGAGGCTGATATGCAGGGATAATTCCAAAGACAAGATGACTATACTTGAGAAAATAAAAAAACGGTTGGGTGTCAGAAGCATCTACAGTAGGTAAAAATACGCAAATGCAGGTTTGGTTGTCTCGGGCATTTGAGTGAGCTAATTATTTCTCAACAAATTGGCTATCTTAACCCCTACTGTACCATAGGGTACTACCATGAAAGTCCCCCCCAGTCCCAAGCAATGTGGCCAAAATGGCAAGATTTAACAACCTCCCACCTCAAAAGATGGAGGAATACTGCCTCTCCCAGCCTTTAGAGGCGTGGATATAAGCTGAGAAATGTTGCCAACTCTAGAGCAGTGATCACAGGGTCGTGGTACCAAGCACTGCCTGATACTGGCAGTTACAAGGATCGTATATTACTGACGGCTCTCCGCCGTCGCTGGGACTGGGGAGTGACTTATCTACTGACGGCTCTCTGCCATCGCTGGTTCTGAAAGGGTTAAGGAATATATTGATAACAAATGTTGTAGATTGCTACACAGCCCAAAAGCATCAAAGCCCTATATCCATGACTGACCAATATGGGATTAATTTAATTTCCTTATCTCCACGAGGAATATTTATATATCTATCTATCTATTTATTTATCTATCTATCTATATATCTACCTGTCTATCTATCTATAATAATGATTACAAAGATCAACTAGGGTATGTTTGTGGGAGGTGTATGTAGCCAGTTACTCAGCCACCTTCAAGCCTGTAGGTTGTGAGTCCACGATCCAGGATAACCCTAAAAAATGTGGTTCCTGTGTATCCAGTAGCACTCTAGGTTTAAGGGGAGATTTAACTTACAAGTTTTTTTTCTGGACCCCCTTCTTCCTCATATATAGCTCCATATGTTTTGATATATTTAAAGGTGTTGGTGTTATTTTTAAATGTTTGATGGATGTCTAGGGAGGAAACTAGAATCCTCCCCTTAACAAGTGTTCTCATACAAGTGTTCTCATATTCTCATCACAGTGCTGCTGTGGATGACACTGGCAATAAGTCATAGACTGACCTTGATTTCCCTTTTTGTTACTCTTTTGGTAATTGATAATCTCCACCTAAAATGGTTCTCCTTGCCATTCAGACAAACAACCTAATAATGGTTCAGTTTCTCCCAGTTAGCTCTTGTAATCCTGGACATTATTATGGTAGCGTCAATCCAAATTAAAATTAAAATTGGTTGATGTTGTAGTGGTCAGTGCATTCAACAAGCAGTTGACAGAATGATGTGTTCAAATTAGCACATCTGAATGATTGAAGCTTTTGTTGCGTGTATCATTTTTGTTTGCAGTAAGAGCTCAGATTTTTGTTTTCATTAATTTAGCGATAGTTATATTATGTTAGTTATACTATGGTAGGAAATGAATGAAGCTAATATGAAATATATGTTGAGTATCCATGGTGCAGGAGGCGTGCAAGAAGATTGTGTCGAGACTGAGGCCAGTGAGAGAGAAGAACCCCCAAGGAACCTGGCACCAGTGGGTCAACGCCGCCTATATGGAACGCATCTCACTCTCAGCAACAGGTTTCTATAGGTAAAGTCGCCTACAGTGATTAACGTGATGTGGTTGAATGATTATGACACACTGATGAAATCATTTTAAACATTTCCTCTATTTACTCACCATTTTTTTTTCTTCCCTTGTTACGAACTGGCACTCGGGTACACAAGGGCTCTCAATCAGGACTCGAATACGGCTCGCTGCCACAACAGAAACACACGATCCCAACCCCTGAGTACTGCCAGCCGAACAAAAAACACCAATACCCTCCAGAGTTCAATCTGCTATAACGGGGTATACAAGAACTCGGTACTAGTGTTCAACAACAGACTAATAAAGAGACAGGAATTATCTAGTCTGGTCAACAATCAAACAATGAAGTAAGAAACAACAACACCAAAGAATAGTGTTGGCCGAAGCCGAAGTAATCCACCCTTGACTAAGAACTTAAGAAGTCCTCCACCCTATACTTCGGATCAGCACTATTACGTTACGTTAATTAATAGTCCTTAACCCTTATTTAGCGGCGAGCAACATAAGTCGAGTTAAATAAAGCTGGACTATGTGGCGGCGCTCGACATAACTCGAGTGGCAATTTCAGCACGTAATGTGGCTGAGAGTGAGAGACAAGTGGTGGCAGGAGACTAGCGAGCGTATGACTGCTCCAGACCACCACGGCGAACGTACTGACACAAATCTCAGCTCCCTCCTCCCTCTCTCACTCGCTACATACTCAATTATGTACTGAAAGTACCGAATTACCTGCTTTTTGCACTCGCGTTGAACGGTTATTGCAAGAAAACTATCCATCATACAAGGATCGTTATGGTGTCATTCGAAAGCTCTGTTTATGCCCTTTCAGGGATAGGTACTTGTTTTACGTTCTGGGTCTTATTTAGGCATGAAAATGATCACGTAAACAGCCCTATTTTGGCTAAAAACACCCCGCTGTGCGGTACACATAAATAAACCGCATAGGCCGCTCGTAAGGTGTTAAGCACCGAGCAAGGAATCTTCTGAAAAAAGTTAGATGCTTCTCGGATGCTCGTAAGAAGTACGTATCGGATTTTGAACAGTAATTCAATAAGCAAAAACACTGGCAATTAAATACTATTAAAGGTTTAAATTGGCATAAGAATAATTAAAAGAATATGCAATAGTAAATGGCAAACATTAAAAAGAAGTACTCCGCAAATGCAACGGCAATAGCCTACTCAGATTGTGCTCGTGGGCCACTAATCACTAAAGTAGCCAAGCTTGCAACACATGAAATCAATAGTGCATAAACAATATCATACATAAGGAAAGCTTCAATACTATTCTGTATCTACTAATCGAGTAAAGTCTAGCTTGGGTACTGTGGGCAAAAGGTAGCAGTGACTGAGCAAAAACGGCTCGTAGCCTAGCGAAGTCCTCACAACTGTTTAAAGTATTACGTTAAAACTAACAAGTGCACTTTGAGAAATCCAGATCCCTTGTATCTGGTTTTCTCCCGGCTCCTTGACAAAGTAAAAACAAACTGTTAATAAAATACAGGGTGGTTAGGCTCTTGCCCTCACGCACTGTAAATTATTAACTCAACACAGTCAGCCGCGAAGACAACCTAGGCTTCACTGAACCGAAACGAGTATGCAGGTTTATCGCTTAACCACTGCATCAAACAACAACTCGTAACACAGAAAAGCCTTATCCCAGTCTAGCATTACCTAGACTAGCAGAAAACAGGAATAATAATAATAACACACAGGGAAATGCATATACAAGTGCAACAAACATAAATCAATCCTATTCTAAGTTAACCCTTCCAAAATAGGCTATCTAATAGGCAAGTATCTCGTGAGAACTCAAGCGATAATACGTTGGCTGACTAGCTCTGCACCAACGGGACCATGGAAGTTAAACAGGCAGGGAAAAGAGGAGATAAGAATGTAAGGTAGTAGAGAAAGTTCACATCAGTCAGAAGAATATATATAGTTAGCAAGGGAAATGAGAAGTCGCTCTGCCTAATGAGTTCTGATGAAAAAATGGCTAGACTTCCCTTTTTATACCCGGCCCTCTAGTGAGCCCAACGTGAACTACTAAGGACCGCCCACTGACAACCATTACGTAATTTCTCTCTCTCCTCTGGGATAGACAAAGGCTCCCCCAGCACTGAGGGGGGTGGGGGGGGGAGTGCTAGTGAGTTAGGCCCACCTCCCGCCTGGCGCACCCACTGACCCCCAACTGTGGCTGTTTCTCCTCCCATCATTACAAATAAGTTTTAAACACAATACTTATAACTAATGATATAAAATAGAACTCGTTGACTCAGATGAAAACAAAATACATATTCATAATACTTATAGTACAACGGCTCACATGAACTAAGTTAGGAAACTCTACATAGACTACAGCCAAAGTTCCTGCCCTGACGATCCTAGCGAGAGTGGGGCATGACTAGGCGTTCTGTACAGCATGCTCACACTGGACATGCATCACACCTCCCCCAAGATTTTACTTGCTCAACCCTGAGCTAAAATCTGACAAACACAGAACCCCATCAAGCCCCTCACACCCAGCGACCGCATGGCACTAAAACAAAGCTGAGTTTATCACCAAAACACATCTTATTATTAAAACAAAATTCACATTTTATAACTCCTCCCAACAATAGCTAAAAGACACAATATCATGCTCCCAGAGCGAGCTTACAGCAGCTCAGCCGTTTGATAGTTCGTGGACTAATCAAACTCTATAGGCTATGACAAACTTATACGATTACCTATATCAAAAGAAAGAGTTTTATATGATTTTTATATTTTAATATGTTTTTCCCGGCTGCACTATAAGGGCAGCCTATTTTCCTCCACTCAAACCCACACACCTGTGATAGCCTACAACTGATCATCCACCCTTGATAAACAATCCGCGATCACATTGTCACATCCAGCAATATGACGGATGTCCAGGTTATACTCCTGCAACATCAAAGACCACCTGGTCAGTCTCATATTGCGATTGTGATTCAGGAATCTCAAAGGGTGATGATCAGTGTAGATAACCACGACTGGGCCATAGGCTGGAACATACACCTCGAAGTGCCTGAGCGACAGCACAATCGCCAGTAATTCCTTTTCTATTGTAGAATATTTCTTTTGTGCAGCATTGAACTTCTTAGAAAAGAAACTTACTGGGTGTTCCACACCTTCATTGTCTGTCTGTAGCAAGACGGCACCAGCCCCTACACCACTAGCATCTGTTGCCAGCTGAAAAGGCCTGTTAAAGTCTGGGGCCCTGAGTATCGGGTGAGTACATAGCAAATGTTTCACCAAAGTGAAAGCCTTTTCACACTCAGGTGCCCACAAAAACTTTTTGTCTTTAGATAACAAATCTGTGAGAGGTGCCAACACCGTTGAGTAACCTTTTATGAAGCGTCTGTAGTAGCCTATCATACACAAGAATCTCATAATCTGCTTCTTGGTTGTTGGGTGCGGAAATTTATTGATAGCCTGTACCTTGTTCTGAGGAGGGCACACCTGTCCCCTTCCCACTACAAACCCAAGGTACTGCACAGTGGCTTTTACGAAGTCACACTTTGCCAAATTTACTACCAGACCTGCTTCACTAAGTTTCCGGAACAAGGTCTCAAGGTGCTCACAATGGCTCTCAAAGTCGTCATCATAAATGATTACATCGTCCAAATATACGGTGCAATTTGGAATGTCCTTTACAATTTCATTCATCAGGTTCTGAAACGTTGCTGGTGCATTCTTAAGTCCGTAAGGCATAACATTGCACCAGTAGGTACTCCCGTCCACAACAAAACCACATACCTCTTTAGCACGCTCGGACAAAGGTACTTGCCAGTAACCTTTTACTAAATCTACTTTAGACAAAAAACGAGCATTACCAATTTTGTCAACACTATCATCAACCTGAGGAAGAGGATATGGGTTAGTTGGAGTCAAACCGATTAACCTACGGAAATCAATACAAAAGAGTACCTTGCCATCTGGCTTAGGCTGCAGTGTTACGGGGGAAGTCCACTTAACTGTACCTTTCTCTATCAACCCTCTACCGAGCATATACTCCAACTCATCCCTCAGAGCTGGTAGTTTTATGGGGGGCACACGGTACGGGATTGACTTAATGGGTAGATGGTCCCCCACGTCAACATCATGCATAGCCTGAGTAGTGAGGCCTGGGTGTTCAGCAAATACAGTGGGGTATGAACCGAACAACTGACGGATAGCATCAAACTGCGGCTCAGGCAAATGAGCTATAGCCAAGTTAGCCCTAAGGCTCGAGTTCCCCGCCCACTGATCCGCTGAAACATGTTGATCCCAGCTATCCTCCTCTGAAGCTTGACTGTCCCCCTCTCCTTCTCCACCACGGCCGCAACAAGCCAACACAGGGACAGTGAGAGGCTCAGAGGGGCGCCTCACATACTCTTTAATAAGGTTCACGTGACATAACTGGTTCTTTTTCCTCCTGTCTGGAGTGGCAACAAGGTAATCTAAGTCTGAAATTTGTTTACAATTTTATAAGGTCCAGTGTACTTCGCAGAGAGGGGGTTACCAACCAAAGGCAACAAAATTAATACCTCTTGTCCTACAGTGAACTTCCGGAGCCTCACTTTGCGATCATACCTGTCCTTCATCAAAGCTTGTGATTCTGTCAAATTTCTACCTGCCATCTCCAGACTCTTAAGCATGCGCTCACGGCTTTCAAGCACATACTTTAATAATGGACAAGGCTGCACAGTCCCCTCCCAAATTTCTTTCAGCATGTTAAGGGGGCCCCTGACACGGTCTCCAAAAATCAGCTCGTTTGGACTAAATCCCAGGCTCTCACCAGGTACCTCCCGAGCAGCAAACAGCACATAAGGCAATCCAAGATCCCAATCCATACCGTTGTCAGCACAATAACACCTGAGCATGCTTTTAAGTGTAGCATGCCACCGCTCAAGCACCCCTTGACTCTCAGGGTGATACGCTGACGATACTACTGCTCGTATCCCATGCTGTTGCATTGTTTGCTTGAACATGTTGGAGGTGAAGTTAGATCCCTGATCAGACTGAATCTCCTCCGGGTACCCATACCTTGAGAAGTACCACAACAAGTTACTGACTACCGTCTTAGCCATTCCATTTTTCATAGGGTATGCATCGGGGTATCTAGTGGCAACATCCATTATGGTTAACAAAAATTTATTTCCAGCCTTAGTGGGAGGGAGTGGACCAACCATGTCAACAATAATTTTACTAAAGGGTGGCCCAATCACAGGAATAGGGTGTAACGGAGCCTTAGGAATAACTTGGTTCGGTTTCCCGACACGTTGACAAATATCACACAAGTTTATCCATGACTGCACATGAGACTTCATCCCCGGCCACCAAAACAATTTCCCCAAAGCCGCCACCGTTTTTCTCACCCCTAGATGTCCTGCCAGTGGTATGTCATGCGCCAACCTCAGTAGGCTATCCCTGCACTCCCGTGGCACCACCAACTGGTCCACTACTCCGGACCCATTTTGCCAACTACGTTTAGGGTCTTGAAAACGCCTATAGAGGATGCCTTCTAAATAAAAAAAATCTCCTGGCTGTGCATCGCCATCCTCGTCGAGCTCTACAGCTCCATTAGCACACGTTTGGAGCTCAGGGTCCTCTAGTTGCAACCGACGTATATCTGAGGGTGCCAAGCGATCTAACTGCTCCCGGAGCAATGCATGACCTTCCCCGATACTGGGCTGCTCCCTCTGTCTCTCGATGTACATAACGTTGCTGTCGTGGAGACTCGTCATGCCCAGCCTCGTCACTCTCGATGACAGGCCTAGGGGCTACTCCAGAATTAAGTAATGGTGCTAATACTGAATCACCCAGGAGAGCCGCCGAGTCAAAACTCTTAAAACCAACTCCAGCTTTAGCCTCCTCCTGTTGATCGTTCCTCCGCTGGTCTGAAGACGGAGGACTAGGCTGTGACACTTATAAAACTGCTCGAGCAGAAACAGCTCAGTCAACTGTTCTGCCGTCTCAGCTTTCTCAGAACGTGTCCAGTTTTTAAGTGCATCTTTTAAGTCCCGGGCATGTTCAAGAAAGGTCGCCTCCCTAGTCTTTGTAACACCCCGAAACTTCAATCGATATGTTTCCGGTTGCAACTCGTATGCCCGTAGGACAGCTGTCTTCAATTCTGGGTAGTCAATGCAAGACTCTAAAGGCAGTGCATCATAAGCCTTCAGACCCTTACCCGTAAGTCTTGAGGAGACTAGAGCTGCCCACTTCTCTTCAGGCCAATTATGCTCCCTACACTTCTTCTCAAAACGATTAAAAAATTCTGTGACTTCAGTTTCACTAAATACCGGCACCAATTTGACTAATTGGGCCAAGGACTGTTCTCTTACTTGGCCCTCACGGCCCATCCGAGTCCCTGTCGACTCTTCACGAGTCTTATCTAAATCTAATTTAGCACAATATTTCTCCAAGTCGTACCTAAGCTCGGCCTCATGCCTCCTAACCTCAATCTCATGCCTCCTCGTCTCATCCTCCTGCCTCCTGGTCTCATTCTCCTGCTTCCTAGCCTCAATCTTAGCAAGCTCAAGTCTAAATACCATATCTGGAGACAGGCAGGAAGAGGGAGCTGCCACTACTGAAGGAGGGGGGGCAAAAACTGGGGAACCACCATGTGCAGCACCCGAGGGCACTCCAATCTGCCAATTCTCATCCCTCTGTGGGAGAGTGCTAACCTCCGGTAACTGAGTGGACGGCACTGTGGGAGTTGAGTGAGAGGGGATCTGGGGAGGAACCCCCCCAAACGCCCTCTCCTCTGAAACCCCATGTCGCCCACGCAACACCCAGGAAATCAGCTCCCCCTTGGACATCCCTACTACATTGGAAATGCCCAAAACCTTGGCTATCAGGTGCAAGCCACAAACATCCACCGCAGTCAGCCTCTCCTCCGTCACGTGGTACCGCTTACTCACAAAAACTCTAGCATCCTCCTCACTGGTTACTAACGGCACACCTTCAAATGACATCTCTCGCTCATCGTCAGTGCTAATGCACGACATACTGAAGTCCACAAAAAAAATCTCGAGACAAAAGTGTTAAACTTCCTATGCAAGCACTAATTACTAAATTAACTGGAGTCTCTTAAATGCTTTACTAATTGCCATACAAAAAAATATATTCTTCAATATGCACGCTAAAATACAAACAAACAAAATTTAATGTTGTACAACTCTGCAAACAAATTTATACTGTTCACAAAATCCTAAGCAAGGTCGCCATTTGTTACGAACTGGCACTCGGGTACACAAGGGCTCTCAATCAGGACTCGAATACGGCTCGCTGCCACAATGGAAACACACGATCCCAACCCCTGAGTACTGCCAGCCGAACAAAAAACACCAATACCCTCCAGAGTTCAATCTGCTATAACGGGGTATACAAGAACTCGGTACTAGTGTTCAACAACAGACTAATAAAGAGACAGGAATTATCTAGTCTGGTCAACAATCAAACAATGAAGTAAGAAACAACAACACCAAAGAATAGTGTTGGCCGAAGCCGAAGTAATCCACCCTTGACTAAGAACTTAAGAAGTCCTCCACCCTCTACTTCGGATCGGCACTATTACGTTACGTTAATTAATAGTCCTTAAGCATCGAGCAAGGAATCTTCTGAAAAAAGTTAGATGCTTCTCGGATGCTCGTAAGAAGTACGTATCGGATTTTGAACAGTAATTCAATAAACAAAAACACTGGCAATTAAATACTATTAAAGGTTTAAATTGGCATAAGAATAATTAAAAGAATATGCAATAGTAAATGGCAAACATTAAAAAGAAGTACTCCGCAAATGCAACGGCAATAGCCTACTCAGATTGTGCTCGTGGGCCACTAATCACTAAAGTAGCCAAGCTTGCAACACATGAAATCAATAATGCATAAACAATATCATACATAAGGAAAGCTTCAATACTATTCTGTATCTACTAATCGAGTAAAGTCTAGCTGGGGTACTGTGGGCAAAAGGTAGCAGTGACTGAGCATAAACGGCTCGTAGCCTAGCGAAGTCCTCACAACTGTTTAAAGTATTACGTTAAAACTAACAAGTGCACTTTGAGAAATCCAGATCCCTTGTATCTGGTTTTCTCCCGGCTCCTTGACAAAGTAAAAACAAACTGTTAATAAAATACAGGGTGGTTAGGCTCTTGCCCTCACGCACTGTAAATTATTAACTCAACACAGTCAGCCGCGAAGACAACCTAGGCTTCACTGAACCGAAACGAGTATGCAGGTTTATCGCTTAACCACTGCATCAAACAACAACTCGTAACACAGAAAAGCCTTACCCCAGTCTAGCATTACCTAGACTAGCAGAAAACAGGAATAATAATAATAACACAGGGAAATGCATATACAAGTGCAACAAACATAAATCAATCCTATTCTAAGTTAACCCTTCCAAAATAGGCTATCTAATAGGCAAGTATCTCGTGAGAACTCAAGCGATAATACGTTGGCTGACTAGCTCTGCACCAACGGGACCATGGAAGTTAAACAGGCAGGGAAAAGAGGAGATAAGAATGTAAGGTAGTAGAGAAAGTTCACATCAGTCAGAAGAATATAATTATATAGTTAGCAAGGGAAATGAGAAGTCGCTCTGCCTAATGAGTTCTGATGAAAAAATGGCTAGACTTCCCTTTTTATACCCGGCCCTCTAGTGAGCCCAACGTGAACTACTAAGGACCGCCCACTGACAACCATTACGTAATTTCTCTCTGTCCTCTGGGATAGACAAAGGCTCCCCTAGCACTGAGGGGGGTGGGGGGGGGGGGGGAGTGCTAGTGAGTTAGGCCCACCTCCCGCCTGGCGCACCCACTGACCCCCAACTGTGGCTGTTTCTCCTCCCATCATTACAAATAAGTTTTACACACAATACTTATAACTAATGATATAAAATAGAACTCGTTGACTCAGATGAAAACAAAATACATATTCATAATACTTATAGTACAACGGCTCACATGAACTAAGTTAGGAAACTCTACATAGACTACAGCCAAAGTTCCTGCCCTGACGATCCTAGCGAGAGTGTGGCATGACTAGGCGTTCTGTACAGCATGCTCACACTGGACATGCGTCACACCCTCAATTATTGTTCTCAGTTTCTGGTTTATCGAAATGTAGTGTACTAGTTACTTGTGTGTCATAGAATGCCTACTGGACTTCAACAGGAAAAGTTTGTGTTCTATAGATATCTCAAGAATATTTTGTTTTCATTGCTTCGTAAACAGAAAGGTAACCTCGCGAAACACCTGCAGTGATTACTTATCCGCTGATATTATTGCATTAATAACATAGTGTCCTCAGGATCAATTCCTTACTTAATCACAGAAAACGTTTTCAGAGATATCCTCACATTACCAAATATCTGGAACTTCCAAATTATCAATAGCCTGCTTCTATCCTTCTCCTTCTATTTACCATCCAACTTGGAGACTCATTATTATTTTCTCTGTGTAGTTTTTCTTTGAAGAATAACATTGGTCGGTTTCAATTACTTTAAAACAAAGCCCATTTAACATGACTCCTACTCTTTACTCGATAAAGGCCATATTAGAAAGAACACAATCCGGCATCATTATGTAACCCACTGGACCTCAAGCATTTAATTAAATAGTACACTCCTGGACCAGCCACTTGTCAATTTCTATTTTCCTGAAAAAACATGAGATGGGTTTGAAGTGAAGGAAAAACAACATAAAACCGCTCACCTAGGTCATTTGGGGAGCGGGGTAAAGTCACAATTAACATGTGGTGATGGGTAAGCAATATACTGGAAAATCATTCCCGCGCGCGCACGCGTACACACGGCTGGACTTGGAGGTATTGTTCCATGGAAACCTAAAGTAGTTCCCTTACAAATCTGAACCCTGTAGGTGCCATAGGACAAGAGTAATTAAAGCAGACGCAACCGTTGCGTCACTGGGACTGTGCGTTACATACATAGGTGACGCATAACGCGTGTCGCTGGGGTCCAGTGGGTTAATTACAACGGATATCCACTACCATCTGAAGGTTGTCTCCTCACCGAGACAAGTATTACACACCGTGGATATGACCCTGACCTAGTTAGTAACAACACCCTTCTACGATAAAAGGCTTTCTACGTGATAGAAGGCTTTGGTTCACTCCCAAAGTTGTATACATACGCAACCACCACAAGTTGAAACGTAACTCCCATCCTTAAAACTAACTGCCAAATACTGAACCAATGGGATGTTCTCATATGTGCAAGAACCCCAAGCCCCAGATTCACTCAAGATCTGAATACCTGTGGATACCAACCAATAATGCGTTATACATAGAGTGCTTTTCTACATGGGAGGTGAGGGGGGTTGTAAGGTTTACCTTCCCATTAGTCACTTTTTCCGGGCTTAGGCGAACCCTTTTCATAGTTCAATGCTTCTAATTTAAACTCACTAGAGTGACTAGTGTCGCATGGTAGCTTCCGACCAAATAGAATACTGTATAACTCCTTTCATTTGGTTATGAAAGTAGACACAAGTATAGCCAGAAATCTAAATGCTTCAATACTAACCAAATGATGTCAATCACTTCTTCACAGGGTGTATACTGAGATTAACATAATGTCTGACACTAGGCTACTTGGAATTATTATTGTTTTGGAATCGTTTATCAATAACGTTATGTAGTGACTGAGTTAATGTCTCAAGTTGGGGTTCATCATTTGTACTTCTGAGTGTACATATTGGAATCCCCCTCCTACCACCCCAATTCGACCTATGCATGATCCAGAACAGCCCTCACATGCTATAACGACTGGGAACATTTAGATGTGGACAAAATAAAACCGCACAGGGTACAGCAGTCAACAAGGGTTTGAGGTAGTTGTTCACAAAGCGCAACCATCCACCAACACGACCAACATGCTCAATGATAAACAATAACTGAGACGACATTACTGTTCAAAGCCGATATACAAACAGTGTAGACTCTGCGATGACTAATGTACCAGTTGTACAATACACAACGATGTCTAAGCAGATAACATTGGGCAAAGAGACCTTCAAATAATTCACAACTCACACACAGGTACATATCACAGGCATTCATTTGACTTAAAGGATGAGACATATCAGGGCTACTAGCAGGAGCCTCGTGGTTGCATTACCAGAACAATAAACAAGCATATGTGACTGCCTGACATAAACTTAAACTGGGGTAAACGGAACATGGGCAACATATTTGAAACATGCCGATCTGAGAACACAACATAACTAATACTACACCCAACTGTTGAGTAATGAAAGAGTTATCAAAATAAGGAAATTGTAACAAACAGGCACCTTCAGGACTAAAAGATCCACCCCACTCACACGACCCAGAAGGTGCCTCGTCACAAACAGTGTTAAAGTTTAGAGAATAAGACACTCATTAGAATAATTTAACATCCATTAAACACTCCTCCATGGCAGAGAGCTCATTGCTTAAAGTACCAACCAAAGCACTTTATACAAGTAAAACAAGAATAATCGTTGTGATAGTCTCTATTGAAAAGTAAGTTTTCAACATCCTCCAGTACCTCTGGATCAGTTTGTACGACACGACACGTTCGCTTCAGCCTTCTATGAGCTACAAGAGTCTAGGAGCCACAATTTCTAGATGCTTCATAGTTCATATGCTATAGGTAACGGACTAATATCCAGCAAACAATACACGCTAAAACCGAATAAAGCACACCAAAACCATGAGAAAACTATGTTTCTTGTCCTATTTGAATAATGTTACACCATTGCACAGCTCATATTTAGTTACAGAGCATTGCTATGCTATATTTCACTTGGTTTAGGTCATTCCCCAACTATTTACTGAATTTAACTTTTTGCAGGGATATGGAAATTAAAATCTACAACTTCGAGAAGATGGAAGGTCAGCCATTTGCCTACCTTTCTTACGGGGCAGGGGTGACAGAGGTTGAGGTGGACTGTCTCACCGGAGATCACACAGTCAGTTTAGCCTAATACTTACATCCTATTAACTCTTTCAGTATACAATGACGATTTCTTTCTCATGTTCTGGCTATTGCTAGCCGATATTATGTAGCTTAGGAAGGACCAAAGGTAGTCCAACGGGTAAAGACTGTCTCACTTAACGCTCTGATGTCCACATGTTTTTTTCCTAAACTGTATAAACTTGTCCAATCATAACTAAAACAGAATAAAGAAAGGCACCCTTGAATACTGGAGGGGATTCATCACCATTATTTAGTTAATACACTATTAACAATATTATATAACAAAATGGGCGTCAGAAGCTATATGTGATGTAAGTGATATTCTTAATAATCTGAGCATTAGGCTCATTTCTATGATATGTTTTTAATTAAAGTAGTAGAGCTCAGCCTTTGACTGTCTATGCATCCATTTACAATATATTCAGATAACTTAAATGTTGTTATAAATGTCAAAATTGTATTTAATAGATTTGTGTTGCATTAATTGGGGCAAAGATGATCATAATTTTAAAGCCGCTTTCAAATGGACCCATTCAGTGGTACTATATCTCCTGTAAAATGTTGTTGTTATAATAACCAAATTAGCTGAGTTATATATTACATCGTTCTCGAAGGTTGTACGGACAGACATCGTGATGGATGTTGGTAAATCTCTGAATCCTGCCATTGACATCGGACAAATTGAGGGCGCCTTCACTCAGGGTCTGGGTCTGTATACTCTGGAGGAACTAACATACTCCCCTCAGGGACACCTGCTCACAAAGGGACCGTCATCTTACAAAATTCCAGGTAAAATATATTCTTTACATGCAAATTACTTAACCCTAAGTACAGGAAATGTAAATAATATACAATTTATGCAGTATAGGTAGTTGTCATATGCATTTTGGGTGTTATTTTTGTTTACTTTTCTCTAACATTATAGTGTTATCTGTCAAATTATCCATCAAAGATATAAACAGTCAAATAGCAAAATCAATCCAATTGCCAATTCCGCTAGGAAGAGGGCTGTGTTTAGCTGAATAATGTTGTCATCTCTGGAAAAATTAACACACTAATCCTCCTAAACGGCTGCTTCCACAACATTGATCACTAAGACCAAAGTCGTTCACAGAGCCAAAATATACAGAGTGAACTGGCTGGGATTCTGCTACAATCGAAAAGTAGCTCGTTTCGCTGCTTTTTTTTTATATTTTTGTATCCGGACCTTTGATGCACTACTCCTCCTAAATGGCTACCTACACGACATTGAACAATAAGATCAAAGTTGTTCGCATATCCAAAATGCACAAGCCAGATTTCTGCTACAGACTGTGATGGCTCTTGCAATTTGAGATTGTCTAAAACGGGATGTAGCGGAATCATCCGCTCTTAATATGATTATTTCACTAATTGAAGACCCTCGCTTTGTTATTGAGGTAGGAAAGCTTGTTGTTAGACTGAACGGTGGGATGGCACATGGTGATTAGGATTGCTAGGGTAAAATCAGAGTCCAAATGCATTTGGTCAAGACTGTTGTATGGCGGACTGATGACATTCGTATTGGGTGAGGAATCAACAGTACATTCATTCCATAATATTATATTGATGGTATCTATAATACGGGTGTCCCATGTCACATTGGTTAGTGGGCTTGGTTCACAGCCAAGAGGATCGGGGTTCGATTCTCCCAGAGACATTTAGGCCTTTTTATATACACTGTGCCTCTGTTGCACCTAGCAGTATAAATAGGAACCTGGTATACGCGGATTGTTGTGAAGTGCCATCTGCCATTGATGGTCTGGTACTAGTAGGAAATGTACCAACCAAGTCTTTGAATCCAAATGTCACCAATGTAAATACTAGGGGGGCGCGAGGTCCTGATTAGCCTTCAGTGACAAAAGCCAACGGAGTGTATTAAACAAGCTCTACCCTCTTCGTATTCCGTTTCACTAAGACGTTAATGAGGACCTGTGATGTAAGTCTCTGTCACTCTGCATAAGTCAAGAGTAAACTTGGTTGCTTGTCTCAACTGTCCTATATTCAAGTCATTTCGTGTTTGTCCTATTCAACCTACTCTGCAATGGGACTCTCAAAAAGATATAACTCACAAACATTGCTCTAGCCCCGATGCTTTCATTTCTTCCTCCAGGCTCCAGCTCCCTTCTTCACTCCTTACTACTTCCTCTGTCCCTTTCCTTGCTTCGAGGCAATAAAGAAATGAAAATTACCTCGTGTCTGACCTTCCCTATACCGGTATGTATTTCGTGTCATGTCAATCTATATTACAACATTGACAGGCGGGTGCCCAACCCCGAAAGGAGTTGAAATAGGGGAGCAATCCCCCCCGCCAAAGGCGGCTTTCTAGGGCCTTTCCTAGCTGATGCTGAGAGGATTGGGTTCTAGTCATGTGGTGATGGGCTGGTCTATCCGAGTGAGAACTGAGCGATCTCTGCCATACCCATAACTTACTCTGACTGTTCCTTTTACTTATATATCTTCTAGATCTCAAGTGACGGCGTCTTTTCCGTGGATTGACCTCCCTACTGCCAACCTAGAAGTTGGCAGATTGGGAGCCAAAGCATCACATTTTTCCCTTACCCCTCAACTTTCCCTTCATAATTGCTGAGGGGCACAGGGCCTTGGGTGGGGCTTTGGTTTCCCGGGCGTTTCCGCACCTTCCTCAGCTCCCTGCCTTGGAGTGGCTTCGGTCACCCAGGCTTTGTTAGTGGTAAGCAGGGAGGATTTTGTGGGGGCGCTCGTGTATGGCCTTGGCCTTGCTCGAGACCTTGGGGCTGTTCGGCCAGACAGCCTGGGGAACAACAACAACAACAACAACAACATTGACAAACTTCAGATTACTAAATATTTGGAAGAATGCTGATGACGCCAAAAAAAACAAAAACACAAAGAAACACATCATCGTTGTAGTCTTGAACAATTATAGCTTTATTTTTTTCAGCCATGAGTGACATCCCTCGAGAGCTGAACGTTACGTTGCTGCAAGGATCTTGCAACCCAAAGGCTATTTACTCTTCAAAGGTAAATCGGTTTTGTTAGTCATCTCTGATAACAGCATGGAAAAATTGCAAAGCTGATCAAAATATTGTCCTTGCGATCAGTATTGACAATCACTTAGAGCATAAGATATATGATGACATAGATAATTGGCACTTCCTTAAGGCTGTCCTTAATTTGTCTTTTCACATTTATCTTTACGCTTCCCAAGTTAATTTATAAAGAGTTTTTGCTATAAGTATTTTCTTTCTGCTATCACTCACTTCCTAAAACTATCAAATTCGGTGTTCAGGGCTCTGTTCTCCAGTCCGATATATAATGTGCATTAATAATATTTTCAACTGTACTTCTAGTCCTATCCACTAATATATTGACGACTCTACCTAATACTATTCAACAAGCTCTCTGGACCAATCCTCCGTCCAGTCACTTCAAAACTCCAGTAATGAGGCCATAGCTCTCTTCTTCTTTATCAACTGTTTTCCAATTGGAGTAGATATAACGTTGTTGCTCTTAGCCTGTCAGTGACTCCCAAACTACATTTATTCGTCTATCTGCCCATCACAATATTCCACACGACTATCCCCTATCCATCAACAACATGCAAATCAACATTTTCTATTCTCTGAAATGTCTTGGGGTTACTTTTTCTGCTTATCTTTATTGAAAACACATATTACCCACTCTTGCTAAAACAACAGGTCTGCGTGATCATCAATGTGACTTTTTCAACCTCTGCACAAGTTCATGCTCTTTAAAAGGGTACAGTGCATCCATGCATTAAATACTGTTCGCATTTGAGGGGAGGTTCCACCCATAAAGTACTTCTCGAAAGGGCAGAGTCAAAAGCATTTCGTTTCATCAACTAACATTCTCAAACTGATTCTCTATCTCTCTCTCTCTCTCTCTCTCTACTGCATCTATCTATCTATTTATTTATCAATCTATCTCTCTGTCTATATACCATATAATATTGTGTGTTACAGGGTATAGGAGAGCCACCACTGTTACTGGCCACCTCAGTGTTCCTGGCCATCAAGGAAGCAGTGGCCGCAGTTCGTGCTGACCGTGATCTTCCTCCGGTTTTCAGGTTGGATTCTCCCGCCACTGCTGAGCGCATCAGACTGGCCTGCCAAGACTTCCTCTTCCAACATGTTTGTCAACAGTAAACAGGTAAACAGGTAAATATTTGTCATGAGAGCGGTATGATATCCTGCTTGCCTATAATTTGACTTTCACCTTGATACCACACACACACCCATGTCGCGTATTATTATTAGTGTGTATTGTCTGACGTTCCCAGAAATGAAGACAGTGAAACATATATATATATATATATATATATATATATATATATATATATATACTGTATTAAGTATATATCACAAATACACATGAGCCACTAAATGTTTTAATCTTTCAGTGGGGTTCGAACCGCCGACCGTCAGGACGATAGCCGACGCTTTAACCAACTCCACCACGGCAGTCTATATATATTCTAACATACGGAGCCCTGTATGTGTTTATTTAAGAGTTAGAGTTAAGAGTTGAAGGAGTGCCGAATTACCCGGGCGGCGAAGCAGACCAGCGAGCGAGGGAACTAGCTCGTCCGCATACCAGCAAACAAGCCTTCACACCTGCGTGCGTCATATGGGACCCTGCAAACTACTTCGATGACCCGACGCTATGACGATGATCGATGCCATTGGACCACGCATCTGCTATGCAACTAGAGGAGCTGTGATTGGGGCGCGCACCTTCCCCGCCTCCTGATTCGTTCCTACACCATCATTGCATAGTATATAAGACCCGAGTAGTGGGCATTCAAATCAGTCACATTTGGAGTTGGGAAGGTGAACAATTAGCAGCTGGAGGAAGACCGGGGTGAAGTATTATAATGGGATTGTGACTGTCAGTCAGATTATATAAGTGTGTGTTAAGTGTGTTCGGTGTAAACACTTATGTTGGTTAGTGAGATATGTGATTGGAAATAATTAACGTTAACGCAACTATTATGTACTTAACTATTGTAGTTGACGGACTTTTGGACTAAAGCAACTCTTTAAGTAATTGGGTTATGATAAAAGTAATACTATTGTTTTATATTAATACTTAAGAGTTCTTTCATTTTCTTTTAATTAAGCTTACATTGCTGGTACAAACAAGAACGGTGATACTATTGTCTCATTTTAGTAATATCGCCTCAGACTAACATGGCTGTTTTAATGTTACTTCTAGTGATTTCCTAAGCTGGAGAAAATTATTTTAGCTTCAAATGATATTATTTTTGCTTTTCATATTATTTGAGTGAGACCTGAATCGCATCTATGAAGCGATCCTGTAACTTAATTTACTCATAATCAAACCTCAATGTTACGTGGTTAAGAAAATACATTTATCTAATTATTAAATATATATCTACCTTTTTATGTGACTTTGATATTAATCCTGATAATAATAATATAATACTATTAACGTAAGACAAGAACCAAGAATAATAACTACATTAAATATAAATAAAAGGACATGATATAAGAAAACTATCTATTCATTTCAAAACGGGTAAGAGACAGAAATATTCTTACCTTAATATTTATATTTCAAGACTTGATATATAATTAATAGTCCTTCTTTAGATATAACTTATTCGGTTCATAACCATAGCCTACTAAGCTTCGGTTAAATACTAATTCTTTATAAATACTACATGACTTTAATTAGTTTCAGTATTTTTTCATAATTAAAGAGTATCAGTCAATAAAGGATACCAAGTCCTAAGATCCAAAAGGAAAGGAAGCAACAACAGGAAATAATTTTGTTAGATTTTACTTTCGTTTTGCCTTCAGCTGACTGATACCTTAATATATATCTCTGTGCTATCTAGTTTCATCAAGTTAACCACTTGAGGATCAAGATACGTAACGGAAGAGTGGCGACCTCGCTAGGATTCGTTTCATACAGTTTCACTCAGTTTCATTACCGTTTCACTACTTAAAAATCAAATATTAATCATGCCTGATATAATTAATGACGAAGATGCTCGGGTTTTCATAGAATCAGAACCCACAGCCCCTGATATTGACCGTCTGTCAAAAACCGAACTGAAAGTGCTTGCCTCACATCTCCAGTTAACTGTCTCAAACATGTCTAAAGTAGAGGTGGCTCAGACCATAAAAACCCACCTGTTCCCTGTAGAAGGCGGGGAGGGTGACGGAGCAGTTGGTGGGATCCCGAGTAAACCTAGCAAACTTGATGATCCATTACCACCTGGTTTTACCGTTGATCAATTATTCGAAGTAGAACTAGCCAGAATAAAGACCGAACATTATCAATATCAATATCGTACGGCTCAACTAAATGTCAATACAAATGCTCCCTTAATTGCTTCCCCTCTGGGATTGACTATGACCAGTGTCATTCCACCTTTCACTGAGGATAATGTGCAGGATTTCGTTGTTTTGTTTGAGGAAGTTGCTGGAGGTATGAGGTGGACAAGAGATCAATGGCCTTTTATGTTACAAATCGTTTTGACAGGGCAGGCTCGAGCCACGTATTTGTCAGAAGTAGCAGAGGTTAGGCAGGATTATGACAATCTCAAAGAAGCTATCCTAAAAACCTATTAATTACAGCCTGAGGCTTACAGGCATTCTTTCCGTAAAAAACAGAAGAAAGTAGAAGAAACCCATAAGTTATTTGCCAGGACCATGACTAAAACTTTCAATCATTGGGTCAAGAGTAAGAAAGTCACTAGCTACAACGATCTGAAGGAGTTGGTCCTGTTAGAAAATTTCCTATGGAAAATTGATTCTTCTGTATCCTATCATTTAAAGGGGAAAAAGGTAGATTGTCTTGCCGACGCTGATGACATGGCTGACACATACGTGCTCAACAACAAATTTCGTGGAAAGAAGCCCTACGATAATTCTAGTTCTTATTCTAAGGATCCCAATCACAAATCTGACAGACCCAGTCACAAGCCTGTAACGTCTTCCCCAGCTAGCCAAAATAGAATTGTTCCCCCAACTAAAAATGCGACTCAGGGCAATGGTAACTTCAATTCAATTCAATTCAATTAAATTCCTTTATTTCGCAATACATATGTACAGTACACAGTACAAAACACACACATTACATAATCCAATACAAATTATAGTAAAGTTAAATAAAAATGTATTAAACATTCAAAATTATTTCATATATACAAACTATTTACAATATTAGCTTCTGATAGTCAGGATAAAATCATCAAATAAAATATTATAAAAAATATATGCATTCAAAACTCAATTATGAGGATGGAAGTCATGCGATAATGAAATTATGGAATACAATTAAAATGCAATTTCTAAAACGTATTTGTTGCATATAACCGCTGTTAAAAAATAATAGTCACGCCCTTCTAGAGCTAAAACCCATAATAGAAACATGGACCTCGCCTGTTCTCATGCCCTTGTACCCACTCAATCCTGGTTCTCAAAACATCTAGATTTTCTCCTAGTACATCTACATTAAAAGTTTTTCAAAACAAATTTACCACATTTTGAACCATGAAACCTTCTTTAATAATAGGAATATTATGCCTAATTATAGGATTTTGAGACCTTAATACTCTTTTGCAGTATCGGGCTTGAACTAATGCTGTATGGTGATTTAGTAGCAATTGTTTGCATCGAGCTGCTGTGAAATGGCTGCTGGCGTAGGGAGGTACGCCACAAATACGCTTAAGGGATTTATTAAATGCAACTGAAAATGCTTTAAAACCATTAGAATTAAAAGAACTGTCGTGATTCCATAGGGGAAGTCCATAATCTGGTAGACAGTAAGAATTAAAAAGAAATAACATTGTATCTTTGTTCACTTGTTTGTAATTTCTAAGAATACTATTAAAAGATCCATACAAATTATTTATTCTAAAAGTTATGTCATCTGTCTTTAAAATAAAATAAAATATTGTGGCCCAGATATTTGAATCCCTTCACCACCTCCAAGGTATCTCCGTTCAGCTCAATGCTCTGCGTCTGCTGATTATTATTGGTAGTAAATATCATGCATTTAGATTTATCTCTGTTAATTTTAAGTAAATGTTGATCAATACAAGAACATAATTTGCTATATAATATATCCATATCTTGAAAAGAATCAGCAAGGAGGACTATATCATCAGCATAGGCTAATATGTTGCATCTCACATTTCCATATTTACATCCTGCATTAGTACCAGCCTCTTCATTTATAATTTTGTCCATGTATAAATTGTATAGAAAGGGTGAGAGTATTCCACCTTGCCTCACACCTTGCCTCACACCTTGCCTCACACCTTGCCTCACACCTTGCCTCACACCTTGCCTCACACCTTTCTCAACATAAACATAGTTGCTATAAGAGTCTTGCCATCTTACATTCGGTTTCTGATTCCTTAGGTAATGCATTAAAATCAATATTACATCTACTGGTAGTGACAATTATAATAATTTGTTACCTAAAATAAAATGGTCTACCCTATCAAAAGCTTTACTTAGGTCAATATATGTAGCTACTGCATTGTTCTTACAATTCGAGTATTTTTTCATAATGTCTTTAAGAATAAAACAAGTATCTGTGGTTGAAGACCCTGATTTAAACCCGAATTGTCTAAAGTTGATAACCACTTTTTCAGATAAAATATCTAAAATAAATAATTCAAATAGATTTAAAAGGCATGATGACTGCATAATGGGTCTGTAATTATCTGACTCTGTAATATTTTTCCTACTGTCTTTTATAATAGGTGTAATAGTACCCTTCAGCAAGTCACCAGGGAGATAGCAGTGGATAAAACAAGTATTTAAAAAATGAGCAATATTTTCCAAAAAAAGACCAAGAGTCATTCTTAAAAAAAATTGTGTGAATACAATCATGACCTTCACCAGACATAAGACACATTAACAATTGTTTTATAGTGTGGCTAGAGATCTTTAAACGCATTTTTCTACCTTCAGGCCACGCTTGCTTAATATCATTTAAGAAGTCCCGCTCGCTCGGCGTTAGGATTATTTGGAGGTTGACTTAAAAAAAAAATGTTTTTTAAATACTTTAGTTATATTAGAATTGCCACTCTGGCCATTTATAACACTTGATACCTTTTTACACCCTTTCTTTCTTTTTACTTCATTCCAAAATTCTCTCGTATTCTTATATAAACACTTTTCCGTTATTGAATTACAAATCTCTCTCTGTTCGTTAATTTTACATTCATTTAGTGCCTTTTTAAATTCCTTCCGACTGTCTAACATATCTCTATGAATATCTGTTGCTCGTATCCTGCCATTCCCCACCCAGGTTAAGAATTTCTCCCTGGCAATAGTGTGTTTTGCCTTAATACACCGGTTCCATCCTGGTATCACTTTATATTTGTTCTTTTACATATTAGCACGTGCATAGTCTCTACTAGCGCTCACAATGCTGGTCGTGATTAGTGAATACAATTTATCAATCCTTCTTAGATGACTGGGATCCCGGCACCCTAACCTATGACAATCATGAATAGGGAAGGAATACATTTTTTGTAAAAGATTGTCAACCCTCTGATTAATATGATTAATTTCTTGCATGCTTAACCTTTGCCAGTTAACACGAGTTTGATTATTGTCAGCAAGTAAGCCAGAATCTTTAATCTTCTGACCTCCCCTAGTAAATTTTAAAGTAGCTTCCATTGGCAAGTGGTCCGATCCTATAATGTGTTGAAGTATTTTTATGTTGTTAATTGTAATATGATTGTGCACCTTGCCTATTACATGATCCAGCCATCTGGTGACGGAATCCCCATATCCAACAAATGTATAGGAGTCATTATCCAATATATCCACATCATAACACCTCAGTGAGTTTCTATTCATACATTCTGTCAAATTTCGCCAGGCTCTACCTGAGAAAGGGTCGGAATTCTAGTCACCTATCAGAAAAATGTCATCGTCATTAAATAGGGCATACACCAATTAACAGGCTTCGAACTATCTCACGTAACCCTTTTTACTAACACAAATCCTTCGTAAACTGCACAAAATCTTCTAAATATAGCTAAAAACAATATAAAATAGACGTCACCGGTACAGTAGGGGTTAATGACACTTTCAATATCGCCAGTGATCAACGTAGATATTTGTAGGCCTACACATAACAATACACCAGCTACATTGCTAAAAGGTTGTCAATTTCATCAGTTTTATTATACTTTCATAATATTAAGGAATATATTGCATAAACTGTTAAAAATCACGTACATTAACTTCGCCAATTCTGCATAGTTTATATTTTCGTTTAGCCTAGCTTGGTGTACCTGCTTGCATTCGTGTATGTGTGTGTGTGTGTGTGTGTGTATATGTGTGTGTGTGTGTGTGTGTGTGTTCCTGCGTGTGTGAAAGAGTGTGTGTGGGCCTCTGTGTATCTGATAGTGTGTGGACATAATGTGTATGAGTGTGTATGTGAAAGAGTGTGTGTATATCTGTGGTTGGCCTCTGTGTGTCTGAGAGTGTGTGTGAGTGTGTGTGCATGTCTCTGAGGGGTGCTTTCATTGTTTGAGGATAACCCTGTTCATTCAAGCTAGACATTTGAGATAAATGAAATGACGCTCGTGATTGGCGGACACGAACAGTATGGGGTGGTAGTTTGGTTCTGTCTATCTATTGCCCGACACCTAACACCCGCTGAGGGTGGCGATACACAAAACGCCCAAAGTGGACCTATTCCCCAGAAGGACAATCCGTGCCAGTTTATAAAGGACTTACAGGACTGAACACTCAACTTCGGGACCGTCCGACACAGAGGCCTTCTATGTATTTTAGAACATGTCCTACAGTGGTGGGCAGCTAGTTCATCCACCAACCTGCTTCACCCTTAGGTAAGAAGTTTAATAGTTTGAAGGGGGTCTGGATGGCGTTTATTAGTTTGAAGGGGGTCTGGGTAGCATTTGTTTAGTTGAAGAGGGTCTGTGTGTTTTTTCTTAGGGGAAGGTTTGGGGGTCTGGGTGGCGGTTTTTTGTTTGAAGGAGGGTCTGGGTGGCAGTTTTTAGTTTGAAAGGGGGTCTGGGTGGCGTTTTTTTATTTGAAAGGGGGTCTGGTGGCAGTTTTTTATTTGAAAGGGGGTCTGGGTGGCAGGTTTTTATTTGAAAGGGGGTCTGGGTAGCAGTTGTTAGTTTGAAAGGGGGTCTGGGTGGCGGTTTTTAGTTTGAAGGGGGGTCTGGGTGGCGGTTTTTAGTTTGAAGGGGGGTCTGGGTAGCGGTTTTTAGTTTGAAGGAAGGTTCTGGGTGGCGTAGTTCATGATATTTATTAGTGGCCCCTTCATCATTGACGATGCGCCTTACGTAGGTAATGGCCATTTTATTTAGACCATTTTATTCAGTTTAACTCAAATTTTGATTTAATTCAAAAATAGTTTATTTAGACAAAATACATACATAATGTAAATTAAGCATTGTGATTATTTACAACACAATATCAGAAATGTCAGGCTGAGCATTTTGAGAACAACATGTTCTCTTAAAAGGCACTTGGTGAACATGGACAATATTAGTCATTGATGAATGTACGTACAATACATAGAATAAAGTAATAAACATCACCTAAATTGAATGAAAATCACATGATCCTAGCTAACTACAAAAATATTGTTCAAAAGTGTATGATAACTGTGACGCCTCCCGGCGTTAGCAGAATGGTTGCGTGGGGCATTGCAGCTCGCTAGCGCTCGCCAGGATGGGGGGATAGGCTACAGTTGTCCTAGAATGATCTGCTTTATTTCATTAGTGTCGTGTTGCCACAGACAGTCTAGAAGTGGTCTTTGTTTTGGTCTGTGACCGCGCCTTATATTTTATATTCGCTATAATATAAATGTTGCTTGTGTGGGAGGCGAGCGAGAGAGTGTGAGGGAGTACACCCGGCAGTGAGGTGAGCTATGACGCGGCTCGCTTGGGCGCTGACGGCGTTGGCGGCCGGGTGGTCAACTAGTCCCTTCCCGTCGCGGCCTCGTGTTTTTTACCAGAGCTCAGAGCTTGCCTGACACGCGTATCGACTACATCCTTTGCAATTCTGTCCCCCATACTCGCTACTTTGCATACTATTTCTCTCTCTCGACTTCTCCTTTCTCATTCTCTAATCTTTATTAAACTCAACATCCCTTCTGGTTTCAGCATAGACGTTCACCGTCGACCAGTCATATTGTACGCGAAGCTCTCAGATATTTCCATGTATTAGGTTAAGGAGGTATTATGCTTTATTGAGGTTTAGAGAGACGGACTTTTCCGTATGTGTCCGCTCTCGGGAAGGTTGTAGACCGGTATATGTCTCCCTTGCAAGGTGTTGAGTGATTCTGCTTGGTTATCTAAAGCTAGACTGGGGGTAAGGTTACTGTGTCGTTGTCTCCGATGTGTGCAGTGTTAGCTAAGCTCTGCACGACATCGACAGGTACTGTGGGAGCCTAAGTTGTCTTCGGGTTGGTTTACTTTGCGAGCACAGCGCTGTGGTGTGAGAGGGCCATAGCCTATCCCTCACAACATAGTGCTGCCTCTTTGTGTTGACTTCTGAGGGATCGCCAGGATAGAGCTAGGTACTAGAGACCTAGATTTATCAAGAGAGCATCCCCGTCATATAACGTAATCTTCATTATACCACCCTCGGACAACGTTAGGCTACGAGCCGCATGTTCGCCCATTGTTGCCCTGCCTTGATACCCCAGCTAGACTTTATTAACTGAGCAGACACTGGTTAGAGATAAGCCCCCTTATTATATGTATGCAGCATTATTATTCACTGCACTTTTGAGCCGAGGTTGTTGTTGAGTTGCACAACCCGAGTAGGCTATTGCGTTGTGTCACAAAGCATTTCTTTAGTTGTCGAGCATTACTACCTTTGCGCAGTCTTTATTATTCGCCTGCCTATTATTACTATATGTCCTAGCATTTATTGTGACCCGTATTCTGCATTATAATTGTTCAAGATTCTTTACGAACATCTTCCCAGTATCAGACTTATTTCAGAAGTTTCCAGTTGATGTTGCAGGACTAGCATTGCACTTTCTTTAATACAGGAGTGCCAGTTATTTGAGTATCTACCGTAATGTTAATTAATCACGTTAACTATCTTTTCTTTGTGTAACATAATCGAGTAATCTTTTACTGTTTGAGAATAGGCTGTTTCATTGAGCGTCAGCCTAGTGTGTGTGCACCAGTTACCGAGTCATAGGATACCTCGTTGTCCAGGCACGACTCAGGGCGGTAATGGTGTTTTGTTTTCCAGTGTTTAAGGCAGGGGTTGGATCTAGTGTTACCGTTGTTGCTTTTTGCCATTATCTAGTCCAATGTTGAAGAGCCCTGTGTCTTTGAGAACCTGGATCGTAACAAATGGCGACCTAGCTCAGGATCTTGTGAACTAAGAGATAATTGCAGGATTGTTGTGGTCATTTGTTTTATTGAGGAATATAGTGGGCACGTTAGATTTTTTTTGGCAAAGTAGTATAGCACTTGAGAGTCTTCAGACATTTTTGGCAAGTGAATAGTGCTACATAGGAGCTTGGGTACTTTTTTTTTTTTTTTATAAACGTGAGAATATTTGGTGGACACCATGGGAGACGAATCAGATCATACTGAGGGTTCAGGGAATGATGCAGGCTCTGATGGGCAGATGCCAGGGGGATTAGTAACTAGTGAGGAGGCCGCAAAGAAGTTTTTGGAGGTGCCTATAACAGCTGATCGACTAGAGGGAATTAGCAAGTATGGTCTACAGTGTTTGGCTCCCCTCATGGGGCTTAAGGTGGCTCATGGCATCAAGAAGAACGATTTGAGGGCTTGCATACTGGGGGCGGCTAGTGAGGTCCAGGGTGGAGAGGGTGCTCGGGGACTTCTGCTCGAGCCCCCACTCCACTCTACTCCCATCGGGACCTCTAGGATGCCGGAGTTTAGTACGTTCCCGCAGGCCGATAGCCGCTGGCAGCGTGGTTTAGGATCGCTGGGTGGGCCTCCAATAGTTGCACCTCCTCCTCAAAGTTTCACTACAGAAATGCTCTTCCAGCTTGAGATGGCTAAGGTTAAACAACAGACTGATCTCGAACTCGCGATAATAAAAGCCCAGTCGGAGGCTGAGTCTACCAGGTACCGTGCAGATATCGATCTTGAGAAGACTCGGGTGGAAACGACAGGGCAACGTCTCGGTGGTGGAAATTGTGGGCATGATCAGTCTTTGTCGCACCTGTTGAAGCTAGTCCCTGTATTTGATGAGTCGGGTGTCACCGAATTTTTCATGAGATTCGAGAAAAAGTGCTAGGAACACCAGTGGCCTGGGGAGAAGTGGGCAGCCCTTGTTTCCTCTAGACTTGTGGGCAAGGGACTCAAGGCTTATGATGCATTGCCTATAGAGTCGTGTATTATCTATGAGGAACTCAAGGAGGCTGTCCTGAGAGCATACGAACTACAACCAGAGACGTACAGGTTGAAGTTCCGGGGTGTTACCAAGGGTCGGGAGAGCACCTTTTTGGAACATGCCTGGGAGCTGTCCGATGCTTTTGGGAATTGGCTGAGGTCGGAGAAAGCTACTACGTTTGACGACATTAAACAGTTGGTGCTTTTAGAGCAGTTTTTCAAATGCACGGGCGGCGACCTGACGTTAAACTTGAAAGAAAAGCAACCAAAAACTCTACAGGAGGCTGCTGAGATGGCTGACTTCCGGCTATCACTAATTCGTGGGTGCGGGTCTGCCCAGCGTAGTGAGGCAGGTAACAAGGGGCGTGACGCCCCACCCCCCCGAATTAGTGATATACCTTATGAGCCATGATACCAAGACTGACCACAAGACTAGCACCGTCCCGTTTAAGAAGGGGCCGGGCCCTTCCCAGTACCAAGGGAAGCCCAAAGGGGAGTTGGAGTGTTATCATTGTCATAAAAAGGGGCACTTTGCAAGAGTCTGTCCTAGCAAACCACCTACAGCAGCTGTGTCTTTGGCCTGCAACATTGGTGTGTCTCCGAAGTCGTCTGAGTTTGCCCGGGGCAGTTCGTCAGAGGCTGAGGCACAGCCAATCCAGAAGTACCTGGGAGGCTCGAACCCTGCTCAGGATGTTTTTTGCGACCATAGAGGGCGGGGTTGCGTGATGTGGGCGGGGCGCAAGTATGGAGTAGAGGTCTTGCGTGATACAGGTGCTTCCCAGACTCTGATGAAAAACTTGACTGGCTACCCTATAAACGCGGCTCGGGTGGTAGTGGTGCAGGGTATTAATGCAACTCGGTCATACCCGCTGGTGCGGTTGGAGTTGGAGGTGGATGGTGTGGCACGTGAATTGGATGTCGGGATTGTGGAGAAACTGCCAGTGGAGGGCGTCGACCTTCTTCTCGGCAACGACTTTGCAATGCCCGCTTCTGAGGTTCTACCCTTAGTCGTAGCCGAGAGGCCGGCCGACGTGAGTAGGGAAGAGCAAGAGGGGGTCGAGCGGTGCCAGACACAATCCATGGCGTGTGTTGTCACCCGAGCTCGCTAAAGTGTCACAGCCTAGTCCTCCGTCTTCAGACCAGCGGAGGAACGATCAACAGGAGGAGGCTAAAGCTGGAGTTGGTTTTAAGAGTTTTGACTCGGTGGCTTTCCTGGGTGATTCAGTATTAGCACCATTACTTAATCCTGGAGTAGCCCCTGGGCCTGTCATCCAGAGTGACGAGGCTGGGCATGACGAGTCTCCATGACAGCAACGTTATGTACATCGAGAGAGACAGAGGGAGCAGCCCAGTATCGGGGAAGGTCATGCATTGCTCCGGGAGCAGTTAGATCGCTTGGCACCCTCAGCTATACGTCGGTTGCAACTAGAGGACCCTGAGCTCCAAACGTGTGCTAATGGAGCTGTAGAGCTCGACGAGGACGGCGATGCACAGCCAGGAGATTTTTTTTATTTAGAAGGCATCCTCTATAGGCGTTTTCAAGACCCTAAACGTAGTTGGCAAGAGGGGTCCGGAGTAGTGGACCAGTTGGTGGTGCCACGGGAGTGCAGGGATAGCCTACTGAGGTTGGCGCATGACGTACCACTGGCAGGACATCTATGGGTGAGAAAAACGGTGGCGGCTTTAGAAAAATTGTTTTGGTGGCCGGGGTTGAAGGGGCAGGTGGTAACCTGGATAGCAATGTGTCATACGTGCCAGAGGGTTGGAAAACCTAACCAAACAATTCCGAGAGCCCCGTTGCGCCCCATTCCTGTCAGTGGACCGCCCTTCAGTAAGGTCATCATTGATATGGTCGGACCCCTACCCCCTACTAGTGCCGGTAATAAATTTCTATTAACTATCATGGATGTGGCCACTCGTTATCCTGATGCATATCCAATGAGAAATGGCACGGCGAAAACTGTTGTCCGGAACCTGCTCTTGTATTGCTCGCGGTATGGTTACCCGCAAGAGGTGCAATCGGACCAAGGTTCTAGTTTTACATCTAATCTGTTCAAACAAACTATGATTCAGCATGGCATCAGCACTGTCGTCTCTTCTGCGTATCACCCGGAGAGTCAAGGGGTGTTGGAGAGGTGGCACGCCACGCTGAAAAGCATGCTTCGATGTTACTGCGCAGAGAATGGAAAGGATTGGGACCTTGGTCTGCCGTATGTTTTGTTCGCGGCAAGAGAAGTACCTGGAGAGAGTCTCGGTTTCAGTCCGAATGAGCTTGTTTTCGGGCATCAGATGAGGGGTCCTCTCCACATGGTGAAGGAGATGTGGGAGGGCACTAGGCATATTGTTCTGCGAGATAAATTGCAACCTCTTGTTCCTGAGCGACAAGAGAAGTTGTTTACTAGGCTGTGGCAGTCCGTCCGCATGTTTGTTGCTTCTCCCGGCCTGATGTACGGGGTAGAATCCGACATGGAGGCTGGAGACAGTGCAAGGCTCGAGTTGGTTCCCTACCGTGTGAATCCTGCTCGACAGCCTGTTGTGAAGGCGGAGCTGGACGGCGTGTGGAGAGGGGGTCTGAGGGATGAGGGATATCGTGAGTGGTCGTTGCCACTGGCTTTGCAACCTGAGTTTGGTGGCAGAGTCTGTGTGTATGTTGATTGCAAGAGTGTGGAAGCATTATCCCTGACAGACGCCTATCCATTACCCTGAGTTGACGACACCATAGACCGCTTCGGGGCTGCCTCGCTCATCACGAAGGTAGAACTAGTGAAGGGTTATTGGCAGGCCCCATTGCCGGAAAGAGCGAAGAGAAGTGCCAGTCTTGCGATGAACTGGGCAGTTTATCAGTGTCAGGTGTTGTTGTGCTGCCGGAACACAAGTTGGATGTGTGGCATGCTAAGGGCACTGATAATGTTTTGGCTTTGTTTGCAGGAGAACCCTCGCTGTTCAGTCAGTGTCTGTCGTGGGTGGAGGATCCGGGGTAGGCTACCACAGTATGTTGGTATAGCCTCCTGTCTTGGCTCGCGGTGTATTTTTGCGCTGGTGCTTGTTGGCTCGCGTGTGTAGCATCAGCGTAGGGTCGCAGGGCAGGAGTTGTTGGCTTTGACTAGAAGAAAATTAGGCTACATCTATAGTAGCTGCCAAAAAACAACATTAAAATAAAATATGAAAAATTTAATAAAAACTCTTTCTTTTTAACACCTTAAGAGCGGCCTATGCAGTTTATTTATATGTACCGCCCAGCGGGGTGTTTTTAGACAAAATAGGGCTGTTTACGTGATCATTTTCTTGCCTAAATAAGACCCAGAACGTAAAACAAGTATCTATCCCTGAAAGGGCATAAACAGAGCTTTCGAATGACACCATAACGATCCTTTTATGATGGCTAGTTTTCTTGCAATAACCGTGCAACGCGAGTGCAAAAAGCATGTAATTAGGCACTTTCCCCATACAATTCCGTATATAGCGAGTGAGAGAGGGAGGAGGGAGGTGAGATTCGTGTCAGTAGGTTCGCCGCGGTGGTCTGGAGCAGTCATACGCTCGCTACTCTCCTGCCACCACTTGTCTCTCTCTCTCAGCAACATTAAGTGCTGAAATTGCCACTCGACCTATGTCGAGCGCCGCCACATAGTCCAGCTTTATTTAACTCGACTTATGTTGCTCGCCGACAGTTAGGGGTTAATTAATTTTAAGATAATATTGTAGCTGAGTACTGAGTGCAGATGATTTTCCCTCAGTAGGCTGTGCTTCTTAAAGCTCGCTCTGGGAGCACAATGTTATGAATTAATGTATTATATTTGGGAAGGGTGATAAGATGTTTTTATATATAAAATGTTGTATTTTTTTTTTTTAGGAAACTGAGCTTGCATTCCATGAGTGGCGGAGTGGTTAGGAGTGGCAGATTCTAGCGACATTCTGCCTGTTCAGATATGGGCTCATGGTTGAGTGTCCCATATCTTGGGGGGGGTGTGACGCCTCCCGGCGTTAGCAGAATGGTTGCGTGGGGCATTGCAGCTCGCTGGCGCTCGCCAGGATGGGGAGATAGGCTACAGTTGTCCTAGAATGATCTGCTTTATTTCATTAGTGTCGTGTTGCCACAGACAGTCTAGAAGTGGTCTTTGTTTTGGTCTGTGACCGCGCCTTATATTTTATATTCGCTAAAATATAAATGTTGCTTGTGTGGGAGGCGAGCGAGGGAGTGTGAGGGAGTACACCCGGCAGCGAGGTGACCTATGACGCGGCTCGCTTGGGCGCTGACGGCGTTGGCGGCCGGGTGGTCAACTAGTCCCTTCCCGTCGCGGCCTCGTGTTTTTTACCAGAGCTCAGAGCTTGCCTGACACGCGTATCGCCTACATCCTTTGCAATTCTGTCCCCCATACTCGCTACTTTGCATACTATTTCTCTCTCTCGACTTCTCCTTTCTCATTCTCTAATCTTTATTAAACTCAACATCCCTTCTGGTTTCAGCATAGACGTTCACCGTCGACCAGTCGTATTGTACGCGAAGCTCTCAGATATTTCCATGTATTAGGTTAAGGAGGTATTATGCTTTATTGAGGTTTAGAGAGACGGACTTTTCCGTATGTGTCCTCTCTCGGGAAGGTTTTAGACCGGTATATGTCTCCCTTGCAAGGTGTTGAGTGATTCTGCTTGGTTATCTAAAGCTAGACTGGGGGTAAGGTTACTGTGTCGTTGTCTCCGATGTGTGCAGTGTTAGCTAAGCTCTGCACGACATCGACAGGTACTGTGGGAGCCTAAGTTGTCTTCGGGTTGGTTTACTTTGCGAGCACAGCGCTGTGGTGTGAGAGGGCCATAGCCTATCCCTCACAACATAGTGCTGCCTCTTTGTGTTGACTTCTGAGGGATCGCCAGGATAGAGCTAGGTACTAGAGACCTAGATTTATCAAGAGAGCATCCCCGTCATATAACGTAATCTTCATTATACCACCCTCGGACAACGTTAGGCTACGAGCCGCATGTTCGCCCATTGTTGCCCTGCCTTGATATCCCAGCTAGACTTTATTAACTGAGCAGACACTGGTTAGAGATAAGCCCCCTTATTATATGTATGCAGCATTATTATTCACTGCACTTTTGAGCCGAGGTTGTTGTTGAGTTGCACAACCCGAGTAGGCTGTTGCGTTGCGTCACGAAGCATTTCTTTAGTTGTCGAGCATTACTACCTTTGCGCAGTCTTTATTATTCGCCTGCCTATTATTACTATTTGTCCTAGCATTTATTGTGACCCATATTCTGCATTATAATTGTTCAAGATTCTTTACGAACATCTTCCCAGCATCAGACTTATTTCAGAAGTTTCCAGTTGATGTTCCAGGACTAGCATTGCACTTTCTTTAATACAGGAGTGCCAGTTATTTGAGTATCTACCGTAATGTTAATTAATCACGTTAACTATATTTTCTTTGTGTAACATCATCGAGTAATCTTTTACTGTTTGAGAATAGGCTGTTTCATTGAGCGTCAGCCTAGTGTGTGTGCACCAGTTACCGAGTCATAGGATACCTCGTTGTCCAGGCACGACTCAGGGTGGTAATGGTGTTTTGTTTTCCAGTGTTTAAGGCAGGGGTTGGATCTAGTGTTACCGTTGTTGCTTTTTGCCATTATCTAGTCCAATGTTGAAGAGCCCTGTGTCTTTGAGAACCTGGACCGTAACATAACAGATTAGAAACAATAAATTAAAATTCCGATTAGAAGTGAATATTTACAATAAGTATGATTGTTAGTTGGTACAGTACCTATAGTGAATATAAGTAAAAAGACCTGATGAATTATTTTGATATATTAAGAAATGCATATGAAAATCAGAGGGCTAAACGAGATTATGTTTACCCCTTTAACTACCACAAATCCTTCCTAAGCTGAATTAATCATCTAATGATTGCCAGAATAAATTGCTAAAATACGTCATAATCCTCAAGGGGTAAATATATGCCACCATAAAATACTAAAAAAAAAAAGTAAAATTCCGGTGACAACAATTAATCCATTAAGGGGAGAGGGTCGATTTTTCTACTACAAATTCTTATAAGTAGGAGTTCTTTATCAACCGCTTGCAAAGTTACGTATTTGAAATTATAATCGCAAAATATTTTACACTATTACTTCTATCTGCAAAATTGCATTGTATAATTGCAACAAATAATGACCTCTATAACACAAACATGATCATAAAGTTATACCCAACCATCAGACACTTACTATGGTATTATCAGCAGGTTGAGGGGGGTCACAGTTTTGTTTTTGTTATCTTTCTCTCATTTTCTCTATTTCCCTGGCTTATATCCATTCGGCCCCATTCAGCCAACTGTTTTAAGACATTTATCCCCATCCAGGTGTTGATTTCTTTCTGGCGAGCAATAGTTAGCCAGCATTGTATGGAGAAATCCGGCTTCACCGGAGACATTTTTCTATCGAAAAATTTACAAATTTAGCTTGCTGTCAAAACTAAAATATATATATGCTGGCTCGCTATCGCTCTCCAGGAAGAAATCGACACCTGGATGGGGCTAAACATCATAAAACAGTAGGCTGAATGGGGCCGAATGGATACAAGCCAAAGAGAGAGGGAGAGAAAGAGAAAAAAAGCGAGGTGGGCTCCCTTAACCCTCAAGCCGCGGGGCCCGACATATGTCGGCCAAGAGAATAATGGCCACCCCTGCGGTGCCCGACATATGTCGGAAGGGATGTTGAGCAGAATATCGGCTCTGAGAGAGAGTCCGCGCGTTGCGAGGACGATAGGCGGGCTCTGACAATTCGGCACGGACCCAGTGCCGCGACTGACACTACCTCTGCAACATTCCACACCCACGGCCTCGCGAGACCAGGAAAAAACTCGGGAAATTACCCTATTTGAGGGTTTTTCCCCTCGTGTTGTGCGATCGCTACAGGATAACCCGTGGTCGTACAAGGATGATTCAGGTGTCATTGGAAAGCTCTATTATCGCCCTTTCACGGATACATAATTGTATTACGGTCTGGCTCTTGTTTATGCATGAAAAAGAGCATGGAATGAAGGTCGTTTAGGGTAAATATGCCCGCCAGGCAAGTAGTAGAAGTTACAAACATCCCCGTCGGTTAGGAGTTAGAGGACAGAAGGATCTACGTACCGTAATGTCTTGTCCGTTCTACCCTCGACCTCGAGTGTCAATGTCCACAAGGAACTATTATAGCATTTGATAAACATAACATTATATATATAATCTGATTCTCTTGTAGGCTTCTTAAATAGTAAATTACTATGCAATAATTGTGTTATATTGACTAATCTGTCAGATGACTAAGAAGAAAAATTATCCAGAATATCAGTACGAGATACAATATTAACATTCAACATTGCCTATAATTAGGTACCGGTAACAAAATTATACCATCCCGAAGGTAAGCATAGGGTTAACTATTTAATATTTAGGCAATGTTCCGATAAATTATCATGTACTGTTATTAACCCTTGTCTAGCGGGGAGTGTTGGGCTTATTTGGGCATATTCAGGCCCTCCTGAATGATAAATCAAGTATCTGCATGAAAGGAAATGTATTCAGCAATAAACTAGGCACTAAAAGCTTCAAAATGAGACCAGAACGAGCTACGTAGCACTCGTGGTTCTCATACAGTGGTACCAGTAACATGGGAGTTTAGCGTATAGCGGTATATTTTTTCCAGCTACGCTCACTACTGGCTACACTGCCGGCCTCTCCAGAACACAGGGAGGGTGAGTCAGTGGGCGGCGGTAGGCCCTGGGAGTTGGACATGTGGCCTGCTGCACTCCCGGCCATTTGCACTCAATTTTAACCCTTTAAAAGCCATAATAATGCTCCTAACTTGCTGCAAATTGGTGCTCGGCTATAGCCGGGCGCCGCCAGTTAAGGGTTAATGTCATGATAACAACGACCATAGGGGGCACGTGCCGCCCTGTGCTCCCCTTAGCTATGCCTGGGGCCGCCCCTGGCCCTAGGGTAAGCTACAGGCAAAATGAAACAGCGTTACGAAACTGAAACGTACAGTAGCATAGTGCATACAAAAACACGTACCTTGATAATTACAGATCCTGAGATCCATTGTACTTTGGAGGCATTTTCAGATACCCCATCTCGCACTTTCTCCCCCCCCACCCCCCCCCCCTCTTTAGCTACACCATTAAGTTTGCCAATTATAACCTGGCAAGCACGATAAGCCTCACGGAAGTACATCTGTATAGCGTACGCGATAGGCCTCACAGAAGCAAGACCATGAAAAAACCTTCCAAAAACATCCCACGGGAACTCAAACCTAAGCAATATGTGATTAGGTGAGATAAGTCCCCTCTAGTACCTCGCATCACACATCCCCATGTGTCCCCTCCCCCCCCTCTTCTCCTTATTCCTCCCCTTTTTCCCCCTCCTCAATTATCGGCTATTTTTCCTCTTATTTCTCTCATTTATCGGTTATTTTCTGCGCCAATTATTGTAAGGCGGGCTCGGAGACAGGGGTGAGTCATATAGACACCCGCTAGCAGTGTGAGATCTCTCTCGGGTTGCTCAGTACCTGCGAGACGAGACGTTGCAGAGGTGAGATTTATGTCTCTTGGCCGGCCGGCCCAGAATAAAACCGCCCGGCAAAAATATATGTTTTCCACAACCCAATTGCTGTTCCCACTTCATTTGTCACTCTTTAACCCGGGAGCTGCGGGGAGACTCTTAAGAGTTCCCCCGGCGCACTGCGGGGAGACTCTTAAGAGTCAGAGAAAACAAAAATCAACTTTTGACATCGAAAAAAAAAAAAATTTATTTATTTTTTTTTTATTTTTTTTTTTTTTTGGCCCCTGGGCCATGCAAAATCTCAGTCCTCTACCTCCCCTCCTTCCCCACTTTCCTCCTCTCCTTCAGTTATCACCTATTTTCCCTGTTATTCCCTTATTCTGAGGTATATTTTCGTGCTAACATTAGAAATCCGATTGGAGGGTGTGGTCATCACTGATAGCAAGCGAGTGCAAGAGAGAGAGAGAGAGTATCGATCGACTGTGTCTCAGTGGCCTTGGGGGAAATTGGCGGGAAAGCAGATTGCCTCACCCATACATTATACAACTCGCGGGCTATATCTCCGATTTTGACCATCCAAACGCTGTTTTCACTCGTTTTATTGTTGTTTCAGGTTAATACCTTTATAATCAACCCATAATAGGCGCATATGGATAAGTATTAATGCTATTAATGGCACAATGAATATTTTAGTGACGGAAACACCTCAAATACGTCAGCACAGGGGGACGTTTCCAATTACCCCCATGCGCACTTCAGAGGTTAATGTTCATATGTTCATTATATAAATAAAATAAACCCACATGGAGAAAAATAGTGCTTTGTATGTTAAATATAACAAATTCTGTCAGAATTGAAGGTAATTAACCCTTTCAGGTTTTGGGGTTGCCGTTAAGAATTCAGATATAGAATTTTCTTAATCTCATAATTACCTCTCCAATATTTGTTTTCTGCCCACAACTCGCTCAAAAACAACTGCAGTAATTAAACTAAAGGTTCCTATTAAACACCCCTGATGATCACAAGGTTTTAAAGCATTCCTGTAAGAATGTAATCGCGTCCTGAGGTTCACGCAAGGGTTAATTCGCATATGTGGCACTTTTGACTACCTCAATTGACAAATGACAAACATTGACAAATGCAAGGTATTAAAGATAGGGAAGATGCAAACAAATGTTAAATATAAACTAGCTAATTTAGAATTAGAAAATTCAGACTGCGAGAAAGATCTAGGTGTGTTTGTTAGCAATGATTTGAAGCCTAGAAAACAGTGTATAAGCGTTCGTAATAAGGCAAACAGGATTCTCGGGTTCATCTCTAGGAGTGTGAGTAACAGAACTGCTGATGTTATCTTAAAACTTTACTTGTCATTAGTGAGACCCCATATGGATTATGCTGTCCAATTTTGGTGTCCTTATTACAGAATGGACATAGATTCATTGGAGAGAATTCAGCGTAGAATAACAAAAATGATCCATAATATTAGAAATTTTCCGTATGAAGAAAGGTTGAAGAAATTAGGTTTACATTCGTTAGAGAGACGCAGAGTTAGAGGGGATATGATAGAGGTGTTCAAGTGGGTTAGTGAGATTAACAAAGGGGACATGACAAATGTACTAAAGTTCAGTGATAGCGAAATTAGATAAATTTCGTTTCAGAAAAGATATAGGCAAATATTGGTTTGGTAACAGAGTTGTAGATGGGTGGAATAGGCTACCAAGTGATATAGTGGGATCAAGAATGATAGGGAGCTTTAAGAAAAAATTGGATAAGCATATGGACGAGAAGGGTTGGGTGTGAAGGGGGATCAGCCGGGTTGGGCCAATCAGCGGGTTGGGCCAATCAGCGCTCTGCAGACCCCCGTAATCCTGCGTTAATCTCTAACCGGTTTGGTAAGATGATCCTCAGGGTATTAGAGTGTTGAGCCTATAATTGGGCTTTGTAATTGGGGTTGTGTGGGACAGGGATCTGCCTTGCTTAGGCCAATCGGCTTTCTGCAGACTCCCATTTTCTTATGTTCTTATGTTCAATTACGCGCTCCTCGGGTTAAGACATTTCGCTCCATTTCTTTGTCAATATTAAAAGACCTTTCGTGCAATTTAGATTTCAATTTCAACACGGTGACGTTATTTTTACCTTTTATTCTGACTAAATTAGACGATGTTATGCAGTTTAAGAAGTGTCTATGCTATTTAGAGGGTTTATTGAGATCGTATTTACCCCTTTGAGTATTGAAAGTAGATTATAAACTAATGAAACTAGTCTAATGATAACCAGAATATGAGGACAATTACATCATCGTGCTGAAAGGGATAACCATCTGATGATCGATGACGCCATTCTTTGTTGTTTTCTGGCTAATATTAGAAATTTTTATCCAGATTAGATAGGGCATATGGAAGTCAGGGTGTTGATTGAGTCTGTATTATGCGGAAATCCCCACATAATACATAAAATATGAAAATGGGAAGAGGAGACCAGGAATGTTAGTGGGAAGAAGAACACAAGGGGGGACAAGAAGAGAGAGATGAAGAAAACAGAAGAAAGAATGGGAAGCAAGATAGAAAGAGAAGACAGAAGAACAGAAAGAAAAACAGAAGCGAAAAGAGCAGCGAAGCCGAAGGAACGAGAATATGAAGAGGAGCAGACTAAGAAAAACAAAATTAACATAAAACCATGAAGAGAGAGAAGCACCACCAAGAAGAAAGAAGAAGAAACAGTCTAATTGCCTCAATCCAGGTGTCCGCATATTTTGAAAGCGACGTTCCAGACCCCTCTCACTCTCAGTGCATCGACCCAGGGTGTGCTAGCCCAGGCAGGGCCAACCTCAAGCTCTACAAATGAGTACTCTACCCACCATACCCTTCTTGCCTTCAAATAGCTCACACACAACAACAACGAAGGTGTAACTACGTTACCGAAATCAGAGGAAGGCAGGCAGGGTGGAATCAAAGTAGCTGCCGATTTCAGGGTGTGACTAGGACTGTGAGTACACGGGTCAGTGCAGTCTGCTACACACCAACCTCTATCCAAAATCTTGGTCTTAACCTAACTGTGAGTACACTGGTCAGCCATAGCTAAGAATAGCAAGGAAGAAATGGGAAGTAACTAAAGTTGCTAGTACACTGGTCAGTGCAACTTAGTTATCTCACAGAATCTGGGTATTGACTTACTACCAGTAGGTAAGCAAGTAAATTGCTAGGTTGCCAGTACACTGGTCCGTGCCGTCTTGCAATTTCTCTGGCCCTCCTGAACTATTTCTGGATGGCAAGGAGTCCAGGTAATAACTAATCTGTGTTAGTGATTACCAACCTTCTCTGATTTACAGGCCTGCCCTGCTATAGCAAGGAGGTACACACTGGTTGTGTAAGCCAAGTGGTGGGAACGAAACCCATCATTTGGACGTAACAACTAGGTGAGCTTGGCTCAACCCGTGTAACTGGTACCTGAAGGGCAAAAAACCCTATAGCAGGTGGACACCACAAACTGTTCTACCGTCATGGGTAGTTCCGGTTGTTTGGAAACTGGGATGATGTTAAGGAGAACTGACAGCTAGCTAGTGCACTGGAACGAGCCTTTCTCCTTAAGATTGCACCGGGGTAAACTTTGAGAATTTTAAGCTCGCAACAGTCTCTCGGGACCAGCCAGTATTCATCAACAGAAGACCGCTACCAAGCCTGCTGTTGAGCAACTTGCAGACCAATAGATGTTGGACCACACCCTTAAGAACGAACATTTAGCTTGTTGAAAGTTGTATAATCAGACCTCCCTTCTCACTTGCTAGGCCTCCATAAACAAGGATACAATACACATGCTCTATCGTTGTGCTAGTAAAATATTTTGTATGCAAGCTCTGTAGAGATTGCATATGGTAATATTTTATCTTCACGACAATACACATCCACCAAACCTAGACATAAACTCATTCTCAGTGACACCATTATTTTTCCTTATGTGCTACGATAAATGAGCCGTACAAAGTGATTAATTGTGCAACATTATATAATCATGCAATCTACGTTTTGGAAGTGCTTTTGTGATCTATTGCGTTCTGTATGCCAAGACTCTCTGAATGCGCTTTTATAACTAAATATGTCCTTGATGAACTCTATTACATTAGTCTTACAATTGCATTTAAACCATTGTGTTCATGCTATTTATTGGTTATAGTGAAAACCTGTTCTTCAACTTATTGTAATTCGGGCCATTTACGGGTCATTCCATTTTACTCTATGTATTCCTTTTAATGTACGTTATTTATATGTGTATCAATTAGCCAAATATGCAATTCAGTATTGTGTGATCATATTTTAATATAATACTTATAAATGTCCTTCTGTATTGTACTTAACCTTCTGTATGTTTGTGTGTGTTTGTATGATTAAATTTCTTGCCCAGTCGAGAGTGAACCTATGAAATTCGCCAGCTAAACCCAATACAAATCCTGGTATAACAAAATAAATAATTAACCCTTTGAGTACCAGCGACGTGATATATAAAATATATCACATCAATAATATATTATATTATTCTAGCTATAGGCCTAGCTAGACGATATTATGATGCTTAGTACAAAGGAGTACAAGGGAAATCAAGCAACAACAGATCTAGTGACCCTTCTCGGCTGCTTGTCCTCCAAAACACTGAGGATCAAGTGTCCAAACAATGGTTTAGAGTGGGTAAGGGAACATTGGAAAGGGAACTACTGCCCTGGAACTAATGTCTGTGGCAGGATTGGGAAGTTATTAGGGGACAGATGGGTTAGTAACTGAGGGGAGGATAAAATAAAGTTATTCATTTACAAACACAGTCAGTCGCAGGTTTGATGCGAGATATTTGTCTAGGCGAAGTTTAAATGAATCAACGGTGCTGCAGTCTATAACATCTCGGGGAAGCCCATTCCATAAGTTGACAACTCGATTGAAGAAGAAATTTTTTGCTTTGTGTGAGTTAAAAGATTTACCAATAATGTTGCACCCGTTTCCCCACGTGTAATTAGATTGATCGATAGTGAAGTACTTACTACAGTTAAATATTGTCGATGCCTTTGATGATTTTGAACACTTGAATTAAGTCGCCTCTTAATCTGCACTGGGTTAAAGGAAATAGATTTAATTCTCTAAGACGCTCCTCGTATGGTTTGTTCTTTAGGCTAGGTATAATTTTGGTAACTCTACGTTGAACTCGTTCTAGCTTGTCTATATATTTTTGGTAATAAGGGCACCAGGATTGAACGCAGTATTCCAGAAGAGGGCGGACTAAGGAATTGTAAAGGGTTAGAATTACTTCTTTGGATTTATGCTCAAATGACCTGCCTATAAAGCCAATTATTTATTTTTATTTCTTAACAACTTCTGAACATTGTTGGCTCGGTTTTAGGTTACTCGATATTGTTACTCCCAGATCGGTTTCTGTTTACATTCTTAAGCTGAGTCCCATTCATCAATAGTTTGCTTTCTCATTTTGGTATCCGATATGTAGTACTTTACATTTATCCGCATTGAAACTAATTTGCCAAATTTGGGCCCAACATGACAACTTACCTAGATTGTGTTGCATATCGTCAACTTGTTCTTTTGAGAGTACGCTATTTGCAATTTTTGTATGTCAGCAAATTTTGAGATTGTACAGGTGAGACCCTCATCTATGCCGTTGATGTAAATTAGAAAGATAATTGAATCTGTAGTAGTTAAAAGGGTTGGTTGAGATCATTTGCAGCCCTATTATTGCTAGAGGTCTTTCCTAAGCTCAATAAAATCGTCTAATATTGGCCAGAATGTGATGGAAAGGACGTCCCTGGTACTGAATGGGTTAAGAAATAAGAAATGGGCCATAACTGCCATGAACTAGAATCACACAACCATATGGATATTGAGCAAATATAATTAAAGAACAATACTTAGCAAGTACCAAGAAGGCGAATTTCGGTTGAGAGCACTGGCGATAAACTTGCACTACCAATAATACTCTCGGTTGAAATGAACACATGATCTTACAGTACTGAGCAATGTTGCCAAAGCACAACAACAAACTGCTGCTAGAATAATCCCCAACATATGCTAGAATGTCAGTAGATAATAAAAAGACAGGATTATTGCTAGAAAATGACAATATCTATAAAATCACTTAATTTAACTGCCTCGATCAATTCTCCCAAATATCGCTACAGTTTATCGCAAGATGTCATAAATTGATGCTAGATTGAAGCAAAAAGGGTTAGATCTAGCAGTAAAAGTAGCTAAATTGGCAACGCTGGTGGTTGCCAAACGTACGATGCGCCTTTTCACCCCTGTTTACTATCTCCTGTGATAAACATATCCTCCGTCCAACTTCTCTTTCACCTCATCTTCTTTCATACACATACATTCTTGTCCTACTTGCATAACACAAAATAATCACATTACCCTCAACTGTATCATCACTACCATAGATATCGGTGACCCAAGTAGCACAACATGCAACCAGAACACCCAAAAAAGCAGGAAGCTCTAGCAAACACATCGACAATGAAGTAACAGCAACGAACAAGAGAGACAACAAGAGAAACCACCAACCCCCCACAACACGACGCCGCTGCACAACAAATCAACCAAACCTACTACAACACAACCCAACACTATCGGCGACCCAGGTAGCTCAACATGCAACCAGAACAGCTAAAAAAGAAGGTATCAGTCGCAACAACATCAACAATAAAGCAGCAAAAACGGCCAAGAACAAGGACAACATCAAACAACAAATACAGGTAGGGGTGGGAGGGGGCCTAGGGGTAGACATAGCCACAGCCAGTCTCCCTCCCTCCCTCACACACCTTCGCCGCTCAGCTGATCACACGCCAAACCACACCGCCAGACGTACGATGGACAGTAAAAGGAAGATGTGTACAGTGTGCGATATTGGATTCAACAAAAGGAGTACAACTTCACAAGTTAGTAGTTGTAATGAAACAGTACACGATCGATGTACTTACGTTACTAGCAGAAAAGAAGTGGAATGTGATAAATGTAGGGAATTAGCTATTAAAGGTCCTAAAATCATTTGTGAAATATGTAAATCACTCATAACAAGAAAACAAAGGATCCTAAACTGTGTAAAGTGTAAAACTGTAGCTCACATGAAGTGCATCTCTAAGAAGACCAACAGTGAAGAACGTGAATTCTTATGCAATAAGTGTGCCTTGCATTTATTACCGAATGTTAATGTAAATGAAACAAGAATTAACAACTCAGAATCCAGCCAGGAAACATTCAAAGATGAATACCGAGTGTTCACCAACAAAGGGCTCCACCTTATCCATATTAACGCCAGATCAATGTACCATGAATTGTCAGAAATAAACTTGTTAGCTAATAAGGCAAAAGCTTCAATAATTGCAATTACTGAAACCTGGCTGGACTCGAGTATAAATGATGGTGAAATAAACATTCAAGGTTTCAATATGGTTCGTAATGATCGCAATAGACAAGGGGGAACAACCTCACACACACAACTAGGACCGACCTCCATGTAGAAAACCACGAAGCTCTGTGGATCGACTTACACCTGCCAAGGACAAAACCCATCACCATTGGGGTGTGCTATAGGCCACCAGACGACACACAATTCTTGACCAAATTTGAAAGAACTTTGCCATTACTAGACCCCCGGAATGAATCCATTATACGAGGGGATTTTAACTTGTGTTACAAACAAACGAAATAATAGGCTTGTACGAGAATATAGGTACATACTGAAAATGCACAATCACAAACAACTCATCACAACCCCCACACGTATCTCTGAGAACACTGCTACAATATTAGACCATATAAATTGTAACAGAGAGGACAAAATATCACAATCAGGGGTTATACAGACTGGGATAAGTGATCACTTCGTCACATATTGCACACGGAAAACCACACAAATTACCCTAGAGAATCACAAGTTCATCAAAACAAGGTCACTCAGAAACTACAACAAAGAAACATTTCTGGACATTTTATGGAATACAGACTGGTCTCCAGTGTTTGAAAATACAAACGTTAATGACGCATGGGTTGGCTTCCGAACCATCATCACAAACATCCTAGACGAAATAGCTCCTCTGAAAGACATACGAATTAAAGCAAGGTCAGACCCATGGATCAACAATGACATACTACACCACCTGGAACATAGAGACAAGCTGTTAAAAAGGCTAGTGAAACATAGACAGGATCAAGGTCTGAAACATGAGTTCAACAGGGCTATGAAAATAAACTAAGTAGGAAAAATCAAATCAGCGAAATCTAATTATTTCCACAGTTAGGCAGAGGAATATCAGAATAACCCAAAAAACCTATGGAGGCACTTAAAAACAACAGGCTACAGCAACAAGGCAAGGGATTCGTCTAACACTAGTATTACTTTCAACATTAATGATCAGGTTGGCCACGATAAACGACAAATTTCAACCTACTTCAACTCCTTCACCTCCATAGCAAACACACTTGCTCAGAACCTACCGCAACCTCTCAATAAATACACGACAACAACGGCCACCTTTCGAAATTTCAACAGGGATAAAGGCATACACCCGAACACATTTGGATTGCAAAATGTTACACCAAAATACACATTTGACGAGCTCTCTAACCTAAATGTACATAAAAGCACAGGACCAGACAAAATTCCTGCCAAATTTCTGCGAGATGGAGCCATTGGTATAGCAGGTCCCCTAACCCACATCATCAACCTGTCAATTAACACCAGCACTGTACCTGCTGAACTGAAGGAAGCCATTGTAACCCCTCTATTCAAGAAAGGAAATTAACTAGATGTTGGCATCTACAGACCACTTAGCATATTATGTATTGTATCTAAAATCCTTGAAAGAGCTGTATACACCCAAATTGAACACTACCTAAAAATTATCTATTCTATCTATCTATCTATCTATATGCTCAGGCCCAATCCCCATTTTGGGGGTAGCCGACTCAAGACAGAGCAAGAACAGGGAAAACACAAAAACAACATAAAACAAAAAATAAACACAGATAAAAAACACAAACTCTCTATGATCTATTTTATAAGTTTCAATCAGGTTTCAGATGCATGTACTCGACAGACTCCTGTCTCATCCACTTAACAGATCACATTCGTAAAGAAATGTCTAAAGGAAACTACACCGGTATGGTTCTTCTTGATCTACAAAAAGCATTTGATACAGTAGACCATGATATCCTCTGTAATAAACTACAAGCAATGGGCATTGGGTCAGTGAACTGGTTTAAATCTTATCTTAGTGGTAGAACACAAAGAGTCAAAATTGATGATAATATATCTGATCCTATGGCAATTAACTGTGGGGTCCCACAGGGAAGCATCCTTGGTCCCTTACTCTTTCTCTGTTATGTAAACGACATGGAACTGAGCGTCTCGTCTCGTGCAAATTATTACTGTATGCTGACAACAGCGTGCTTCTGGTTTCAGGAAAAGACCCAATAAGTATTGCCGCTTCACTTTCCAAAGAACTAGAATCGTGTAGTGATTGGCTAGTGGACAATAGACTATCTCTTCACCTGGGCAAGACGGAAGCCATCTTATGTGGAACAAAACGCAAACTGAAAGACATTGTGGGCTTCTCGGTCAACTGTAATGATATTCCTATAGCAACAGTGTCACAAGTTAAATATCTCTGATTAAAACTGGACTCGACTTTGTCCGGTGAAACAATTTTGGAATCTATTCTGAGTAAGTGTAGAGCACGGATAAAATACCTGTATAGACAGGTGGGATGCTTGCCAGCGGGGACCAAAAAGACCCTTTGACAAGCACTTGTTCAATGTAATTTTGACTATTCTGTATCATCCTGGTACTCTGCATCATCTAAATCAGCACAGCACAAACTTCAGGTCACTCAAAATAAAATGGTTAGGTTCATGCTGAACCTAGGACCCAGATCACATGTTGGCCAGGAACAACTTCAGTCACTAGGTACGCTCAATGTCTCTGACAGGGCCAAACAAATCAGGCTCACTATTGCCTTCAAGATATTCTATGACAAAGCTCCAGAGTATCTAAAGAGTAATTTTGTTAAAGCAAATGAGATGAGTGGACATAATACAAGAAACAGGATATATAATTGTACGGTCCCGAGAATCCAAGGACAGGGTAAGCAAACATTCTTCTTCACTGCCACCAAAGACTGGAATGACCTACCCCAGTCAGTCCGTGAAAAGAAAACACTGTATTCCTTCAGACGTAGCCTGAAGGAACACCTGAACCGGGCAGCTGCGAGAAGGGAGCATCAAGCTTATGTCTACTACTAAATACGACATAAGAGATAGGAAAAACAGACTGAAATGATTACTGATTACGGATTACTGATATTTACTATAGGATGTAAGGTATCTTAAAATAACCCCCTAGAAATACTTTCTCTAAAGAATCTAATTCTTTTATCTTCCCCTTTTTCCTCAGCTAACCTAATCCCACAAAGACCCCAATGGAAATACGCCTAACGGCCTTATTGGGCTATCCTTAGTTGGAATTATGCAAGGCTGGTACATGTAATTTTTGTAACATATTATGTGGTACCAACATTGTAAAATGCTAACTGAATAAATATTATTATTATATTATTATTATTAATTATCCTCCTGAACCCCTTCTGTACCGGCCACGTATATATAGTTTTTTCTTCTTCTGGCTACTATTAGACGATTTTATTAATTTACTAAGACCTTCCAGCAATTATTAATTAAACTATGAACTATCTCATTTTACTCATTCTAATACCACAGATCCTTCTTAAACTGCACATAATCCTCTAAATCTAGCTCGAATATAGTTAAATAACGTTGACGGTACAGAATGTGCTACGCTAGTGTATCGAGGAATAACCCCTATTGTACCAGTGTCGTCCATGTAACTGTATTCTGGCTAGTATTAGACCATTGTCTTCAAATTAAATAGGGCCTGCACCAATTAACAGGCTTCGAATTATCTCACGTAACCCTTTTTACTAACACAAATCCTTCGTAAACTGCACAAAATCGTCTAAATATAGCTAAAAACAATATAAAATAGACGTCACCGGTACAGTAGGGGTTAATGACACTTTCAATATCGCCAGTGATCAACGTAGATATTTGTAGGCCTACACATAACAATACACCAGCTACATTGCTAAAAGGTTGTCAATTTCATCAGTTTTATTATACTTTCATAATATTTAGGAATATTTTGCATAAACTGTTAGAAATCACCATTAACTTGGCCAATTCTGCATAGTTTATATTTTCGTTTAGCCTAGCTTAGTGTACCTGCTTGCATTCGTGTATGTGTGTGTGTGTATATGTGTGTGTGTGTGTGTGTGTGTGTTCCTGCGTGTGTGAAGGAGGGTGTGTGGACATAATACAAAGGAAATCAAGCAACAACAGGTCTAGTGACCCTTCTTAGGCTGCTTGTACTCCAAAACACTGAGGATCAAGTGTCCAAACAGTGGTTTAGAGGGGGTAAGGGAACATTGGAAAGGGAACTACTGCCCTGCCACTAACGTGGCAGGACTAGGAAGTTAGTAGGGGACATATGGGTTAGTAACTGAGGGGAGGATAAAATAAAGTTATTCATTTACAAACGCAGTCAGTCGCGGGTTTGATGCGAGATATTTGTCTAGGCGGAATTTAAATGAATCAACGGTGCTGCAGTCTATAACGTCTCGGGGAAGCCCATTCCACAATTTGACAACTCGATTGAAGAAGAAATTCTTAGATTCGTGTGAGTTAAAAGATTTACCAATAATTTTGCAACCGTTTCCCCGCGTGTAATTAGATTGGTCGATAGTGAAGTACTTACTACAGTTCATATTGTCGATGCCTTTGATGATTTTGAACACTTGAATTAAGTCACCTCTTAATCTGCGCTGGGTTAAAGGAAATAGATTTAATTCTCTAAGACGCTCTTCGTATGGTTTGTTCTTTAGGCTAGGTATCATTTTGGTAACTCTACGTTGAACTCGTTCTAGCTTGTTTATGTCTTTTTGGTAATAAGGGCACCAGCATTGAACGCAGTATTCCAGAAGAGGGCGGACTAAGGAATTGTAAAGGGTTAGGATTACGTCTTTGGATTTATGCTCAAATGATCTGCCTATAAAGCCAATTATTTTGTTTGCCTTCTTAACAACTTCTGAACATTGTTGACTCGGTTTTAGGTTACTCGATATTGTTACTCCCAGATCGGTTTCTCTGTTTACATTCTTAAGCTGAGTGCCATTCATCGAATAGTTTGCTTTCTCATTTAGGTATCCGATATGTAGTACTTTACATTTATCCGCATTGAAACTCATTTGCCAAATTTGGGCCCAATGTGACAATTTATCTAGATTGTGTTGCATATCGTCAACTTGATCTTTTGAGAGTACGCTATTTGCAATTTTTGTATCGTCAGCAAATTTTGAGATTGTACAGGTGAGACCCTCATCTATGTCGTTGATGTAAATTAGAAAGATAATTGGTCCTAGTACCGATCCCTGGGGTACCCCGCTACTTACATTGGTCCATTTAGATGTCCATTTGCTTTCTGTCGCTGAGCCAATTTTCTATCCATTTCAACACACCGTCTTGTATTCCATGCGCTTTTAGTTTTAGCAGTAAACGTTTGTGGGGAACTTTGTCAAAGGCCTTTTGAAAATCAAGGTATATAATATCTACAGCTTTACTCTCATCGTAGAGGTTGAGGATATCGTGGAAGAAGTCTAAGAGGTTTGTTAAACAGGAACGTTTTTTACGAAAGCCGTGTTGAGTATCTTTAAGTATGTTATTTTCCTCTAAGTGATTTACGAGTGTGTCTCTTATGACCGTTTCTAGTATTTTACATATAACTGAGGTTAAGCTAATTGGACGATAGTTACTGGGTAGGGATTTGCTGCCTTTTTTGAATATCGGTGTTACGTTGGCTAGCTTCCACTGATCAGGCATAGTTCCAGACTGCAAGGATTTATTGAATAGTAATGTCAGTGGTTTGGAGAGCTCATCCTTAGCTTCCTTTAAAACTCTAGGCGAGATTGTATCAGGTCCAGGCGTTTTATTTACCTTGAGTTTATCTAAACAATTCAATACTTCTCTCTCTGTAACGGTGATATTGCTTAGAACATCTGAATTATCAATCTGAATCGGCGATGGTGTAGGGATATCACTGAGGTCTTCTGTTGTAAAAACTGATGCAAAGAAGGTATTGAGGGCATTACTCATTTGTACTTCGTCTTTGGTGTATTCTCCATTTTCATCGACTAACGGTCCAACAGTTGAAGTAACTACTTTTTTCTTTCTGATATAACTATAGAATTCTTTCGGGTTTGTTTTACTTTGATTCACAATATGTAACTCTAGGGTCTTTTTACTTTGCTTAATTAACGTTTTGGCTTTGCGTCGTAGCTCTACAAATTTCACCCGTTCTTCGTCATTTTGTGAGGATTTTAATATATCATTAGCAAATTTTTTAGCAAGCAGGAAGTTTGAAATATCTTTATTCCACCATTTGGGCTTATTATTATGGCCTGGACGCCGTATTTTCGAAGGTATGCAGTCTTGCACTGCTTTTAGGTAAGTGGTTTCGAATAACTTCCAAGATGTATTTATGTCGTTATTGTTAATTAAAAAGCTCCAGTCAGTTTCTATAAACATATCTCTAAGTTTATGAAAGTTTGCTTTCTTGAAATTAGGGACTTTTTCGATGCTACTATTTGGTTCGTTACTAGTAAACTTTAAAGTGAAAGTTATCGTACGATGGTCACTGTTACTGAATTTATCACCAACATTCAAATTCTCTATCAATTCTTCTTTTGTTGCAAGTACAATGTCAAGAACGTTATTACCACGGGTCGGTGTTCGAACAAATTGATAAAGCGAACTCTCTGGCAAGTTCGTATACAAGTCATGTCCGGAGTGTGAAGTAAGAGTATCGCCCCACTTGGTCACAGGTAAATTAAAGTCGCCAAAAAATATGGTATCTTGTGAGTTACTTACATCTGCAATTTGTTCATAAATTTCTCGGTCAGTTTGCACTGATTGAGCTGGAGGTCTGTATATTAATACAAGTATTAGTTTTGTACCTTTATTATTCTTTATTAGCACAAAAGATGTGTCGACGTTCACAATTTGAGGTTTTGACAAGAGGGTCGGGTTAAGACTTTCTTTGATATAAAATAAATATTGACGGAATGTGTATGTGTATATCTGTGGTTGGCCTCTGTGTGTCTGAGAGTGTGTGTACATGTGTGTGAGTGTGTGTGCATGTCTCTGAGGGGTGCTTTCATTGTTTGAGGATAACCCTGTTCATTCAAGCTAAACATTTGAGATAAATGAAATGACGCTCGTGATTGGCAGACACGAACAGTATGGGGTGCTAGTTTGGTTCTGTCTATCTATTGCCCGACACCTACTAGTAACACCCGTTGAGGGTGGCGATACACAAAACGCCCCAAGTGGACCTATTTTCCAGAAGGACAATCCGTGCCAGTTTATAAAAGACTTACAGGACTGAACGCTCAACTTCGGGACCGGCCGACACCGAGGCCTTCTATGTATTTTAGAACATGTCCTACAGTGGTGGGCGGCTAGTTCATCCACCAACCTGCTTCACCCTTAGGTAAGAAGTTTAATAGTTTGAAGGGGGTCTGGATGGCGTTTATTAGTTTGAAGGGGGTCTGGGTAGCATTTGTTTAGTTGAAGAGGGTCTGTGTGTTTTTTCTTAGGGGAAGGTTTGGGGATCCGAACATTTAGGGGGTCTGGATTGCGATATTTATCCCCTTCTGTACCAACGACGTGTTTCTAATTTTATTCCAGTTATATTTAGACGATTTTGTGTACTTTAAGAAGGATCTCTGGTAGTAAAAATTATTAAGGTAAATATGTCGAAGCCTGTTAATTGCTGGAGGCTCTTTTTAAGCTGAATACAATCGTGTTATAGTAGCCAGAATAACATGAAAAACACGTTGCCGGTACGGAAGAGGATAATATGAAGGGGGGTCTGGATGGCATTTTGTAATTTGAAGGGGGTCTGGGTGGCGATTTTTTGTTTTGTTTTGAAGGGGGTCTGGGTGGCGGTTTTTTGTTTTGTTTTGAAGGGGGTTTGGTGGCGGTTGTTTATTTGAAGGGGATGTGGGTGGTATTTTTTTTATTTGAAGGGGGTCTGGGTGGCGGTTTTTTGTTTGAAGGAGGGTCTGGAATGCATTTTGTAATTTGAAGGGTCTGGGTGGCAGTTTTTTGTTTGAAGGGGGGTCTGGAATGCATTTTGTAATTTGAACGGGGTCTGGGTGGCGTTTTTTTTATTTTGTTTTGAAGGGGGTTTGGTGGCGGTTCGTTATTTGAAGGGGATGTGGGTGGTAGTTTTTTTATTTAAAAGGGGGTCTGGGTGGCATTTCGTTTTTCTTTTTTTAGGGGATCTGGGTATTTTCTTTTTTGTTTTTGTTTGAAGGGGGTCTGGGTTGGCGTTTTTTTATTTTAAGGGGGTCTGGGTGGCGGTTTTTAGTTTGAAGGGGGGTCTGGGTGGCGGTTTATAGTTTGAAGGGGGTCTGGGTGGCGGTTTTTAGTTTGAAGGGGATCTGGGTGGGTGGCAGTTTTTTATTTGAAGGGGGGGTCTGGGTGGTAATTTTTAGTATGAAGGGGGTCTGGGTGGCGGTTATTAGTTTGAAAGGGGGTCTGGGTGGCGGTTTTTAGTTTTGAAGGGGATCTGGGAGGCGGTTTTTTATTTGAAGGGGGGTCGGGGTGGTAATTTTTAGTATGAAGGGGGTCTGGGTGGCGGTTATTAGTTTGAAAGGGGGTCTGGGTGGCGGTTTTTAGTGTGAAGGGGGTCTGGGTGGTATTTTTTTTAGTTTGAAGGGGTGGTATAGGTGGCGGTTTTCTTTTTGAATGGGGGTCTGGGTGGTAATTTTTAGTTTGAAGGGGGTCTGGGTGGCAGTTTTTTATTTGAAAGGGGGTCTGGGTGGCAATTTTTAGTTTGAAAGGGGGTCTGGGTGGCGTTTTTTTATTTGAAAGGGGGTCTGGGTTGGCAGTTTTTTATTTGAAAGGGGGTCTGGGTGGCAGTTTTATATTTGCATGGGGGTCTGGGTGGCGGTTATTAGTTTGAAAGGGGGTCTGGGTGGCAGTTTTTAGTTTGAAGGGGGGTCTGGGTGGCGGTTTTTAGTTTGAAGGGGGGTCTGGGTAGCGGTTTTTAGTTTGAAGGAAGGTCAGGGTGGCGTAGTTCGTGATATTTATTAGTGGCCCCTTCATCATTGACGATGCGCCTTACGTAGGTAATTGCCAATCTTTGAACTCTAGCTTGCTGTTCAAACTTCCCGGGGAGAACTTAAAATACGATTGCCACACATCGTGAGCGAAATGCTCTTAAACCACTCACGGACTCGTCCTAATGATGTGGGTACCACTACTAGAAAAACTAGTATACAAAAAATAAAGAATAAAAATAAAAATTTAACTTGACCTAGCATTGCGCTTCCCGTGCGTCTGCTCTTTTGGGTACGGCACGCCATCTTGCTCATAGCGTCTGTTCATTCTTATTCACCTCGGGCCCGCGTAGTGTGGACGTGTGTCCCCGGCACTCCTGCCTAAATCTCGTTTGTCACCTTTCCTTAACACTAGTGAGTCTTTACTCATTTGTCCATGATAGTGCCGAAGTCAGGTTAGATTATCGACTAGGTGTAGGCTGAAGTGTTAAATACAGGCCCTGGAGACTTTTTTCTCGGTCTAAGCATTGTGTTAGGTGGTGTTCTTGCTGTGATAAGACAAATCGCCCCTCGTGTTTTGATTTATTATCCTAGTCCACTATTAGTTCACTGTTTAGTCATGAGGCTTCTTTTAGGGTGAACTGGAGCCTGTTACTCGGTCCCTTCAGGGTGTGCAACAAGTATGCTTCGTGGGCTAGTGCCGTTGGATTTTCTCACTTAGCTGAGGGGTCCGACATGGAGCCATACTACTCTGCAACTTTATCATCGTGTGTTCTACAGGTGGCGGGGTCGGCGCTGGATCGCAAGTTTGTGCTATTGACGGAACTCATCGCCAAGTGCTCCCATCTAGCTGGCCTCATTAGGTTGCATATATATGTGATTAGGGAGTGTTATCATTGATTATTGATTGTTTATGATGTATAACCATGCCATGTATGTACATGTTGTTCATCCCTATATATATACTGAAGGGTTGGCCCTTCCGGCGGGATTTTTTATGTTTCAAGTAAGACTTAAAATTACATAACGACGTGTCTCAGGATCTTCCACGTGGTTTCTTCGCCGGGAAACACTCTGAGTTATATTAAAATTCAGTATTCCTCGACTGGTACGTGTTTGCAATGAATTTGGTTTGTGTTGTTTAAGGCATATTATAGTATGATTCCGGATGTACCGGCATGTTACTAAAGCAAATCGGGTTTTGAAGGGTAACGGCTAAGCATTCCCTCGTAATCGCGTTTTCCGCTGCCAACAAACGACACAAAACAAGCGTTCTTTTGCTTGGGACAGACGAACGTTACGCCGGCTGATATTAAAAAAGTGGGGAGCCACGATCGCCGCGCGAATTACGGCTGACCCGGGAAACGAACTCACTCATCTCAATCTTGTAGCTTCCAGTTAAACTGTTTTGCTTTATCATTGGCGATTTGCCCGCGGGGCTTAGAATCAAAATTCCGTCTTAGCGTTAATCGCCGGGGTTGATTCATGCATAACAAGACGAGTTAAGTCAGTGTTACTTGGGTAAGAAGTTAACAAGTTTTAGTAGCACATGGTCGGCTACACAATACTCAATTACATTTCTGAGGAATGTTTTTAATGTAACGGGAATTAAGATTGTTTAAGTGTTATTCAAATCTTTATTCTTTTTTACGTGGAGATATATTTATATTAACTTTTCCAGCTTAGCGTGTCCTTATGAGAATTGATTCTTGGAATTTTCTCTCACACAGGTTCGAAAGTGAGACACCTAGGAAGGTTAATATCTATGTGGCGGTGGGGTGTAATCATGGATAAGAGTATTTACTCTTTTTGTTCGGCTCTGGGCTGTCAAAGATTAGCAATTATTGGTCACTTACTCTGCGAAAAGTGTTTCCCTTGCCTAGACCGTTTGAGAGGTCGTTGGTTATCAAAATCTTGTCCCAAATGTTCATCCCTCTGCAGTGCCTTGATTAACCATGAAGATAGTCAATGCAAGCCTATCCTACTACACATTAAATCTGAATTTGTAACGTACTGTAAGACAGTTGCTCATAAATCCCTTCAATTGGATGACCAAATTCTTGAGGATTCATTAAAGAGTTCAGTTGTTACTTCACCCCCTCCGGGATCTTCTTCGGATGACACTTCCTCCCGCCACCGAAAGAGACCTCGGACCAAAGATCCGCCGGAGAAACTAGATTCAGCCAGCCGGCGAGATAGGTCAAGATCACCTTTGCCACAAACCAAGCCCCCGTCAGATGACCAGGAGGCTAAGAGGTCTCGCTCGAACTTTGACTCCGCATTATCCGCCGGGGACAAACCAAAGTCGAGCCGGCATAGGAAGTCCTCCTCATCAAGAAAGAAGACGGCTAAGGATCTGTCAAAATCGGGAAAGAATTCTTCCTCTAAGAGCGAGGCATCAAGAGACACATCTAGTGCTGTCTCAGGCTATTCCCCCCAATTTACTATTCCCCTTAATCCTGCACTGGAACCTATTGTTTTACCTGTGTTAGGGAAGGAAAGAAGTGGCAGTGTAATTTCTCACCGGCGGAGACATGAGAGCTCCCCAGACCGGCGTTCACCTGTTCAGGAATCCACCATGTTTGAGATCCCAGATTTAAATTTTATTGACCTATCTGGGCCCGGCAGTTCCGATCAATCACAAACAGATACATATGAAACCGCTGCCCGGGTTGATGAGTCTCGGTCAGAGACTGTACCAGCCCCCTCAGCCCGGTCAACGGGGTCACACATAAACCAAGAAGGGGTATATACTGAGGAACTGGCGCCTAGCCAACGACCAGTCTCTCAACTATCTGGAACGCAGGGCTCAGAGATGTCACAGTCCGCGTCCCAGTATGATCAGGGAAGTGGTGTTTTTGTAGTAAAGGATCAGTTGCAAGAGCTGTTTGATTTTATGAGGCAGATTAAGAGTGAGCGACAGGCTGCTACCCCAACACCAGTAACCCCGGCGGTGCGACCTCTTGGGCAAGTGTTAGTGCATCCTCAAGTTACCGTAACTTCTCCACCCCCTACCCTCACTGTCAACCCTGTGGTTCCGATTGCAGGTACCTCTGCTCTCTTGCAATCTAACTTGAAATTGTTTTCAGAATTGTTACCCCCCCCCCCACTAGACAAGTCCATCCCCAGCAAAAAAGGGCCTATGCCACTCTTGTATGGACCGGATACTTCTTGGTCAGTATGTCACCCTCTGCGCCCCGAGCTCGCACAATCCACGGTTACAGGTGAGTTACCTGTCCCGAGTCTCTGGGTTATAGAGGCAATTGAAAAGAAGAAATTAAGGGCCAAGAACCAGTTGGGAGAGGTACTTGATGTTGTTATTAAGGCCATCCCAAAATGTTTCAATCCTGAATATTTTGTGTACTCACAATCCCCCACCTTGCCTCCTACTTTCGCCGGAAAACTGTTTTCGGACTGGACTAAAACTGATGGGATGAATGATTTAAAAGTGTTGCAGGGTTTTATCCCAGAACTAAATTCCATTCCTTTCAGGGATTCTCATGGGGCCTCATTAGTTCATGTTAAGGGAGGTGAGTATGGGCAGTGGGTTGCTTGGGGACATGAGGCCCAGCTGTTTGCCAGCACCATTACCAACAAAAGTAGTCATCAACTTCCGTCAGAAGACAATCATTGGTTTTCTATGCCAGTAGGCAAGGCGGAGGGGATTCCCCAACATATTTTTTATTTTATTGGGGCCCCGAAATTATCTTTGTGCCAGTTACCTGAACCATTTTGTCCCCCCACACAGGCTCAGATCGACAAAGATTATAAAATGAGACAGAAAGCCTGGAGGCTGGCGTCTCAATACCTTCTCAGCCACCAACTTAGAGCTTATCTGGCTCGGACGACTGAGTCGGTTAGGAACGCCTGAACTCAGAGGGCTCTTTCTCTGACCAGACGCCTCCTCCTCCAAAACTCGATTCAGTCTCTCGGCGACGTCCGGACAGCTATCTTTGAGGCTGTACGGGTGCGCCAAGATATAAGAGTGTATTTGGTGAGGAGACTTCCGGCGGAGATCGGTAGAAGGTTGCTCTTATCCAATATTTTTACAGCTACCTTAGTCTCTAACGAAGCATGGAGAATGGTTACTTTTCTCCTAGACCAACAACCTGCCACCACTACAAAATTCAAGGGTGAGCAGGCAGCTAAACAAAATTTCAGAACTAAGAGTTCCTTTTGTGGTCAGTCACAGTTCAATCAGTCAGCCAAGATTTTCACAACCCCTGCTCATACCGGGGCACCTAAAGGGCGCGGTAACTTCAGGGGTAGAGGGAGGTGGTTTCGGGGCCAACATAGGGGTAAACCCAGTAGCGATGGTAGCAAGACCTCTCATTCCCCCATGCCAAAGTCAGAGTCACATTCATCCTCCAAAAACTGAGACACACCACAGGGCTCTCTCACTCCCAGTGCCAAGGCAAGGCGAGACGGATCCGAGAGTAGTACTGCCGGACAAGACCAGTCATGTAACTGGCAACTTCCGAGATTATTTCCGGGCATGTCCCCAGCGAACATGGGCAAGGACAGTGGTCCGCAAAGGTCTCTCGTGGCGGTGGTCCCGGCAACCCCGTTTACGTTTCCCCACAGAATTCAATCATGTTTCATTGGAGGTGGGATCCATTATCAAAGAGATGGCACAAAAGCAGATCATAATCCCCAGTCCTACGTCAATGCCAGTGTTCATATCCCGGTTGTTTTTGGTGCCAAAGAGGGACAGTGTTCAGATGAGGCCGGTGATCGACCTCTCATATCTCAACACCCACATTCACAATCAGTCATTCAGGATGCTGACAGTGAATCAGATCAGGTTGTCACTCCCGCCGCAAGGCTGGATGTGCTCAATAGATCTGAAAGACGCCTATTGGCATGTCCCAATCAACAAACGTTTTCAGAGGTTTCTAGCCTTATGCAACGGGGATCAAACGTTTGTCTTTCAAAGAATGCCCTTTGGATTAAATCTAGCACCCCGAGTTTTCACAAAATTAGTTCGACAGGCGTTGCTACCATTGCTCAAACAGGGAATCATGATTTTATGGTACCTAGACGATTGGCTAGTGGTAGCCCAATCCAAGATAATGTGCCTTCATCATGTTCAACTAGTATTAGACCATGTAGAGACCTTAGGGTTCAGGGTAAACTTAGGAAAGTCATATCTCATTCCCACCAAGCAAATCCAGTGGGTGGGCCTTATCTGGGATACCGAGTTACTAACTCTGAGTCAGAGTGTGGACTACCATCAGAGATTTCGCAGGAAACTCTTCCGATTTCTGCATTCTCGGATGACAACGAGGAAGATCTGGGAATCTCTGGTAGGCTCACTCAATTGGATACAGCTGACGGTACCGTTAGGTCGTCTGAAGGTCAAAAGAATTATCTTGAAAGGAAACAGGTGTTTTCCACTTTCACCGGCGGAAACACTGAGGACAATTCCAACTTTAATCCACAACCTCCTGTCGGCTTGGGCGAAGCCAGAAGTAATTAATTCCTCCTTGACTTGGACAGCTCCACCTCCAACGGTTTGGGTAGATACAGACACGTCAGGAACCCTGGGATGGGGTTACCAATCAAACTTAGGCCATCAGGGTCAGGGTCGATGGTGAACATCAAATCATCTTCATATCAATGCCAAGGAGTTGCTAGTCCCACTATTCTTTTTACAGGAGCACGGCATGAGCCAGGCGGGAAAGTCCCTAGCCTTCAGAATGGACAATTTGACTGCAGTGACATGCATTCAAAAGCAAGGGTCAGTGAGATCACGAGTGTTACAAGGGTTGTTGGAAAATATATTTCGACTAGCCATGAGGCTCGGGATTTATCTTCACGCAACATATCTGCCTGGCGTGGCGAATATATGGGCGGATGCTCTGTCCCGGAGACAGAGCACTCAAGTAGAATGGGCTCTCAGACAAAACATCTTTCAAAAGTTGATTGCAGAGCCCTACCATCCACAAGTGGACTTGTTCGCGTCAGAGACAAGCCACATCCTGCCTCAGTACCTCACACACCGGAGTCTCACTCCGGTGGGGGGCCCGGACGCATTTCTGGTAGAGTGGAACAAATGGAGCTCCATTTATCTGTTTCCACCTCCAGACGCATCCTTAATGTGCAAAGTAGTTGACAAACTACGGGATTATCGGGGCATGGTTTATCGGGGCATGGTCTCGATGATCGCGCCCTTGTGGCCGGCTCAAGTGTGGTACAACCAATTGAAGATATGGTGCGAGAACCCGGTGTCGCTCCCGATCTCGTACTTCCACTTAGAGACAATTGGAAACATCAAGACCTCGCTGACTTTTGCCTTGTGGATATTCAGAAGGCCAAGTGGCTAGGCCAGTTTGGGGAAACCGTGACACACAAGTTGATTAATCAGTATGCTCCATCAACCCATCGACAGTACCAATCACACTGGAAGTCATTTACTACCTGGATTGTAGAAACTGGTCAACAGCAGTCCTCAGTGGCTCTGGTGTTTAATTATTTAAATTACCTATTTGATATTCAAAAGTTGTCAGTTGTTACATTGAGGAATCACCTCACAACAATTAGGACACCATTTTTAGATTTAACTGGTCCGTCTGTACCGGAAGCGGAGGAAAAGGGTTTCATGAAGTCTTGCTTCAAGCATCGCCCTCCTCCTCGTCAACTCACACCCACCTGGTCTCTTGATCTGGCCCTTGAGATGCTTCAGTCCAATAATTATTGCAAGAATCCTCCCTTTGACCTAATACTTAAAAAGGACATTTTTCTAATGGCACGGCTACGGGTGATAGGGTGTCTGAGTTGGTGGCGATGATTTCGGAGCCAAACTGTCTAAGATTTTCAAGGTGCAACATGGGTGTACATATTGCTCCTGCTCCTAACTTTATTGCGAAGAATGAACATTATAATCATGTATTTACAGACTTCGAAATTCCGGCTCTGAAACAGGGTGACAGGCACCATTTACTGTGTCCAGTGCAGTCACTTATGTTATTTATGCGGGCTTCCCGGCCCTCACAGGCGGGAGCCCTCTGGGTTTCACGGACAGGTATTCGGTTACAAAAACGCCGGCTAGCTGCGTTATTAGTGGAAGTCATTCGTGAGGGTAATCCGGGCGTGCTGGCAAGATCACACGATATCCGTAAATGGGTGGCATCACTTGGATTCCTCTATAATTACTCCCTAGAAGATATTCAGCAGACCCAATTGTGGTCATCAAATCATACTTTTCTCACGCGTTACCCGTCCGTCATTCTCATGAAACCTTCTCGTGCATGTGTAGTATTAAGGCAGAAAGTCTAGTTCTAAGCTAATTTTGTGATGAAAACAGGGGGGGGGGGGGGGGAGTATCCTAGCTAAGGACTCTACCTGCCTCTGAAGTGATACAAAATGTAACGAGTATTAAGGTCATGTGATAATCTGTTCCTTAGACTAAAGTAAGTCTACTCAGGAAATGTTTATTTTTATGTTAACTCTAAGGATGCAATAGGGTTTCCAATATACTCAATCATCTTTAGGATTAGGATTAGAGTAAGAGTACAGATATTTTGGTAATACAGTACCTGAGGCCATGAATATGTAGGCCAACATATTAACAAATTTGGATGATAATGAATGTTTCATTTATCTTGGGATGTATAAGCTAAATGAATAGTTTATTCTTGTGTTAGACCAACTGTTCTATGAAACATAAAGGTGCTAACACCACAGGCTTCCTTTAAGAAACGCCGCCTGTAACCCTCTTGTAAATTTGTCTTTGATATTAAACTGATCTGATTAGTATGTGTTTATTTGGACCTTATCTGGTTTATTAGTGGTATTCGATGTTCATGATGAATGTCCCTCTCCAGCCTTGAGAATTCAGGCGCATCGTCAATGATGAAGGAGCCACTAATAAATTATAGGTTTGAGTCCCGAAGGGAAGAAGGAAAACCTAATATTAGTAGTGGCCCCGGAATCTTTAACGATTTTGGCCCTCCCTTCCGTTCCCTTCCCATTCATCTGCTACATTTTTGAGAGTCTCGATATGTCAGATTAAGAATGAACAGACGCTATGAGGAAGATGGCGTGCCGTCCCCAAAAGAGCAGACGCACGGGAAGCGCAATGCTAGGTCAAGTTTAATTTCTATTTTTATTCTTTATTTTTTTTTTTACTAGTTTTTCTAGTAGTGGTACCCACATCATAAGAACGAGTCCGTGAGTGGTTTTAAGAGCGTTTCGCTAACGATGTGTGGCAATCGTATTTTGAGTTCTCCCCGGGAAGTTTGAACAGCAAGCTAGAGTTCAAAGATTGGCCATTACCTACGTAAGGCGCATCGTCAATGATTCCGGGGCCACTATTAAATATTAGGTTTTCCTTCTTCCCTTCGGGACTCAAACCTATATTATGGACCAAACAAATACTACATTGCTGGAAAATGACTGATTCAAACAAAACCCTCAATAATGAATAAACAAAATAATATATATTTCCGAAGACGCCGCATCATATAACGTTAACTCTTGTAATATTAGGACATCATTTTCAGCTTTCTTCAGGCTATCGTTAGACGATTTTATTCAGCTTTGGCGTGCCCTCTACGTATGAAAGAGGTAAAGTATATTTAAATTAACCCTCCGATTTTCAAAGTCCTTTCCTAAGTATATAATCGTCTACTGATAGCCAGAACAAAAGGAATAAACGTGTCCTCAAATATTGAAAGGGTGACCCAATTCCTGCCTTTTATCCAGTCTCTCATTTAATGGTTTTATGCAATTAAGGGGAGTGGGAAGTATTTTTATTCGTATATATATATATATATATATATATATATATATATATATATATATATATATTGAGAATATATCACAAATACACGTGAGCCACTAAATGTTTCTATTCTCTCCGTGGGGATCGAACCATCGACCATCAGAACGATAGCCGACGCTTAATCAATTACACCACAGACTGCCGTGGTGTAATTGATTAAGCGTCGGCTATCGTTCTGATGGTCGATGCTTCGATCCCCACTGAGAGACTAGAAACATATATATATATATATATATATATATATATATATATATATATATATATATATATATATATATATATAATGTATAACAGCAGTAAGTGACTTAAGGCACCTTATTTTCCATAAAAGGAGGGATATGATGGGAAAAAACGCCTGAACCCATCATCTTTATTGTCTTTGAATTTTCGGCCAATTCACGTAGAATACCATATATCCTAAAATAGAGGACAACTCCTATAATCCAAACAAAAACTGGATCGAAAAAATTTGAAAATGTATTTAGTCATTTAAATCTTAATAATCATGAGTCTATCAATTACCAAGATAATTAATGTTTACATTGGAATATTCTAATTACACTATGTTTCCAAATCTCCCTATTAGAATGTTAATTTCTTAATGGAGCCCATCTCGCTTGTTTTCTCTTTCTCTCCCTCTCTCTTTGGCTGGTATCCATTCGGCCCCATTCAGCCTACTGTTTTAAGATGTTTACCCCCATCCAGGTGTCAATATTTTCCTGGCGAGGGGTAGCGAGCCACCATATAAATATATTTTTGTTTCGACAGCAATCTAAATTTGTACATTTTTCGATAGAAATATAAGAACATAAACATAAGAAAATGGGAGTCTGCAGAAAGCCGATTGGCCCAAGCAAGGCAGATCCCTGTCCCACACAACCCCAATTCAATTACAAAGCCCAATTATAGGCTTCACACTCTAATACCCTGAGGATCATCTTACCAAAACGGTTAGAGATTAACGCAGGATTATGGGGGTCTGCAGAGCGCTGATTGGCCCAACCCGGCTGATCCCCCTTCACACCCAACCCTTCTCGTCCATATGCTTATCCAATTTTATCTTAAAGCTCCCTACAGTTTTAGATCCCACTATAGCACTTGGTAGTCCATTCCACCCATCTACAACTCTGTTACCAAACCAATATTTGCCTATATCTTTTCTGAAACGAAATTTATCTAATTTGAAACCATTGGTACGAGTTCTTTCGCTATCACTGAGCTTTAGTACATTTGTCATGTCCCCTTTGTTAATCCCACTAACCCACTTGAACACCTCTATCATATCCCCTCTAACTCTGCGTCTCTCTAACGAATGTAAACCTAATTTCTTCAACCTTTCTTCATACGAAAGATTTCTAATATTATGGATAATTTTTGTCATTCTACGCTGTACTCTCTCCAATGAATCTATGTCCATTCTGTAATAAGGACACCAAAATTGGACAGCATAATCCATATGGGGTCTCACTAATGACAAGTAAAGTTTTGAAATAACATCAGCAGTTCTGTTACTCACACTCCTAGAGATATGTCTCCAGCGAAGCTGGATTTCGCCATACAATGGGGAAATCGACACCTGGATGGGGATAAACGTCTTAAAACATTTGGCTGAATGGGGCCGAATGGATACAAGCCAGGGAAAGAGAGAAAAGGAGAGAAAAAAACGGTGACCCCCTTAATAATTACAAGAAATAACACTTCACAGCACAAAAACACACCACAGCAGTTAGTTAATTAAAATAGTACTTCGAAGGCTATCAACCATTCTGGATTATTATGCCAGCACACTGTAAGTCAAGAATAGCGTCAGGACTGAAACCCCTTTTCGAGAACCTCTGTACCTTCCACACCACATAAAATTATCAAACTAATTATGAATATATACGGTTATGAAGCAGATATTTATTTATGTGTTTGTCTTTTTACCGCTAATTTGCAACTATAACTAAAGCCGGTGTCGTACGAACGCCTCTTCCGTCAATTTTCCATTAGCAAGTTTTTCTCGTATCATTGCGGGACATTATCACACAGGTATCGGCAAGAAGACTGAAGGTAGATTATGTCAGGCGGGTGAATTCTGATAAAGTGTAATTATTGAAATTTCCAGACCATAATTGCCCGTAAAAAATGCTCGAAAATGCGCTCGTGTGACACCGGCTTAAGAAAAGCAAAGTATTAAAATTCACATGAACTAGATTTAAAGCAAAGCAATCACAAACATAATTATCTGTATGGTATATATACAGGTATATATATATATATATATATATATATATAAATATATACGGTATATACGGTATATATATATACACTCTCCCTATATATATATATATATATATATATATATATATATATATATATATACAGTATATATATATTCATATAAATACTGTTATGCCCTGATTTTATTCAGGATTAACTATTGCGTAGGTGAGTTCTGCAAGACTGGAATATCCGGTTTCATATACATACATGTGAGGGGTCAACAGAACACATAAATATAATCTTGGAATGTGATTTGCAATACAGCTTTATTTCGCTAAACACACTCACGGTATAGAAAATTAATCACTTTCACTTTATAGAACATGAGTAAGAGTAATAAGTTCAGTGATAAGAGCTTGGTCTTTCAATTCTCCAAGCACAATCGTGGATCTTGATTAGAGTATGCGCTGCCACTTCCGAGTCTCGGGTATTATTCTTCCAATACGGACATGATAAGAAGCGATAAGAAAGTCACTTGAAGGGGGCACGGATTTGGTTTATACAATATATGATACATAGTGTTGCTTTAAGGCCTAAGGTTCTAGTTATTCGATTAAGTGGGGGCTAACGTTGAGTTTCGACTTTATACGATCTAGCAGAGTCAAGTAGGCAATTATATTTGTATACTTTTAACCGTTAATGCGCGGATGGGGATTCGTCACTGAGATTAAATCACCTTTTACGACCTATCCCTTATTTATGGGATCACAGAATATCTATACCAAAACATCCAATTTACGAATAACTCGTGGTGTCGTGGCTGGGGGTAAATGTTGTCGCGGTAATATCTCGTAATATGTTTACTGGAACGAATCTCTGGCAAAACATGGGACTCTAGGATCAAACTCGAAATCTCTTTATTGTTAGCGAATAACTCAAAGGTGAACACAGGCAAACACAACGGGTTGGTAACACGGTATCTATACGCTGATACTATAATACGAAATCGTGCCCGATCAGGTTATCTACTTTCTCCTCTTGAATCTGGTGTCGTCGGGGGCTTCTCGGCTGCTCCAGGGGGCCGTCCAGGGGGTCCAGTTGTGTGAAGAAGTTACAGATGGGTCGGTTGACCGGTGATGAAGTTGAGTTCAGGGTCTCTCCTATGGATCTTAAATGGTCTGCTTCTGGGCTGAGGCCAGGGTAGCATCTCATCGGTCAAACGTAAGCATTGGGTCTGCACAAACCATGCTTAACTATCTCTGATCCATGACGAGAGGTTCAATTAACCCAAGTGCATATGTGGCGATATATACTGTATATTTCTCTTAGGTCCCTATATTTACCTGTGATCTACCACGGTAAATACAGGCCCAGGAATATAATATATCAGCTCCTGGTGTTCAGCTTGCGGGGTGCTGGTTGGTTACTAACAGGGGAGTAAAACAGTCTTCCCACAGAGCGACGTCCCGCTCGGCAAAAAGCTATGTTTTAAAACTACCCGCTCTCCTCCTCTCGTGGTTTATAATTATATGGCAGGGTGACTCGGTGTTGCCCGGGCCGGGGGCTGATGGGTCCCTTCCAATTCAGGGCCAGGGCGGCTGTGCAGGGCTGTGGGATCAACATCTGGCAATCTGGCCCTTCGTTCCCAATGTTCTGTAGGTCTTGACGAGATTGAATAACAAGTCCTGTAATACCTCACAGGTGTTGGCACGTGTATACAGGTGGTGGTTAGGCGCGGTTGCCCTAGTGGTCCCGTATACCAGGGTCGAGGAGGGCGGCGCAGGTAGGAGTCCCTCCGGGCTGAACACGGCTCGATGGCCGAGTTAATTTGTTGTTGTCGGCCCACCAGGGTTAGGGTGGAAATACCCACGTAGACCACGTGTGGACAAGGGAGAGATATCTAGAGAGAGAAAATACAGCCTTATAGTGGTCAATAAAGTAGGCATGCATAATCAGGCGGCAGTGCAATTATCATTATCATGGTCCTAGACTGTGTACGCACCTGGGGCGAGCCCTTGACGCAAGGCATTGGCGCTTCCGTGGGGTGATCAGGTCGTCCATGCATGCACAGCTGTCGCCTGCCTGGTTGCAACGGAAAAAAGATAGGATCATGTGAACTGTACTCCGAGAAGGAAGTGTCTTGACGAGGCGTGTAGAAGGCGTGTGGAGGGAGGCTAGAAAAGAAAAACAGGCTGGATTATGTAATGCAAGGTTTAGGGAAAAATAGATTGTGCGAGGTGGCGATTTCCTTATTAGACTACGGTTAGTAGGTCAGTCATCATGCGGGGTTAGTATGTTAATAAGTAACAAGTAAAAAATGGTAAATGATACAATCAATATCTAAGTGGCACAGTTATATATCTATACCCCTCATATTACAGAGAGCTAAGAGGTGTCTGCCCTCTTACTTCTACAGGGGCTGTCACGTATTCATTAATCATATTCATGGCATAACAATAAAATGGTAGTGACATAATCAATACAATAATTGGCATAGTCATATATCTGTACCCCTCATAATACAGAGAGTTAAGAGGTGGCTTTCCTCTTACTTTTCCTGCAGTGGGGTCCTAGTTAAAGATAAACATAATTATTCATTAATCATATACATGGTCTGCAGTCATGTTGCCTGTGGCAGATGTAGTTGGGTCCAGGTGGAGCTAAACGCACGTGAAATTAATACAACAGTAATTACGACAGTCACAGGGACATGCATATGACGCGGCCATCACTGCTTACGTCATCAGAAAACAAGGGAGTGGATATCCTCTAATATCTTAATAATGGTGGGGAGGAAAGAGATGTGGTTTGTATACTAAGAAGAATGTGAGTTGAAAAGTGTGGAACATGTGGATTAGTGTGGAGGTTCAGTCTGGAGAGCTGGGAGGTGGTCGTCTGTGGTCGGCCATTTTGGAGGTGGGTTGTCCAGTGACGGCTGCTGAGGCGATAAGCTTCTAATTGGGCTGGGGGAGGAGTAGATGGGAAAGGCGGGGTGTTTTTGTCCCTCTCTCTCCCTCCGACCGTGTTGGTGAATGTCTGTCTGTCTGTCTGTTGCTTTGGAAGGATGTATACTTTAGTTACTTAGAATAAGGGGTAATGGGGCATGGGGGTTACACATACGCATACTGACAAGGCAGAGGGGAGTCAATATAATAACTAGCATGGGTGCATATACTTATACCGTCGTAAGGTAGAGATAAGGGGTGTCTTCCCTCCTTGTTTTCTTCTTAGAGGGCTGTCATAGTTAACATATATACAGTATATATATCATGAATACAATAATACATGGTTTGCAGTTATGGCCGTCTGCAGGTTGATCAGAATTAAACATATAAGTCAGCAGAGGTATTTCGATACAATTAGTTAGTATGGGGTACGTACCTATACCTTCGTAATGTAGAGAGAGCGAGGTGTCTTCAGATCGCCTCGTTCCTGTACACGATGAGAGTATTATAGTCTGCAGGGTTAGTATTTAATGGAATACATACTTTAGTGGGTACTTCAAGAATGTCAGGGGGTAAGGAGGTGTGGTTTGTATCTAGAAGACTGTGATTAACGAGACGTGTAATATGTGGATGGAAGTGGAAGAGAGAGAGGGATCTTGCTGGGGGTGGAAGTTTCGCTCCCAGGAATTTTCGTTCCTGGTGTATGTATTTCACTTCCGTCGGCTTCGTATAAGGGACGACCTCGTACCTCAAGTCTGGAATACGTAGGTTTGTTGTGGGGGGTAGGTTGAGGTGGGTGGTGTGTGGGGTTGGTTGTGGTGATGGCGCGTAGGCTGTGGTTTTGACCTTGGGATTTTGCTCTCACTTTGGGAAGGGGGGGGGGGGGGGTAGGTGTCCCGTTAGGCCAGCCGTTAGGAATGGGTGAACTGTTAGGCTTGACAGGTGTCTGGGTGCGGTTGGGTTTAAAGAGTGTTTGTGTGCGCGTCTGGTGAGTCTGTGGAGGTATAGAAGGTGGAGTGTGGTTTGTTGGTAAGATGGCTGGGGGAAGAGGTTGTTGCTGGAGGGGGGTTGAATGGTGTAGAGTACAAAGGAAATCAAGCAACAACAGGTCTAGTGACCCTTCCAGGCTGCTTGTCCTCCAAAACACTGAGGATCAAGTGTCCAAACAGTGGTTTAGAGTGGGTAAGGGAACATTGGAAAGGGAACTACTGCCCTGGAACTAATGTCCGTGGCAGGATTAGGAAGATAGTAGGGGACAGAAGGGTTAGAAACTGTGGGGGGGATAAAATAAAGTTATTAATTTACAAACGCAGTCAGTCGCGGGTTTGATGCGAGATATTTGTCTAAGCGGAGTTTAAATGAATCAACGGTGCTGCACTCTATAACATCTCGGGGAAGCCCATTCCACAAGTTGACAACTCGATTGAAGAAGAAATTCTTAGATTCGTGCGAGTTAAAAGATTTACCAATAATTTTGCAAACGTTTCCCCGCGTGTAATTAGATTGGTCGATAGTTAAATACTTACTACAGTTCATATTGTCGATGCCTTTGATGATTTTGAACACTTGAATTAAGTCACCTCTTAATCTGCGCTGGGTTAAAGGAAATAGGTTTAATTCTCTAAGACGCTCTTCGTATGGTTTGTTCTTTAGGCTAGGTATCATTTTGGTAACTCTACGTTGAACTCGTTCTAGCTTGTTTATATCTTTTTGGTAATAAGGGCACCAGGATTGAACGCAGTATTCCAGAAGAGGGCGGACTAAGGAATTGTAAAGGGTTAGGATAACTTCTTTGGATTTATGCTCAAATGACCTGCCTATAAAGCCAATTATTTTGTTTGCTTTCTTAACAACTTCTGAACATTGTTGACTCGGTTTTAGGTTACTCGATATTGTTACTCCCAGATCGGTTTCTCTGTTTACATTCTTAAGCTGAGTGCCATTCATCGAATAGTTTGCTTTCTCATTTAGGTATCCGATATGTAGTACTTTACATTTATCCGCATTGAAACTCATTTGCCAAATTTGGGCCCAACATGACAATTTATCTAGATTGTGTTGCATATCGTCAACTTGTTCTTTGAGAGTACGCTATTTGCAATTTTTGTATCGTCAGCAAATTTTGAGATTGTACAGGTGAGACCCTCATCTATGTCATTAATGTAAATTAGAAAGAGAATTGGTCCTAGTACCGATCCCTGGGGTACCCCGCTACTTACATTGGTTCATTTAGATGCCTTACCGTTTATGACTACTCTTTGCTTTCAGTCGCTGAGCCAATTTTCTATCCATTTCAACACACTGTCTTGTATTCCATGTGCTTTTAGTTTTAGCAGTAAACGTTTGTGGGGAACTTTGTCAAAGGCCTTTTGAAATTCAAGGTATATAATATCTACAGATTTACTCTCATCGTAGAGGTTGAGGATATCGAGGAAGAAGTCTAAGAGGTTTGTTAAACAGGAACGTTTTTTACGAAAGCCGTGTTGACTATCTTTAAGTAAGTTATTTGCCTCTAAGTGATTTACGAGTCTGTCTCTTATGACCGTTTCTAGCATTTTACATACAATTGAGGTTAAGCTAATTAGACGATAGTTACGGGGTAGGGATTTGCTGCCTTTTTTGAATATCGGTGTTACGTTGGCTAGCTTCCACTGATCAGGCATAGTCCCAGACTGTAAAGATTCATTGAATAACAATGTCACTGGTTTGGAGAGCTCATCCTTAGCTTCCTTTAGAACTCTAGGCGAGATTGTATCAGGTCCAGGCGTTATATTTACCTAGAGTTTATCTAAACAATTCAATACTTCTCTCTCTGTAATGGTGATATTGCTTAGAACATCTGAATTATCAATCTGAATCGGCGATGGTGTAGGGATATCACTGAGGTCTTCGGTTGTAAAAACTGATGCAAAGAAGGTATTGAGGGCATTACTCATTTGTACTTCGTCTTTGGTGTATTCTCAGTATTGGAGGGATAGACACGCGAATGAGGAAGTAAGAGGGAGGTGTGGTGTGGAGGTAGATGTGCTGGAAAGTGTGAAAAGGAACACCTTGAGATGGTTCGGCCATATGGAACATATAGGAAGCGAGAGAATGACTTAGAGGGTGTACGAGAGCGAGGTGAAAGGACAGAAAGGGAGAGGTGCACCGAAGGAGAGGTGGAAGGATGGAGTGAGGAAGTATATGAATGAAGGCGGTGCTGGTTGGGAGGAGGGGCGTCGACTGACTGGGGACAGAGGTGCATGGGGGCGTTTCGTTCGTGGCCACCCCTTCAGGGATCACGGCGTCAGGCAATAGATAGATAGATAGATGTATATAGGTATACTCTGACACTTACCTCATTTTTATTTTCCTGTTTTTCGTTTTTTTGTTTTTGTTGTTGGAGGGGGGGGGGGGGGGGGCGACTCGAGACAGAGCCCGAAAAGGGATATCACAACACAACAGCAAAACAAAACTAACAAAACACACAAATGACGCACATCTATAGGTTGTTCAGATAATCATAATCTATTTTCAAGTACTTGATAACAGCGACGTTGTTTTTATAATAACAGGATGCAAGGAGATGTTGGGGATTTTCTGTGTGTGTGGAGGGGGGTTATGTGTGTTGGTTTGGAGAGGGGTTGTGTGTGTGTGTTGGGAGGGTATGAGTGTGTATATGCATCTCACATCCGCTCGCGGTCGAGTGGGTATGGTCACGGCCTTCTATATAGAAGGCCGTGGTATGGTACCTTTGGACCAACACTCCCAAACATATCTGGAGTGAGTAGGTTCGAACCCTGGTCAGGATACCTCTTTCCCAACCTGTCCGACATTATTAATTAGATATCTCGCAAAGTTATGAACCGATACAATTCGAATTTTGGTGGGCAAATAGGATGTTCACCAAGGAAGAAGGCTCTATCGAAACATTTACACATTTATCTTGAAGAAGGGTCTTTTTTTTTTTTTTTTTTTTTTTTTTTTTTTTTAAGCTTGATTTGAGGTCTAGGGAGGAAACTAAAATTCAAAAAAATACCGGTACATAAATGAGCAAATAAATACGTGTGTGTTTTTGGTCGACTATTTCATATATTTATTATATTTGTTTTTAGTTTCCTCCCTATACCTCCATCAAACTTAAAAATGCATCCAGTAGATCCCTTTTGTAGGTTTATTTGTGCATGTTTTGGTAGAAAAAAATTCCGGCCAAAGGCCGGTTCTTCCAAAATGTCAGGCTCACTATCGTTCGCCAGGAAAAAAATATCGATAAATAGCACGAAAGGTCTAAATATTGACACAAAATTAGGTGAACGGTCTTAATATCGACAATCTATTGGGGCAAACGTCGTAATATCTGAAAACTAATGGGGCTAAACATGAGGGAGAAGGGGGTCTAGACAAATTGCCCATCTCCCCTTTAACAAAATATTTCGCTACCAAGCCTTAGTAATACCCTAGTAATGACGGACGAGCCATGACAATTTACCGAAAACAAACGGACTGGCAGTAGCTTTCTGGGGTCTATTTATATATACTTCGGTTTCCGGTTTCAGTCACCCATACACGTTAGTGGAATAGGAAAAGTAGAATGTAGATACGAGGAGCCGATGTAAAGGCTTATCCCTCAATACTTTCACCTGACCTGACCTCTTAAGCCTATTTTAGCTGAGGGTGGTCTGTTTGGGCATCCCTCCTTAAAGCCTTTGCCCATTATAAGACGTTTTACCGAAATTCAAGTGTCGGCATTTTTGGGAGAGCTAAGGCGCATTTTTGCGAGCTTTTTGGCTTAAGCCTGGCTTCCCCCTTTGGCTTAAACAAGAGCAGCCGCGCAAAAATGGTTTGGCTCGACTTCGACCACAAGTCACGTGACATAAACACAAACACTGAAAATGGCGGAACAACAAGACGACCTAGTGGTCTGGTCTGGTGCCGTTGTAAAGGTTTTTCCCTCAATTGTTCGAGGAGATCACCTTTTCAACGACCCCCCATATTTATTATTGATTAAGCTTTTGGTTATTTACTGATATTTCAACTTCTTTTGTCTTTTTGTCCAAATGTATGTCTATTTCTTGTTTTATTATTCTCTGAATAGTATGTCGGCTATTTAATTATATTATTTGTGTAAGGCCTATCAAATAGTTTGCTATAGGCCTAGGCCTAGTCCGTACATTATAGGCTACTGTTTAGGTTGGGCAGAAATCGTAAACCCCGACCTCTCATAACTCAGAAAGGACTACAGTAATCGAGCTAATATTTCTACCAATTAGGCAGACTTGGCTAGGGATTATGTGAATAAATTGACGACTCATTTGCTTAAGCCCTTTTTGAGTTACAGAGGTTGGAGGTTGCGATTTCTGCCCAACCTAGAATGAATGGACTATAGTGTATGTATATCTTGGTAACGTTCACAATATAGTACACAATTATCCAGTGTTATGACAATACCCCGGCATCAATAACACGATTTGGGAACTAGAAGGATTTCTTTACACACACAGAACGAGTATTTTCCAGATCGGCCTGGATGATTCTGCCAATAGCCTACCGTGTGTCCTGTAATAGTGCATATCAAGCTAACTATAATATAATAGAATATCATTATATAATATAATATATATTACATTACTTATGTATTCATTATATACACTCGTTCTAGTCTCTATGGTATTTACCCAATACAAAACAATGAAAAAAGAAAAAAAAAACACAGATATTGTTTACAAACAAGTTACCCGCTTAAGCCAAGGTCTCAAAGTCAAGCGGCCTTTCAGGGCGGATTGAGAAAAGTCGATCCTGCTTAAGCACGGCTCGAGTTTGGCTTAAGTTTTGTCCTCGCAAAAACGAATTTCGCTCTTGGCTTAAGTCTGGCTTAAGCCAAAACGCTCGCAAAACCTCGCCTCTATATAAGTATCTCATACTCGCCAAACTAATGGGGTCAAACATAATCAAATAAAAAGACCACCCCCCTGGCTTAGACAGGGTTATTGAAAACATGTGAGGGCCAAGAATGTTCATGAGTGACTGTACCATCCTTGTACTAGTTCTTTCTGTATTAGAAGACACACTTTTCACTGTATTATGGCGATCACTAGACTATTTTATATAGGTTAGGAAACAATAACTGGACTCAAAGGATTAATTACGATATATAGAACATGTTTACCCCATTGATACTTAATGATCCTTCCTAAACTGTGTATTGAACGCGTAAATTATCACATGTTCTCTCTTATAGATCTACCAAGACAAGTTCGATAAGAAAAGGATTGCCTTAAACTTGTTACGTTCGTAGCCAATAGCCTAGGCTACTTAAAGAAAAACAAATATAATTAATTGAAGAGTCAAGATATGCAAAATTAAATCCTCAAACTGAAAAGGTCGACATCAATCATCCTTCCGACTAAAATATCACAGGTATACATGACAACACAGGTGAAAGGACAACTTACCACACTCAGGTGAAACTAAGCTCAGGTATTTCCACTGCTTTTATGACGACGTTACTTAAGTATCGGTAGTATATAAGCGCGTCCAGCTCTGAAGGGAGACCACTGAATCCACTATCCACCGGGTTTGTAACAAAATATATAAACAAAATCTAAAGGCGATATGTGCCCTCACGAGTAAACACTGTATAGCCGGAGCCTCGACGCACCTCCTCCCTTCGCCTCAACACGTACACTGGTCTAATATAATGTTAGACAGTGACTGGGGGCATGGACTCGGAGAGGGAGGCTGGATCGAGTCACAGTTGCTTCCTACCACTTTTTACGTCAACTGGAGAAACCAGTTTTGACTGGTACAGTCACCGTCAAAACTCGTGTCATGCACCTCTCTAAACCATATTTCTGCGATTGATATCTTCATGATATAAGTATTATAAATATATGGATAAGTGGGTTTGGTAGGTATCTGCCTTGATGCAGGCTAATGTGTTTTTTTTTTTTTTTTTATGCTATGGAAATATACTGTGTCATGACTCCCAGAACAAAATGTTATGTTCTTGATGTTATATGCATACTCGGCACATGAGCTTCAAAGGAGAGCATGTTATTAAGTTTTACATGCATATACATATAAGTTTTAGTTTGGAGTGGTAAGAAGCATTGTCTATCTACAGTATATACAGAGAGAAAGTTGACTTAGTGAAGTTGTTATCGGTCATTAAAAAACTTCAGTTTGAAAATCAACTATTAACTCAATGTGAACCATGAGAAATAACCGATTATTTAAGATGTTAAAAAAAACTAAAACTTAATCAATGAAGTGATGAGCTAACTATTTTCGGTTCAAACATAAACAATATACATAATTTCAGAATAATATAATTAGTTCCAGTAGCCTACGCATTACAACAAATATATATTATCTTCAATGAAATGCAGTTTGCATTTCGCATTCAAGTGAAGCCATAATTTCGTACAAACACATGCTTGAGAATTACTGTATGTCTTATGTAGTGTAAAACGATAACATTACCCATAGAAACCAAAGATAATTTTATATATATATATATATATATATATATATATATATATATATATATATATATAGAGAGAGAGAGAGAGAGAGAGAGAGAGACTATAGGAAGGAATTGAACTAGTGGTGCGAACTTACTCCCCTCCGCCACATCTGAGCTAGGAGAGAACGTTAATAGAAAGTGTAAGTATTGAGGGTGAAGGTCTGAGGTGTATAGCATAGAGTCATAATGTGTCATTATACCTGTAACCACACACACAACTAAACATTCGTTTGCTTCCTAGACCTCTATCAAGCTTAAAAAACTTATACAGTATTTAAAAATAGAATATATATACAGTATATATATATATATATATATATATATATATATACTGTATATAATCGTCGAGATAATTTGTATTCGCACACTTTTTGGTAGAGAAATGTCCCGGTTTTTCCTAGATTGCAGGCTCGCTGTCGCTTGCCGGGAGTGAGTTGATACCTGGGTGGCACAAAAGAAATTGGGCGAAATATCTTGATGTCGCCAAGATGGGGGGGCTGGCGTCTTGAGGTCTCTGAATTAGTGGGGCGGATCATGGGGGGGAGGGAAGTCCTGAAAAAAAAACTCCCCTTAAATATCTGCACGAGATGTTTTGATTTGATAACCGCGATACTAGAGGCACTATAGTCTGTCCGCTGTAGGTAGGCCAGAGGTCATGGCCTCTGTCCTCTGTGGCTCAATATGGGCTGGAGCAAATTGGCTGTAAATTTCCACATATATTCCTTGACTGACTCTTCCCAAATGGTAGAAATATTAGCCCGATTGTTAGTTCGTTAGTTAGTTTTTTTTTTTTTTTTTTTTTTTTTTTTTTTTTTTCTATATTCCAACTACTCCCTCTCGGGCATAGGCTGAGAGCCTGTACATTCCACCGCTCAACACGGTGAAGCCCGTGAGGTCTTGTTCCAGCCTGGGGAGTGAGACATGTGAAGCATCCATCATGGCTCAAAGCAGCTCCATCTCTGAAGCGGCTGGTTGCTTCGCTCAAGTGCTTCACCGTCTCACCCTCCAGACTCAGACCCTCACTCTCAGAATGCCACCTATTGAGCAGTGAACTCACTAGGCATTGTCCCCCTGTAACATATTTTGAATATGGGAATATTCATACAGTGTTATTTAATCAGGGAACAATGAGGGTATTTTTTTTTGGCATTTCGGTGGGCTTTGTGGTAATGCACTGATACTAGGTACAGCACAAATTCAATCCCAATAATATCTTCCCATTGACATATCGGGATTTGAACCCGGGTCCAATGGATTACCAATCCAGTGGCATGACCACTCCACCACACCTCCCCTGACTTTACTGACTTTACACACACATTTTATGAGATATTTAGACTCTAAGACCACACGGGGTTTGCATCCTCTCTTGCATACACTTTCATTGGGACTCTAGTTACTAATTTTCAGATAGCAGTTTCATTACACAAGGGCACATTCATTTATTTCATTCTGGTTAGCTCTCGACGATGTTATTGAACTTAGAGAGGGTATGTGGGAGTTAAGGGGAGATTTCCACTTGAGGGATTGTTTTCTGGATCCCTTTCTCCCTCATGTTCGGCCCCGTTGCTTTTGAGATTTTGAGACTTTCGCCCCATTGGTTTGGCGATCTTAAGAACTTTCGCCCAATTTCTGTCAATGTTAAGACATTTCGTGCCAATTGGGTGTCGATTTTGTCCTGGCGAGCGATGGCGAGCCTGTAATTTGAGAGGAACCGGCATTTGGCCGGGACATTTTTCTACCGAAACATTTACAAATTTATCTTGAAAGGGGGTCTAGGGGGTGTTAATCGTAAGCTTGATGGAAATATAGGGAACAAAGTAAAAACTTCCCCTTAAAGCGGTAATTATATTTTGATAGCTAGTTTGAAAGGAGTCTGAAAAGGAGTTTGAAAAAGTTTAACTTTACTTGTCATTAGTGAGACCCCATATGGATTATGCTGTCCAATTTTGGTGTCCTTATTACAGAATGGACATAGATTCATTGGAGAGAGTACAGCGTAGAATGACAAAAAATATCCATAATATTAGAAATCTTCCGTATGAAGAAAGGTTGAAGAAATTAGGTTTACATTCGTTAGAGAGACGCAGAGTTAGAGGGGACATGATAGAGGTGTTCAAGTGGGTTAGTGGGATTAACAAAGGGGACATGACAAATTTAATGTACTAAAGCTCAGTGATAGCGAGAGAACTCGTACCAATGGTTTCAAATTAGATAAGTTTCGTTTCAGAAAAGATATAGGCAAATATTGGTTTGGTAACAGAGTTGTAGATGGTTGGAATGGACTACCAAGTGCTATAGTGGGATCTAAAACGGTAGGAAGCTTTAAGATGAAATTGGATAAGCATATGGACGAGAAGGGTTGGGTGTGAAGGGGGATCAGCCGGGTTGGGCCAATCAGCGCTCTGCAGACCCCCATAATCCTGCGTTAATCTCTAACCGTTTTAGTAAGATGATCCTCAGGGTGTTAGAGTGTTGAGCCTATACTTGGGCTTTGTAATTGAATTGGGGTTGTGTGGGACAGGGATCTGCCTTGCTTGGGCCAATCGACTTTCTGCAGACTCCCATTTTCTTATGTTCTTATGTTCTTATGTGTGTATATAGGGAGAGGGTTGTGAGGGTATCTTCGGGTGTGAGTATTAGGAGAGGAGTTGTGTGTGTGTGTTGGGAGAAGAGTTGTGTATGTGTTGGGGGTTGTGATTTTGTTGTTCTTGAGGGGGTTGTTTGTGTTTATTTTTTTTTTTTTTTTTTTGGGAGGGGAGGTGGGTTTTGTATGCGTGTGTGTTGGGAAGGGGGAGGGGAGAGGAGTTGTGTTCATGTTGGGAGTTGAGTCGAATGTGTGCATGTGTTGTGTGAATGTGTGTAGGTGTTTTTGAGAGGGTGTTGCATATGTGTGTTGGTAGGGTTTTTGTGTGCGTGTTGGATACCCCATATGTGTGTGTTGGGAGGTGGATTGTGTGTGTACGTTGCAAGAGAGGCTGCGTGTGTGTTAAGTATAACAGATTTGTATAAATAAGATTAGTTAGTTAATAATTATAGGACTCTAGAGTCTATTAACCCCTCTTGATTATTAAGCAAGCACACTGTAAGTCAAGAGTAGAGTCAGGACTGGAGCCCCTTTTTGGGAATCCCAGTCCCTTGTGATATACGATTAGTTAGTTAAAAGAGGATTATAGAGGCTATCAATCCTTCTGGATTATTAAGCCAGCACACTGTAAGTCAAGAATAGCATCAGGACTGGAGCCCTTTTCGAGTACTCCAGTACCTTCCAAATAAGATAAAGCCCTAAATACGCAACTGTCTATCTATCTAATGCCGGACGCCGTGATCCCTGAAAGGGTGGCCACGATCAAATTGCCCCAATGAACCTCTGCCCCTAGTCAGTTCCTCCCATCCAGCACCACTTCCATGTATATAATTTTTAGCTCCAGCCTGCCACCTCTTTCTCGTTTTACCTCTCCCTCTTTATCCTTCCACTTCACTCTTGTACACTCTATTAGTCATTCTCTCACTTCCCATACGTTCCACATGGCCGAACCATCTCAAGGTGTTCCTTTTCACACTTTTCAGCACATCTACATCCACACCACACCGATCTTGTATTTCCTCATGCACCTGTCTATCTCTCCATGTAAATCCGCACGCACTTCTCAAGTAACTAATTTCTATCCCTCTCACTCTTGGTATTTGTCTCTCCAACAATGTCCATGCTTCGCTTCCGTAATTCAGTGTCGGGATTACCACACTATCATGCAAGGACTTCTTTACTTCAATGCTGACCACCCTATTTCTTGTTACTGCTTTCAGCGTTCCTACAACCCTTTTCCCCTGTTGCACCCTCTCCCGCACTTCTTCATCCATACTCCCATCTATACTCAACACACCTAAATACTTAAATAAGCCGATATTCTCCATAGCCTGACCATTCAACCTCACCTCACAGTCTGTGACTGAATCCCTTTCAAAGACCATAACTCTACTCTTCCCCGATTTACCTTCAGATTCCGTTTTTCACACACTGCTCCAAACATATTTACCAGACCCTGCAATTCCCATTCACTATCGCTCATCAGAACTGTATCGTCAGCAAACAGCAGTACAGGCAACTTCCACTCATTTCCTTCCATTATCAGCGGTACACCAGCATCAACTGTTCTTCCTTGAATTTTTGTCATGACTCCATCCATATAGTACTACAGGGTGTCATGCGAGTTATGACCATTTTTAATAATAAATTAGTACATTTAATTAATAAACTTGTTCTATACACATACTTTTTTCTGTTTCAGTGTTTGGTAATCATTCATTTAGTTTTGACGGTTGGGAGGGAGGGTGGGAAGCTACGCTGGTGCCGTTATGGGGAGGTTTACCCTTTATTTGTTCGTTATGTCATGATATCTTTGAAAAAGGGAATATTTCTAAACTGCAATTTACGGATTTGTCAATTATTATAATATGAAGCCTTGCAGTATTGTAATTAGCTGTTACACATTCTCTACTCTAATGAAACGTGGCATTAATGCATCAGATCGCGCAAAAGTTTATAACTTAACTGTGATCTGGCCCAAGAGGACCTTGCCAGGACCTAATGCCAGAAGTTATTCCTGTAAGCATTCTTGTAAGCATTAATTTAGCAAGAGTTAAAGACCAATAGCATTTTAAAATTAGTTACCCAATTTAATTAGTTTTCTCAATCGCAGATTTGTAAAAAATGGAATAATAAATGGGGTAATAAAACTTATATATATCAGCCGACGTTTTGCTTATGTTTATATAAAACAAATAATTGAATTGTCTAACAGTGTGATTAGCAAATTATTAAAGTATAGACGTAATAATACATTGATTATAAATTAATGTGAAAATAAATATAAATACATCCGTCCAACTACATTTAGATAAACATTGTGGACAGTTTGGATTACATAATTTAAGCTAGTTTTGCCTTGTGTGGTAGAATAGATATATCGTTAACTTCTTGTGTACCGGCGACGTAGTTTTAATTATATTCTAGCAATATTTGGACGATTGTATGTATTTCAAAGAAGTGAATTCCAAAGAGATTTAGGAGAGGTAAGTTGACTCCCACCCTTTCTTCTAAATCTGCCGGAAGATGTCTTGGAATACAGACGAAAGCTTGCAGCTCCGTTTTTCATATTTTTCAAGCGATTACAAGAATATTGGTTTGAGTCCCGGAGGGAAGAAGGAAAACCTAATATTCAGTAGTGGCCCCGAAATCATTAACGATATGCCCATTAGTATAATAGTCCCCTTTCAAGCGCCCGTGGGTAACCAGTTTGAATCGACCGCCCCGGGGAGAAAGAGTCCTACGTCATAAGTGCAACGCTAATTCTCTTATGGAATCGTCTTATGATTGGGTACTCACTACGAAAAAACTTTCGAAAAAATAAAAAGGAAAAATAAACGTAAAATATGTTATATCTAATGCTTTCCATCTCAGTGGATTTCTTGCGGATTCTATTCCCGACGCTGCTCCCTGAGCCGCCATACTTCCTTCAATGACATATTAAGACTAACTCAAGACATCAAACGAATGGGAAGGGGATGGAAGGGAGGGCCCTACATCGTCAATGATTTCGGGGCCACTACTAAATATTAAGTTTTCCTTCTTCCCTCCGGGACTCAAACCGATAATTTATTAGTGGTCCCTCCATCATTGACGATATGCCTGATATCTAAGACTGGAGGGGGTCATTCGTGACAATATCACCACTAACAAATACCGGTACCATAGGTAGAGACAAATTAGAATCATATAAAATTGTTAAGTCTTTATTGCTTATATACAATAACAAATAAAAAGTGGAAAGAAAGCAGTGCGTTACTTCAAAGAATATCTGCTTATATTTGACCGATTAGGTACATCTGAGATCTCACATTGAGGTTCATCACAATTGTTGCTTTGGAACTTACTTACAGTATATTCCTGTTCAACTAAAAACGGACACATAAATTATATCCTAGGAGTATGTATTTTGTTCTTAAACTATTTGTATATTTCATATAATTTGTACACATTCTTATACTATATAGTTATAACTATGATAGATATCTTTTATCAAAATAGAAAATATTTTAAAGCTGCATAACCAGCTCGATTTATTAAGTATCACAGCTCGTGATCTTATCACATTATCCGGCGGAGGGGTTCTAGGGGTCTTTATGGGCTTACCGACACTCCTCCCTCCTTTTTCACCTTTGAAGATTAAACTTATTTCGTACTAGCACATGGACTAACTAGACCCGCTGCCGTAATGCCACACAGGCTAGTGTCGGTTTATCCAGAGCCACAGACAGGTATCGTGTCAAGAAAGTATGATTGGAAGCCCACAATTTAGTGTTAGCTATGCCATCAATTGAAATTGTTTGTAAAATTCTGAGAGAGACAGCCCACTTTCTGATGTCGTGGGCTCTGCCCACTACACCGGGATTACTTTCCATAATGACATCCACAAGTAAAGAAGCTAATTTCTTGCTCGTGACGCGAGTACCTGTGCTGTTGACCCATAAACCAGGCTGGTTGTTGAGGTTGTGCCACCCTCATAAATTTGATTAAAGCTTGTACTGGGCACAGAATATGATGCGTATGTCCGCGTTTGAGTGCCGGTACTGTAAATTCTGTAAATACATGATTACAATGTTCATTCTTTGTTATGAATGTAGGAGACGGAGCGATTTGTAAGTGTTCATTAAGTCTCCCAAACCTGAGGCAATTTGGTTCGTTGCTCATCGCCGCTAGCTCAGATACCCTGTTTCCTGTTGCTAAAGCCATAAGGAACACAGCCTTCTTTAACAATGAGTCAAAATCCGACGCATGATTATACTTGCGCGAGTGAAGTAAGGACAAGGCTTTGTCTAGCGACCAGGTAGGCATGAGCTGACGTGGTGGTGGGCGCAGTTTGAAACATGCCCTCATGAACCCTGTCTCCTCTGCCTGTGGTATGGATAGATCAGTTAGGTCGTAAAAGGGGTTGCTAATGGCAGATAAGTGGTTTTTAAGAGTGACTACAGAAAAGCGCTTTTGTTCAAACAAATAATCTTAGTACTTAAAGATCAAGGCTACTGACGAGTCTGTTTGTGTCGTTTCTACTATCCAGGTTGTGAACGTTTTCCAATGAGATTGGTATTGTCTCCTGGTCGACATAGTATATTGATTAAGACAATTATTTGTATCACTCTCCCCATACTGAGTTAACCATTTGGCCTTTTGAATGTCCAGAAGGCAAAAGTCAGTGAGGTCTCTAGGTTGCCAATTATCTCTAAGTGGAAGTACGAGACCGGGAGTGACACCGGGTTCTCGCACCACATTTTCAATTGGTGGCACCACTCCTGAGCCGGCTAAAGTGGCGCGATCATCGAGGCTAAGCCCCGGTAACCCCGTAGTTTGTGAACTACTTGACACATGAGTGAAGCATCTGGAGGCGTAAAAAGATAGATAGAATTCCAATTGTTCCAGTCCTCCGTCAATGCGTTTGGACCCCCCGCCGAGGTTAACTCCCGGCAGGTTAGGAAGAGAGGGAGTCTGTGGTTTCCTTATGATGCAAATAGATCCACTTGTGGATGGTATGGCTCTGCAATCATCTTGTTGAAGACCTTTTGCTTTATTGCCCATTCTACTTGAGTGCTCTGTCTCCGGGACAGAGCGTCTGCCCAGACATTCGCCACGCCCGGGAGGTAAAATGCATGGAGATGAATGCTCAGCTTTTCGGCTAGAGCAAAAATCTGTTCTGACAAATCTAGTAACTTTCAAGACCTCGTTGACCCTTGCTTTTGAATGCAATGTACGTTCAAATTGTCCATCCGAAAGGCTATTGATTTTCTCTGTAAAGAAGAGCCGTGAGTTTGGAAAAAAAAAAAAAAGGAACTAGAAGTTCTTGTTTGTTGATATGAAAGATCTCGTCTTGGGACCAAAGACCCTGACCCTGGTGGCCTAGGTTCGATTGATATCTTCAGCCTATTGTCCCTGAAGCATCTGTGTCTACCCATACCGTAGGTGGGGGAGAAACCCACATCATTATTGAGTGCAATGTTTTCTTCTTTGCCCAGACCGACAGTAAGTTGTGAATTAATGGAGGAATGGTCCATAATTTCCTTTCCGGCAAGATTGGGATTTTTTTTTTGCCTTCCAAGATTAATCTCTTCACTTTCAACCGGCCCAACTTAACAGTTAGTTGAATCCAGTTGAGAGAACCGATCAGGGACTCCCACTGTAGTATGATATTATAAGCCCTGCATATATATTGCTATACATTTATCTCACTGTTTTTATGCCTTTATCCCTGTAACTTTTAAACTCTCAACATTCTTATTAAACATTCTTCATTTATTGAACTCCCTATAACTTTATCTATCTCTTTAACATATAATATATTTATTGTTACTTCCACTTTCTTCTTTCATATCTTACTAACTCTTGGTCATCCTCCTTTCGGGACTTCGGTGAGACTTTTTCTATTGCACTAGACATATCGAAAGCCTTCGATAGAGTCTGGCATAAATCTTTAATTTCTAAACTACCCTCCTTCGGTTTCTATCCCTCCATCTGTGCCTTTGTCTCTAATTTCCTTTCCGGCCGTTCCATAGCTGCGGTTGTGGACGGCCATTGTTCACTTCCTCACCCTATAAACTCTGGTGTTCCTCAGGGCTCTGTCCTATCTCCTATTCTCTTTCTAATTTTTATAAATGATCTCCTTAACTGTACCTTAATTCCCATCCATTCATACGCAGACGACTCAACCTTACACTACTCCATTAGTTTTTCAGAACGCCCCAGCCAGCAATCCCTCAACGACAAACGTAATGAAGCCATAGAACTCTTAAATTCTGATCTAAATACTATTTCCAATTGGGGCAGAGAAAACCTTGTTAACTTTAATGCTTCCAAAACCCAATTTCTCCATCTATCTACCCGTCAGGATCTTCCAGTGGACTATCCCTTATTCTTCAACAATACAAAAATCAACCCTTTATCTTCTCTCAATATTCTTGGTGTCTCTTTTTCTTCTGCTCTCATTTGGAAGGACCATATTACCAGTCTTGCTAAGGCAGCCTCCCAGAAGCTGGGTGTGCTCAACCGCCTTAGGGGGTTCTTTTCCCCTGCACAGCTTCTTGCTCTGTACAGGGGCATAGTGCGCCCTTGTATTGAGTATTGTTCACATGTGTGGGGAGGTTCCTCTCACACCGCTCTCCTAGACAAAGTTGAAAGGAAGGCCTTTCGTATCATTAACTCCCGTCCACTCACCAACTCTCTGCAATCTCTCTCTCTCCGCCGCAATGTTGCATCTCTCTCGCTATTCTATCGCTACTATAATAATCAGTGTTCCTCAGAGCTATCCCAGTGCATACCACACCTCCTTTACGTAGGGCACGTGGTACCCGTCTTGCAACTCAATCCCACCCCTACTCTGTGCAACTCTCCAACCCAAGAGTGAAACGTTACTCTCAAACTTTCTTCTACTCAACATCTGAGCTCTGGAACTCTCTCCCAGAATCAGTCTTTCCCTCTTCCTATGACTTAAATTGCTTCAAACTCCGTGTGTCCAGGCATTTTGTAGGTAGTAGGGGTAGGCAGCCCCGCCCAGGGAAGTACTACCGCCAAGGTTTCGGGAGACTCAGGGAATAGCCTGAATTCCATTTTCTCTCCCAGGCCTTGGTAGCTGGATACATATCTTTCTGCCTCACACATCAGGGGTATCAGGAAAACCCTCTTTATATAACATACACATCCAACTTCACGACATTGCCCTACATTGCTATCCTCTATCCATAAAACACTACTCTTCCCACTACATATCATACATGTAACACCATACACCTTTACCCATAACATGGCAGTACAATTGTTAAGAGCAAACCTGGTGGTCCCTCGGATATCCACACCCCGGCATGGTTGGGTCATTGGGACACAGGGCCCTCCCGGTCGTGATCATGCGACTGTGTCAAGAGCATTGCAACGTCACAAAGCTGCTCGACGGTGCAGCTTTTTCTTTAGTAATATAAGGGGACTTCACTCTACATCAATTCTGTACACCAATTTCTTCAAAAGCAGAATCCCCTACTCTCCTTTTTTGACAGAGACTCAGTAACATCCACATCTGACACGTCTAGAATTTAATTTCCAGGGTATCAACTGCTCCAAAAATTCAGGACTAAAGGAGGGGGATGTTGCGCTTCGCAAAATCTGAAATTGCCCTGGAGGAGGTTACTAGTTTCAATTGTCCCTATTTTGATTATTCTATATACAAATTAATTTCTGCTGGTAAATTTTAAATACATATGTTGCATCTACCGTTCCCCAAATACTCCTCCAGAGCAAAGTCTTTTTGATTCTCTGTCCTCACAACTCAGTGTCCTCAACTTAAATGTTTCTTCTGAAATCACTGTGTTGGGTGATTTTAATGTCCATAATGTTGAATGGCTCACTCATTCAGCCAGGACTGATGATGCTGGTCTTGAATGTGAGCTATTTGCAGACTCATTTAATCTCAACTCAACTAGTCAACCAACCCACCCGTGTACCAGATAATCCTAATCATAATTCCCACCTACTGGACTTATTTTTAACAACCAATTCAGAAAATTATGATGTTACAGTGAGGTCCCCGCTTGGATCTTCTGATCACTGTCTGATACAGGCCACCTGTCTATCACCTACCACACCTTCCCACTCTGAACACCTGTTTTGGTGACTAAATGGCATTACGATAGGGCAGACTGGGAGGGTCTTTCAAGGTTTCTTTATTGATATTCCCTGGACCTCTTTCTTTTCTAATGATGCACACTCCACCTTGAGCCACATACAAGATTTTGTAAAAATTGGAATGGAAACTTTTATTCCTCATCAAAAGTACAGTAAAAGATCTAATTCACCTAAATGGTTTGACCATAATTGTGCTAGAGTAACTGAACAAAAAGCAATAGCCTACAATGCATACACAAGATCAAAAACACATGAAGCCTTTAATTACTTTAGAAACATCAGAAATCATGCCAAAACTGTATTAAATAAACTAAATCAAACTTTCTCCACAAGCAGGCAAATAAACTTCTAAATAATCCAAATGATAACAAAATATTTTGGTCTACTCTTAACTCATTTAAATCCAACTTCACTACTGCTTCATCCATTCCACCATTAAAAATCTCCGACTGGCAATCTTGTAAGTGACCCACGAGGAAAAGCTAACCTTCTTGCGGATATTTTCTCCACCAACTCAACCTTAGATGAAATAAATCAAGATGTCCCTGTACTTAATTTTAATTCGCCTGAAATTCCCTCACTTAAGATCCACACCAGAAATGTCAAACTATTTTGCAGAATCTCTCGGTAGATAAGGCTCCTGGTCCAGATGAAATTCCTCCAATAGTACTTAAGAATTGCTCCTTGTGCTCGCTCCTGTATTGGCAAAATTTTTCCGTCTGTGTACTCATACCTCATGCTTCCCAGTACCCTGGAAAGAAGCAAACATCCATCCAGTTCCTAAAAAAGGTGCCTCTTCAGATCCATCAAACTACAGACCAATAGCTATAACTTCCACTCTTGGTAAAGTCTTTGAAATTATATTAAATAATCACATAATTAAGCATCTTGAGAATAATAAATTAATCAGTGATAGGCAATATGGTTTTAGACGATGTCGATCAACTGCAGACATGCTATGCCTTCTTACGCATCAAATCAACCAAGCTACAGACCAACATGGTGAAACACATACAATAGCACTGGATATATCAAAGGCATTTGATAGAGTCTGGCATCAATCCTTATTGTCGAAGATGTCACACTACGGCCTTGCATCATTAGTTCCACTAATTTCTTCTTATCTTCATAACAGAAAAAATATGTGTAATGGTAGATGGCCTTTATTCTCAATTTCACTCAATAAATGCTGGTGTTCCCCAGGGATCAGTTTTGGCCCCCAATTCTGTTCCTCATTCATATCAATGTCTCATATCTACCACTCATAATCCAATACATTCCTACGCAGATGACTCAACACTCCACAGTTCCTTCACATTTACCAATTCTTTCACCCAACCCGATCTTATAAATCAAAAATAACACTGCAATTTCTCTGAACCAGGACCTTTCTAGAATTGATGGATGGGGACAAAAGAATCTAGTTTCCTTTAATGCACAGAAAACCAAGTACATTCAATTTTTCTAACCGACAGAATCTCACTGACTTCCATATATTTTTAATCATGTAAATATTCCCCCTTCCCCTAGTATTGACATTCTCGGTGTAACATTAACTACTAACTTGAGCTGGACACATTATGTTAGAAGCATTGCTAAGAATGCCTCTAAAAAACTGGGACTCCTGTACAGAGTTCGAGAATTCCTTCACTGACGAGCAGGTTGGCCGTGATATATTAAAAGTCATGTGCGTCCTCAGATGGATTACTGTTCACCTCTGTGGGGTGGAAGTGGAGTGGTTGCATTGAGGCAGTTTGGACAAAATTCAAAAATAAAGCTATTAGATTAATCAATAACCCTGCAATCACACAGGACCTTCCTACATTATCCATACGAAGAAACGTTGCATCCCTTGCATTATTCTACAGATATTTTCACAGCAATTGTTCCGAGGAACTTGCTTCAATTGTGCCGCCTCTCCACATCTTTCCCCGTAGAACTAGGGCAGCTGAGAGCGCCCATGAATTTACACTTTCTCCTCCACAATGCAGAACTTCTGCTTATCAGAATTCATTTATCCCCAGAGCTACTACTCTTTGGAATTTCACTTCCCTTGAATTGCTTTCCACAAACTTACAATCTACAAATGTTTAAATCCAGTTTTTACAAACATTTTATGAATGGAGGATGCCTTTAGGCACATGGACCTTTTTGTTTTATCTGTGTTTTTCCTTCCTCCGTTCATTGTCTCTTAAAAAAAAAAAAAAAAAAAATAATTTTGGCTCGAACGTCCCTTGATTTTGGCACTGTCACTCTTTCAACTATGGGGGAGGCACTCGCTATAGGCAGTTATGCCTTTTGCCTCCCTCAATCACATAGAAAAAAAAAAAAAAAAAACTTAAATCAACACCCATTTCCTCTGTAAATGTAAACTGTTTAACGTATTTATCCGGTCCTACGTCATACCAGAATGCTGAGTTGATGCTGTGTTGCTTCAGCATCCTTGAACCCAGTCGATGCCTTCTTACTCAGGCATCTTCAGTTAGACTTCAACAGACCTCAGCCAGAGAGAGTCAGAGCTCTTTACTCCCTCTAGACTCTAGACTCAGACTCATCCTCTATAGCCAAGCTCCTATATCCCCTAGATATATTAGACCACACAAGTCATATATCACCTTGCTCCTAAGGCTTTTATTACAAGCCTTATCATATATCTGTACTTATATACCTGTACGTTTATACTTATTATCACTTATCCAATAATTAATATGTTGTGTTATTACCTATAATCCCCTATATACTTAACATATTATATGGCGACCTTGCAAATAGCGTATTAAGGCTATACTTAAGTTTTTCCCCAATCTACCCCTCTACAATTATCAACATTACAAATCCCTAATTATACCTTACATTTCATGTGAGGATAATTGCTGTACTTCAAACCCTGCCTACCAGCCTTGCAGTTTCTCCAAAAGCCTTACAGCCTGCCAGCCTGATAACCATACAGCCTGCTAGCCGTTCTGCCAAGCTGCAAGCGTGTGCGTACGTCCATGGTACACACACAGTCACAACGCCTCCACCAGCCGCAACAACCACACACAACTAGCCGCTACGTGTGTACATCCGTACACACACACAACGCCCCTGCCTGTCGTACGACCAACTGATCAACACTGACACAACGTTCTCTAAGAGGAATCATGTGAGTGCTTAACTTTACTTAAAAGTGCATTGTTTAAGAGGTTTAAGTGATCTTGTTTTCAAAGCCTCAACCATTAGAGTTCACATATACCGCAGGTGCGATTACTAGATCACATTCTCAAAATGACCCACTGACACACTCACCCACTGACACACACAGTCAAACACCAACAACAACACCACCACCACCACCACCTTTACCTACCCTCCCTCCACCTGAACAACCTCCGCATTCACAAATTTCCATAAATACCAACCTCCAAACCCCCACTTACACAATATTCGGAGGCCACAGAACACTTATTTACTCTGCCATCTAGAGTTAATGATAATAGACGTGTATCATTTTCTCAACCTCAAAACTCAAATACATCTTTCAACATCACTTATTCAAACAAACAAAACACAGCCCCTCCTATGCATTCAGCTTCTAGCTGGAATACTACTTGGGATGATGGTTCAAATCCCAGGGACAGACCTGTGGTGTCACCTACGATTGGTGCTACAGCTCATTCTGAAGGATTTTGGGATTTTCAACCCTCTGACCCTAAACCAAGGTTGTATGCCAACAGCAATATCTTTCAACCTCCTCAACAACAACAGGGTCTCTCACATCAAATTCCCATGTATGCCAACAGCAATATCTTTCAACCTCCTCAACAACAACAGGGTCTCCCTCCTAACATACACAGTCACCAGCAATTTCCTACTATCAAACAAGAAGCGGAACAATACCCAACACATCCTTTATCAATATCCTACCAACCTCAACAAGCACCTTACCAACCAAATATCCTTGAAATCATCCATCAGAACGCCCCTAGGTTATTTTCTGGGAACACCCTCAAGAATTATTCTGTTCATGCTTTCATACAGGATGTAGACGGCGAAATTGCCATGAGAGGTGCCGGTCGAAATGATAACACCAAAGTGCAAATTTTCAAAGCTAGAATACACAAAGGTGATTCCAACTCAGCTCAGCTCCTTCTAGAGTCAGACAAAACTGAAGACTGCTCTTACGAGGAACTGAAAAGTATGTTTATTCAAAGATATGGCATACAGATGGCAGGTACATTCTCAGCTACTCACAGAATTGCTAATGAATTAAAGAACCACCAGAAATATCTAAATACCCCAGTCGATAGGATTGTTGCCACAGCTTCCACCATGACCAAATCACTTAGACATGAATTGAAGGATAAGGACTGGACACTCAAGCACGGCGGTGAGGAATACATGAATATCAAACAAGTGGCCAAGTTTGTTGGTTACATGATGGTATCAAACCTCCTTCCTGAATCCATAACGGGATTAATACAATCTATTCCATTCACCCCTAACGACACACTGGTAGATTTATCTCAAACTGTCCATGCCAAATGTAAAGAGAATGGTCTAGACCACAAAATCCAATTCCTGACCAATCCCTCAAAACCCCAAGGTGTTGTAGCTGCTATTCACAATCACTCAACCTCCCCCAATCACGCCAAACACTACAATGCTCACTCAAAACCTTTCGACCACTCACAGAAACCTAAACCTCATTACTCGCCCAAGACACCCTATCTTTCTTCCAAATCTAACTACAACCCACACAAATCTCCGACGAACTCTAACAGTAATGTCACCTGTTATTATTGCGGTAACCAGGGTCATATAACTCCTGAATGCCTCATCAAGGTAAGAGAGGAACAGGAGATGGCATCACATAAAGAACCATTTTGCCGCAAATGCAAATCTAAGGGTCATTGGACCAAGTTCTGCACTCACATGAAGGCTCTTAGGGAAAAGACTAGGACGGCCACACCAGGAAACACCAAAACGGCCACACCAGGAAACACCAAAACGGCCGCTTCAGTCAAGACAAAATCAACCAGTTCGGGGGAAGAATAGACGCCCAGCACAGTACTATACCTCCAAACTGTGCTGGGCGGACCAACAATGCCACCCAAACTCGACCCCTCAAATCTGTCGAAATAGGTTGTCTTGATAAATCTTCCTTGCTTTTACCCGCTAAATGCGAAGAGCATAATCTAAATCTCTTTAGACACAGGCTCCCCAGTGAATCTTATAAGTCTCAACAAATTTAATCTTATAAATTCTAATAATCAATTCAGTCAATCTTACGCTGATGTCAATATAAAATCAGTCAGTGACAATTCATTAGAGACATTATCTAAGGTTTATCTACCTATCAAGATCACCGAAGAATTAGCAACACCCCTGCCATTCTATGTCATTAACAAACTCCCCATAAATGCCGACTTGCTCCTAGGGTTTGTTAGTATGAATATGCTCAAAATAATAATTTTCACCCATATGGACCAAGTTATGATCGGTGGTTTAGAAGGCGACACCATCGAATGCACACGCAGTAGTGAATCCTCTGTCAAAAGTACCACCAACCACCCAAAACAGGCATTCGATCACACTAAACCTAGACCCAAAAGAAAATTCAGTTTTAAAACTACCGTAAAATCCGGTCCCTTTTCGGTCACTCAAGAGGTCACTAAAACCCCCCCTGATGCCCCCACTCCTAGCTATCAATACACTGAGGTATCTATAGGTGATCTGATAACTGACCATTCCCTTACAGCTGACGTAATTTTGCAAGATGATGTAACTATTCAACCAAAATCATCTATGAAGGTAGAAACTTATGTCAATCAATTACCAGCTAATTATCACAAATACAGCATCATCACTCTTCCAGACACTACCTCCATAAAGGGTCTTATAACCACTCCAGCCCTTCATGAGAGCAAGAATGAATATTTTGAAACTTTAATTCTCAATTACTCAGATAACATACTTAGTATTAAAAGTGGTACCAAGATTATGGAAGCAGAAGTTTTCCCTTTTATTTTTAACGACCAAAGCTTACCAGTTAGTAAAGACCTTGTCATTAACGCAGCTATTAGCAAGGATGAATCAGAGACTAGGTCACAAATAAAATCTCTAATTAATGATCTTGATTTTGAGGACTACACTGAGAAACTTGTGAGTTTGTTGTGCACGTATAAAGAGGCAGTTATGTTACATAATGAAGATCTTGGGTTTTGTGATGTGCTTCAACACAAGATCATATTACGCAACTCGGAGACTAACCCCATATACTATCCTTCTCATAGGTTTAGCTCATGCTCAGAGAGAACAGGTAGAATCTCAAGTCAAGGCTATGTTAGACCAACAAGTAGTCTCTCCCTCATCCAGTCGTTGGAGGAGCCCTATATTCCTAGTACCTAAGCGGAACCCCAACGAGTGGAGATTAGTGGTGGACTTCAGGAAGTTAAATGACGCTATCATTGAGGAGAAATTTTATATGCCCTCCATCAATGAAGTTATGAGTAATTTGAACTCTAAAAACAAAATCTTCTCTACCATTGATTTAGGTAGTGGTTTTCATCAGATAAAGTTGGACGATGATTCCCGTAAGTACACAGCTTTCAGCACTCCCAGTGGTACTTACGAGTTCAATAGACTCCCTCAAGGGTTAAAAACTAGTCCAGCCTTTTTCCAACGGCTCATGTGTCACATTCTTGCAGCCCATTTGGGTAAAGATATCCAAATCTACATAGATGACATCATTATAATGTCGCCTGATATCGAATCTCACCTTGAAAGCCTAGGAAAGCTCTTTCAAAAACTAAAGGATGCAGGTTTAAAGGTAAAATTAAAAAAGTGTAAATTCTTAAAACGTAGTGTTGAATTTCTCGGTCACGAACTTTCAGCAGATGGCATCAGAACAAAGACCGATATCACTAAAGCTATACATGAATTTCCCCAACCTGAAAATGTGACACAACTCCGCCAATTCCTTGGCCTAGCCGGGTACTACCGTAGTTTCATCTCCAAATTTTCGGAAAAAGCCAGTCCCCTTTTCAAACTGTTAAAAAAGGACGCTGAATTTGATAGGAAAGTATCCGAACAAACATCATTTGACGAGTTGAAGCATCACCTGTGTAATCCTCCTTGCCTGTCTTACCCCGACTATATTCAACCTTTTATTATCCACACCGACGCGTCCTATAGCGGTATTGGAGCTTGTTTAATGCAAAAAGACAGCCGCGATAAATTTCAACCTTTAGCCTTTGCCAGCAGGACTCTTAAACCTGCCGAGAAAAATTACTGTGTCACTGACATTGAAGGAGCCGGTCTTATCTGGGCTCTACAGACATTCAAAGACAAAATCCTTAACTATGACATTGAAGTGTGGACGGATCACAAGCCTCTAGTTGATCTGTTTGACAACAATAATATGTCTGGTAGATGCGCAAGGTGGAAGTACATATTACAAAGTTTCAACCCTAGGATACTCTACATTAAAGGTCACAAAAATGTTGTAGCGGATGCTCTCTCTCGTAATCCGGTACTTTGTGCACATTTAAACACGATGACTTTAGCTAATGAAGACATGTCCACAGCTCAGAGAGGTGATCCCAAGTTGTGTGAGATCATTCTTGCTCTAGAGAATAATGAAACTAACCAACACCTGGAAGATTACACTCTAATTGATAACACGCTATTTCGTAATCAACTCATCAAAGGCAAACATCAACTTGAAAGGAACATTCTGCAGTTAGTTGTACCCAACAATAAAGTAGAAGAAATACTCCCTCATCTTCATGGTTCTAAATTTGTCGGTCATCCTGGCAAAGAAAGGGCTATGCTCATTGCTCAAAAACAATTCTACTGGAAGTCCATGAAATCTGACATAGATAATCATATAGACGCTTGCGAGAACTGTGCCAGAATTAACCCTAAGCTTACACCCCAAGCTAATATCAAAACTTATCCTTGTCCCAGAGAAACCTTTCCAGTTGATTGCCATTGACCTTTTGAAAATTGTTAAGACTAACAGTGGTATGAATTATCTTCTCGTAGCCTCGGATCATTTCTCTAGGTACTCCATTCTCTCTCCCATACTTGATAAGGAAGCCAATACTATCGTTAAAACTCTTGTAAATAACGTGATTTGCAAATACCCCTCACCTAAATTTATTATTTCAGATAATGGCGGGGAGTTTGTGAACGAGACTATGTCTAAGATATGTGATGAGTACGGGATAGAGCACATCAGGGTTGCCCCTTACTCACCACAGAGTAACGGCCTAGTTGAGAGAGCTAACCGTAAAATACTCCATGAATTGAAACACATTTGTCTTGACAGGGATCATGAAATTTGGGACGAATTTATCCCCTTCGTGGAATGCACTATGAATTCTCTGCCCAATATCTCCACAGGTGAATCCCCTCTTTCATCGTCTTTGGAGAAGACAAACACCTACCCCACATGCTCAATGAACAGATTAAACCCATATATACTCAGGATTTCATAACTCATCATATAAACACCTTTAAAAGAATTCATAAACAAGTCATGAATAAACTAACCTTAACCAAAGAACAAATGATAAAAAGCAATCACAAATCTAATAGACAACAAAAACTGAAACCAGGAGATATTGTGTTCTCAAGAATTCACGACAGGGCTGATAAACTAGACCCTCTGTTCGAAGGCCCCTATCGTGTGATCAGTATTCGCCACAACATTGCAGTCATTAGACATCTGGAGAAAGGTAAAGAATCCAGGAGTAGCATTAACCACCTCAAATTAGTGCACAGAACCTTAAACTGTGTCCAAGAAAATATGGACAAAGATATCATACCCATCAACCAATCCCCTGATAAAATCCTACAAGCCCCAACCCATGATTATAATCTTAGAACTAGGAGTGTAAACAATGTTCTAGTGGATTATACTTCTATAACTCAACTTCTGTTTCAGAATAATATTAAACCTAATATCTTCTACTCATAATACACCAAGTTTGCCTATATATCTATTTAACTATGTATTTATCTTGTGAATATATTTAGTGTACTCTTGGCCAAATTGTTGTCCATTATTTATTTTTGCATAGATATCTCATATTTCATGTTTAGATGTGGCTACTCCCAGCGTTCGCATTATCTAAAAGCGTTCGCATTGCTCCTTGTGTTCACTTTACTCCCTGTGTTCACATTACTCCTTGTGTCCGCATTATTCATAGCGTTCACATTTATCTAAATTTTTACTCAAATTTTACTCCTTTAAATCTCCAACTCCAATTATTATTTACACTCCCAAGTTATATATTTTTTGTTTACTCCTCTATAATATTTACTGTTATTTTTATACTCCTTTTAAACCCCCAGGAAGACCAAGGTCAGAATCCAAACGAGCTAGATTTAGGAACAAGAGAGGACTTATTGATGCAGGAGGTTACCTGTTGTCTTCTCTCTTCGGGACAGCTACTGAAGACCAAGTGAACGCCATCGCTGATAAAATCGGTGAAGTAGAAAATACCCTCAGAAGCCAAGAAAGTTAGTGGAGATCCAAATAGACACTATTAATGAAATCTCTACTCATGTTAACGACTTACAATCTCTCATGAGTAAAGCGGAATCTACCATTAATGAACTCTCTGATATTACCTCATTTCTTGAAAACATTCTAGAAATCTCTACCCAACTTGACAACATTTATTTTATCTCTATGAAATTAGAGTCAGACTTTAGTAGACTCTTAAACGCCCTCAACGATGCTGAACACGGTATAGTGAGCTCAGATCTTCTTCCCTTGAGTAGTCTGAGGAAAATCATCACTCAGGCCGGCAATGACTTCCGCCTCTTACCAGTGTTCCCACTTGACCAAATTGAACTATTATATGGATATATAGATGTCCACATGTATAACTATGAATATATGCTTATTATTCCATTTGCATCATCCATTTCTTTCGCCCATTACATGATCACTCCTTTCCCCTTTTTTTCTCATCAATCAATTAGTTTCTTTGGACAACTCCTTCAGCAACTTGTTCATCTCCACTTCCGAGAATCACCACGCCTGGTTGGATGATTATTCATTCTCTACTCTCTGTCACTCCCCTATTATATCCCAGGCCATTTGCCCAGCCTTTGCTCTCAAGTTAATCCCCTTCCATGCTGACGGCTGTGCTAGTGCCTTGATTCACAATAATTCCATTATAGAACATTGCCAGTTCAAGGAAGTTGCTAAGAAACCCTTCTATCATGCTCATGTGTCTCACTCTCATCACCTTTATTTCCCTTCTGACACCACCATCTCCATCTCTTGTCAGAATGATATTCCATCTTCTGATCAGGTAATTTCTGGTCTCATCATTATCCCTGACACTTGCTCTATCACCTCTTCCAAGGTAACCATTTACCCAACAAATTACCACCTTACTGAACTCTATCAACTATACAACGTGAACGATATGTTTCTCACTCTCCCAAATATCTCAGCTAATATATCTAAACTTCACATCAACTCACCTGATTTAAAAACCCTTCAATTGATCAACAAGTCAATTCTACCTATGGATTTTGTTAAATACTATCACCCTTACATTGCCATCCCAGCGATTGGTACTCCTATGCTCATTATCATCATCATCCTAGGTGTCTCTTGGTTTGCTCTTTCTCGCCTGAATCTTCGCATTGCTGCTCTTGAAGCCTACGCGAGGAATAGAGCACTTTAAGTTCTTTCTTTATTTGTTTTTTAATATATTTCTTTATATGTACATATATTTATATCGTCAGTGGAACAGCTTAGGGTATTATTTCTTTCCACTGTCAGTTGTTAAATTGTATTACTATATAAGTTTACACCTGCCATGTGTTATATATAGCAGTTGTAATCTTCTCCTTATACTCAACTATATATTTATATTATTTAACATAAACCTTTATTCTAATTTGTTGGTAGCTCACACCCTTGATCTAGGTCTAATGGACAATTTTGATACGGTGTGATGTGTCAACAGACTAGTCATTTTTTGTTTACTATAGTTGATCATGGTGAGATCAATTTTTTTACCCCCGGCGAATGTAGTATGATATTATAAGCCCTGCATATATATTGCTATACATTTATCTCACTGCTTTTATGCCTTTATCCCTGTAACTTTTAAACTCTCAACATTCTTATTAAACATTCTTCATTTATTGAACTCCCTATAACTTTATCTATCTCTTTAACATATAATATATTTATTGTTACTTCCACTTAAATCAACACCCATTTCCTCTGTAAATGTAAACTGTTTAACGTATTTATCCGGTCCTACGTCATACCAGAATGCTGAGTTGATGCTGTGTTGCTTCAGCATCCTTGAACCCAGTCGATGCCTTCTTACTCAGGCATCTTCAGTTAGACTTCAACAGACCTCAGCCAGAGAGAGTCAGAGCTCTTTACTCCCTCTAGACTCTAGACTCAGACTCACCCTCTATAGCCAAGCTCCTATATCCCCTAGATATATTAGACCACACAAGTCATATATCACCTTGCTCCTAAGGCTTTTATTACAAGCCTTATCATATATCTGTACTTATATACCTGTACGTTTATACTTATTATCACTTATCCAATAATTAATATGTTGTGTTATTACCTATAATCCCCTATATACTTAACATATTATACCACGTCCTTCTCGCCGTGTTCAGACTGTGGAGAAATCGGAAACATTTCCTGCAAAATCAGTTGCGGTTGTCCACACTCTGACTGAGAGTAAGATTGGCTGTGTCCCAGGCCAGCCCTATCCACTGAATCACCTGTGTGGGAACAAGGTTCGATTTTGCCAGGTTGACCTTGAACCCTAGGGTTTGTACATGATTTATAACTTGTCTGATATGGATATGACATAAACTCTCTGACTCTGCCACTACTAGCCAGTCGTCTAGGTACCACAACACCTTGATCCCCTGAGCTAACATTGGCATAAGGGCCTGCCGGACTAATTTTGTGAATATTCTTGGTGCCAGGTTCAAACCGAATGGCAATCTCTGAAAGACATAAGTCTCTTGCCTGATCCTCAAGGTGAGGAATTTTTGGAACTGTTTGTTTATAGGGACATGCCAGTAGGCATCTTTCAGGTCTAGTGAGCACATCCAGCTTTGTGGCGGGAGTGTGAGCCTGATTTGATTCACTGTGAGCATTTTGAATGGTAAGTTGTGAATGTGTGTGTTCAGACACGAGAGGTCTACTACTGGTCGCATCTACACACTGTCCCTCTTTTGCACTAGAAAAAGTTTGGATGTGAAAACATGGAAAGTTAGATCTACCGGGACACTGATTTGTTTGGAGATCATTTCCTGGACTAGTGACTCCACCTCAAAAGAAACATGATTGAATTTTCGAGTTTGACATAAACGAGGTCGCCGGAGCCACCGCCAGATAATGCCCTTGCTTACCACTGTCCGCGCCCAAGTTCGCCGGGGCCAGGCCCAGCGACATGCTTGGAATGACCCAGTCATTTGACTGGGCTTATCCAGCAGTACTGTTCTCGAATCCAACTCGCCTACGGTAGGCCCTGGGAGAGAGAGAGTGTGACTGACTAGTTTTTTGGTAGTGTTGGGGCAGAGGTAGACGGCTGACTAGGTTTGGCAGAGGTCGTTCCCTGATGAGGCTTGTGTTGTGACTTACTTTTGTTATCCCACCCTGATGGTTTACCCTGTTTGTTCTTGTACTGAGTACCTCCCTGCTGTTGGGGAGACTTGGGGTCACGAAATGATTGTTTAGCACGGTAGATTGAGACTTACCTCCACCTTTTGGTTTGGAGTATGGCTTCTTGAAATACTCCTTCTTCGGCTAGGAGGTACTCCTCTTCAAGCTATCTACCATATTGAAAACTGCCCTCCATGTATCTGTGTTTAGTAATGATGCAGTTAATACACGGGAAAGAGTTACCCGGCGACCAATGTCTTCCTGTAGCTTCTTGACCAAATACACCCTTAAGTCCTGGTGTGCACGAATAGCCTCCATTAGGGTTATTCTGATATCACCTAAGGACTGTATGGAATTTTGTAATAGCAGCCGCCGGGACAAGTCCGTGGCTTTTCGTACATTCTGATCAGAGATGGCTGAGATAGTCCTCGTGAGGGACTGGGCAATTTGGCGACTTAAGATGAATTGTGAAAAAAGTCTATATGCTTTATTACGCAATTTGAAATCTCTGTCTAGGTGGGCTGGAGGTGGGGTAGAAAAGGGATCCTGTAGTTCATGCAGAGACAGTTTGGGAGCCGAAAGGAATTCAAACAGTGCCTTATTAATGGGTAATGAAAACCATTAATGGGTTTCTTGTGGATGTTGGTGGGAGGATTTAGAGGTAATGGTCGCTGCAAATTGTTGCGCCTCACCTTCCCAGTCCACCCACGGGCCCACATCTACAGTACCTGCCCCACCTGCAGGACTGGATTGTGACTCTGATCGAGCACCGGAATTGTATCCAATTCCAGCGTTAGTGAATTAAGTGCTTTAATATCATTCACACCGTCAGATCGTGTCCAATCAGCAAAGAGTCGTGCAGTTGAGGCGGGAGGTAATGCCGAAGTAGAAGAGTAAATAAAAAAGTCAGAGAAGTACACATTAGGTATAGGCTTAATTGTAACATCTAATAATTGCCCTTACGCATCTTTCGCTCTAAGCTTTTGACTCTTACTCACTTCTATGGTCCAGTCACTAGGGACCGGAAGCTCCCCCGATACAGTCGTTTGTGCCAAATGTGGGTTTTTGGCGATAGCCGGTACCCATGAACAATCTGGCCCATACAAGAGGGGCATAAGACATCTCCTGTGCGAGAGTCTATCGAGTGGGGGAGGAGTAACATCCGTGATAACCTGAACGTTCGTGGTAGTCAACGAGGCGGGTACTGTTGTGCCACTTGCCGTAACATTCGCCGGATTGACGTTAATAGGGAGAAAGGAGCTATTGGGAGGCCTAACCCAATTTGGTTCTAATGGCCGCACAGTTGACTCTACCGGGAAAGTTACCTGAGACGAAGGTATATACTGATGCATAACCTTATGTAGTAAATCATTGAGATCGTTTGTTATGACACACTTACTATGAGAGTCTTTCGAAGACCCAGAACCTTCCGACCCTTCTTCATGAGAGTTCGGTTGTGCCGAGGACAGATTAGCCTCCTCTGTCTCATCTGGTAGTTCTAAAATCTCCGTCGTTTGTTGCCTTGGTTCTGATTGTTCGTTTAAAGGCCACACTAAATCTGGGACCAACGAAGGGATTGTCTCTACATTATCACGTCCCTCCGCCGTATCCAGAATCTGAACTATTGGTTGTACCTGTGAGGGATCTGACTGTCTCCAGAACCCCCGTCCCTGATTAACGGGTGGTTGGGAGTCCGGTATTACCTCACTCGCTTGAGAATTAACATAGGTATGATGTGTACTAGTTGAACAACCTCGGTACTGATCCATTAATACCCTCTGAGACACTATTGGGGGGCCCTGCCTTGATACGTTAAAGTTTAGTTTTGGTATGGCAAACGTAAAGTCTTGTGATTCACTTATAGATTCCCTTGGTACATCCCTCGAATTCGACTCAGTCCCCTCCGTCCCTACCTCCGCGCTGTCAGATTGGACGTTAGGCCCTGAGGAGGTAGAGGCGGAGGAAAGTGGCCGCGGCTCCTGCCGAGGCTGGCGCCGCGACACCGTCTCATCCGTGCGGGCACTAGAATGACCAGTCACTGATTTGGGAGTTGAAGTTACCGAGTCTTCTTTCCGTCGTTTCAGCGACCTAGTTGTCTCAACGGAAGACTGACAGGACCGTCTATGCGGAGACCTAGACCTGGACCTAGAGTGGGTCCCGGGTGAAGGTGAACGTCTCTGATTTGGGCGGCCGGGGGGCGTTGCCGCATTGCTGTCGTCGCTACTCTCACTACTACTTACTAGCTCTTTAGATACTACTTTAGATTTAGCTTTTGGTTTAGGAGTAGACTTAGCCGGGGTTAATTTTAAATTAGGAGATTTGATTACCAGATAATCCCAAAGCTCTCCGTCATCACATTGTAAGGCCTTATGGCAACGTCTTTTGCGCAAACATTATACAAGTTATTAATCTCCTTTAATGCCATTGGCATGAATGATCTCTCTTCTCGAATAGCGCTGTCCGCAATTCTGAGCACACGGCGCATTTCTTAGACACCCAGATGCCCTGTGATCTGTCAAGGCATTTTACACACCTTACATATAGTTGTGTGCTATTACTGATAAAAGAGAGCAGGTAGGAGTAGCGCATAGAGTGAGTAGCATGATGGATAAGGACAAAACCCCCCCCCCGCTGTGATCGGCTCCTCACCTGCCGCCTGTGTTGCTACTATGTGTCATGATCGGGAAATAGAACATTTCCAGGAATCAATGCACATAAGGATAATCTGAGAGGTTTTACACATCCTACCTCAAGTCCGCCGGAAAATTAGCTATAGCCACTGCTACTGTAACCTTCCGCTGGGCCTGACAGTGAAAAACTTTGGTTTTCAATTTGTTTGAACTGCTTACCTCTGATCATGTGTCACTGGCCCATTAAAACTTTAGCTTTGAACTATCTTATTAATTATTTGGACTAGATAGATAGTATTGTCACACTTGACTGTTGTGCTGTGCGTAGAAGTCATGCTGGGTGAGGCTATCGGTCGGGCGAGTTCACTCGGCGGACCAAGAAACTTCCCTTATTAATTAGCATTTCCGCCGGGAGGTAAGTGGTAAAGCACACCACTCCGGGGATCATTGGTTCGTTTTCCTTGTCTGCGCAGCGAGAAACAGGCGACTACAACGAATAGTCCGCCGGAAAGAACAACCAAAACTATCAAGGGTGTTGCCATATCTGTGAAAGACAGACACCCAAAAAAAAACCCACACCAACAGGACGTTTCCTGGGTCCTTGTAACTTGTAAAATAATCACTACATGCAACACAAGGGATACATCTTAGGGCTACAATAGTAATATATTTTTTTAGTAATAAAATAATACCCCTAGCCCACTAAGGAGACCCCTACTGAGGCTGACCACGAGGCTCGTAGTAATCATCATCTTTGGAATGGTTACGTTACCTCCTGAAGACCCAGCAGCTGCACAAGGCGAAGGACCCTCCTGAAGACCCAGCGACGGTCCCACGAGAGAGAGAAAATGCAGACTCGGACACTAGAAGGTTCCGCACCACGTGTGGCTACCCTTGAACTAGAGCGTCTGCTAAAAATAACAATAACGCAACTACCTCATAGAGACGGTCTGAAGCATTATCTTGCGGATATAGTAGCCTCCTAACTAGTAGATAAGAGCAAAAACTATGACGCATAGAAACAAAAAACATTAACACATGAGACGCTGATCCTGGGGGACATGGTGGCGTCTGTACAAAAGTACCCTATTTTATCACTTCCTGCGGGCGTACCAATGGGGTAGCCTGTGCTAGCTAATCTAAAACCTGTTCAATACAACTCAGATATTTACAAATGAGCAAGGATTCACTAGAAGAGAGCGAACGAAGAATAAAGCGCGAGCACAGGCTGCGCACCACCACTCGGTACGGCCGCGGGGAGTGGAAAGAAGTATGGCGTCTCAGGGAGCAGCGTCGGGAATAGAATCCGTAAGAAATCCACCGAGATGGAGAGCATTAGATATTATTATGTTCCTTCCAACAACCAACTATACTCCTAAAATCGATTAATGAAATTTACAAACACATGTGGCAGTCCGTGGATTCGAATCCAGGATGCTCACACCGAAAATCAACACCTTATGCATCGCACCATATAACATATCTTAAGTTTATTTTTCCTTTATATTTTTTCGATTTTCTTTTCGTATTGAGTACCCAACCATAAGAAGATTCCATAAGAGAATTAGCGTTGCACTTATGACGTAGGACTCTTTCTCCCCGCGGCTGTCGATTCAAACTGGCTACCCGTGGGCGCTTGAAAGGGGACTTTATACTAATAGGCATATCGTCAATGATGGAGGGGCCACTAATAAATATGTATGTATCACGTGTATTTGTGGTTATTTCTCTCTCTCTCTCTCTCTCTCTCTCTCTCTCTCTCTCTCTCTCTCTATATATATATATATATATATATATATATATATATATATATTGTCACATCCTGCCGAACTTATACCCCAGTTCAGTTGTATGTGTGTTATGATACCTCATGTGGCCTGTAGAGAGGCTAGGGGCCTTGCCTCGTGGTCAGCCTTTGTCTCGTCAGGGTTGCGCCTACGTGAACATTGTTATTGTTGCCACAAATATAATTACTTCTTTTGTTCAGCCCTTGGGGGGATTATTTCGTTTATCATAAGTTTACACAATGATGCCTTATGTTTATTTGTTACTTTCGTGAAGTTAATGAGAGTGCAGGCGCCTGGGATAATTAAGCATTATAGCGGCGCCTGGTGCCCTTCCCTCCTTGACTCGCTTGACCGTGGGAACTCCCGCGGGTGCGAGAGCTCACTCTGGTCCTGGCTCTCGTTCTGACAACATCTCTGTGTGGTGTTGGTTAGGCTTGCTCCGTGTTTTCCCATGAATACCTGAATACCGCATATTTCTTTTTGCTCTTTATTTGATTGGAGCATAGCAGGGGCTGGAGTCAGATTGAGCATATTGTTTTGTTTTAACATCTTTAGTCTAATAGTAATTAATGTATTCATTTCTTCTTTGGTAATCTAGAATATAAGCTTCTTTTTATTCTTCCATGTTGTGTTCTATTATTCTGCTGCATTATATTTATGTGTGAATATTATTCATGGTTGGTATCTATAGTGGTTTGCGGGTTGGCCTGTTTGCTTAGTTTTCGTAGGCCTTTGAGGAACGGGGTTGTTAGGTGTGTGTATAGACCTGCAGTAACATAATAGGCTACTGCCTTTTTCTTTCCACCACACAGCATCCTCTAACTCGGGCCTTAGTTAACCCTCTAGGGGTTGGCAGCCAATCTCCAACCTACTAAGATACCAACCCTTGGGCCTTGTGTAGTTTTAGCAACAATACATCTGGTGCAGTTAGGGACTAGGGGTGGAGCCTGTTACTAGGTGAGGTTGTCCCCATCGCACTCGGGTTGTATTGAGCTAACCCCAGATGATGTTGTAAGGGTTAAGTCATTAAAGTTGTTTACCCCTTACAACACCACCGCCTTGCTGTGCTGCAGAGAGCCACTTGATGTATTATTAGGACATAGGCTAGGGATAATAGTCTTGGCACAGAGGTTTATTGCACTGGACTTTCCATGGGTTTTTGCTCTGTATTGTTCTCAATTCCTAAGCGATTGAGTATGATATAGAGTGTTCTGGGAGCCTAGTATTGGTATGGTTAGGTAATGTTGGTACAGTATAGAAAAACCTTAGAAGTTCTCTTGCATACTACACGCACTATGGAATAGACTCGGGGACAATAGATATTTTTGTGTCTCCTTGTTACTGCTTTAATAAGTAAAGAGGAAGATAACCATTTTTCCTAGAGAACCTGCGTGTCTTGGTGTTTGAGTCAGATATTAAGAGTGTGTCTGTTGCAGGGTAGTACGGTGCTGTGGGCTAGGCAATGTAAGCATCTGGTTGCCCAGGCTCCCCTCGTAACAGTGGCGACCTCAGACCAGCATAGTGTGATAGTATAGAGTTCTTGTGGTGTGAAGCAATTATATTTAGATTGTCAGTAATTTTTCTTGTATTGAAAGTCTACGGACATAGTACTCTTATTTCATTAACATGTGTCCACAACTATTGCTAAGATGTCGCATGTTGATTACATTCCTGTTCATATTGTGGGGAAGGAGGACACCTTGCAGTTTATTACAACCCAACCTAGTCAAGAAGAGGTTGCTAGCAGGAGTAGTGATGAATTAAGACGTGTGTTGGAGGCGTATGGATGGAGGTGCAGTGGTATGTCTAAGGCAGAGTTAGTTCAAGAGGTGTGCAAGTTGGCTGCGCAGCCTAGGGGTCCTTATTTTGAAGCTAGTACTTGTGTTGTGGATGATGGCACCATCCTGCATGTGCCGCAGCGTCCTAGCAGTCAGGTTAGCTATTGTTCTACTGGGGCCCGGAGTGGAGCAACAACTCCAGAGCAAGGTGATACTGTTAGAAGACCTGCCAATTCACCTTAGGTAAATAACTGAACTGGCCTGTTCAGCTTTTGCATGGGTATAGATCTTTGCATGCTCAGGTGGTCCGAACAACTCCATTCCCTGTTTAGAAACCTCCTAGGGGGTCTGAAAATTTATAGGAAAAATGGTAGTGTCAGATTGCTCACTGTTCCCAACTTGCGTCCATTTTTTAACCCACTTCCCGATGTCGTAGGACACCAAAAACAGGGGTAAATATGTGGAAACTCTGGCTCTATCAGCTGCACTAGGAGTCATCTCTCTAGCATAGACAGGGAGCCGGGGAGCTCGGGATGTGTGAAGGGTATACTAGGTCAACAAGACCTTCTGCCCCCAGATTTTGCCTCAAGTCACCAAATATTGGGGAGGTAATAAAACATCTTCAAATTGGTCTTTTTAACTTGATTATAGGATAATTATGTTGTGTGTCGACCCATATACTACATTTCCTTCAAGTGTCCTTGAGGCAGCTTCATTATAAATGTGTTTTTTTTGGTAAAAATAGTGATTCAACACAAACTGAGCAGCCACTGAAAGTCACCACTGCATAGGGAAGAAAATTAACAATCCCATATAACTAAATTTTCTGATAGTGTTCGAACCTACAAATCTGGTTCAAGGGTTAAAATGAGCTGCAAAATTCATTTCTGTAATAAAATTCTATAATGTATCAAAGGTTTCTATGCAATCATGCCCGCTCACGTTTTTTCAGACCGCCATACGCAACAATGAGCGGGGTTCTGTCCGTAACTTGTATACAGGTATAATAGACCTATCCACTCCGGAACCGGGACAGAACATTTGTCATGGGTGATTTTTTGCTGGCTTTATTCCGGTACTATTTATACTCTTAGATTAACGAAAATAACATGGTATATGCTACTTTCAGAGTTCTTTTCAACTGCATAATCGTAAAAGCACTATGTCTGGAAATGGACATCTAATGGAATATTTTTAAATTCTTAGGGAACTGGCCTGTTCGGAAGCTCAAATTGGACACCTTTGGCAGGTTCTTAGGGAACAATGACCAAATGTCGGACAGGATAGGTTTACTTGGGAAATCATGCTTTAACCTTTCCCAACTGTATTTTTCTGTTAAATATAACTATTTTGGGTCTACAAGGGTATTTTCTCATACTGAACTAAAATGTTTGGCTAGTTTTTATTGTTGGCCAATATTTTTGTGAGAATATTTATGTGATATCATTTTATTAGTAACCTTTTCAATTTAGTTAACCTAAGTATAATTATGTTGGTGAACACTGACACAGCCAAACAAAAATTATCTTCCTGTGACGAGTTTGAACCTAACCTAACCTCACCCCACAAGGAACCCCACTTTCTAATGATTATTCCAAACATATTTTTAGGTTAACCATTGCAAAATGCCCTTTGTAGAAACTACTTACAATCTCAAGCTGCTATTTCTTCAGATAACTGAAATATGTACTAGTCATATATTGCCTAACCACGAATCTATTCACAATGTTCCCTAATATTAGTATCTCGGACAGGCCTGTTGCAAGATAACGTTCCCTACGAAACTATCCTGTCCGAATGCCAGTTACACACTGACCCGAGTCAAGAAATGTTCCCTATGCGTCACTAGCATTGGCTCACAAGGCAAATCTGGCAGAAATAGAGCTAGCATTAGGGCCAATAATTGAAGTTGCTATTCACAGTGTTCCCTAACATTAGTATTGCAGACAGGCCAGTTGCACGATGACGTTCCGTAAGAAGTTTCTATTCACAATGTCCCCTAATATTAGTATGATGGGCAGGCCAGTTGCAAGATGACGTTCCCTAAGAAGTCTCTATTCACAATGTTCCCTAATATTAGTACTTCGGACAGGCAAGTTGCAAGATAATGTTCCCTAGGAAACTGTCCTGTCCGAATGCCAGGTACGGACTGACCTGAGTCAAGAAATGTTCCCTATATACTAGAGCAGGCCAGTTTTTTCCAGATTGACACTAAAGCTCTTTTTTTTTTTTTAAGAGACAATGAACGGAGGAAGGAAAAACATAGATAAAACAAAAAGGTCCATGTGCCTAAAGGCATCCTCCATTCATAAAATGTTTGTAACAACTGGATTTAAACATTTGTAGATTGTAAGTTTGTGGAAAGCAATTCGAGAGAAGTGAATTCCAAAGAGTAGTAGCACTGGGGATAAATGAATTCTGATAAGCAGAAGTTCTGCATTGTGGAGGAGAAAGTGTAAATTCATGGGCGCTCTCAGCTGCCCTAGTTCTACGGGGAAAGATGTGGAGAGGCGGCACAATTGAAGCAAGTTCCTCGGAACAATTGATGTGAAAATATCTGTAGAATAATGCAAGGGATGCAACGTTTCTTCGTATGGATAATGTAGGAAGGTCCTGTGTGATTGCAGGGTTATTGATTAATCTAATAGCTTTATTTTGAATTTTGTCCAACTGCCTCAATGCAACCACTCCACTTCCACCCCACAGAGGTGAACAGTAATCCATCTGAGAACGCACATGACTTTTATATATTACTGCCAACTGCTCGTCAGTGAAGAATTCTCGAACTCTGTACAGGAGTCCCAGTTTTTTAGAGGCATTCTTAGCAATGCTTCTAACATAATGTGTCCAGCTCAAGTTAGAAGTTAATGTTACACCGAGAATGTTAATACTAGGGGAAGTGGGAATATTTACATCATTAACAAATATATGGGAGTCAGTGAGATTCTGTCGGTTAGAAAATTGAATGTACTTGGTTTTCTGTGCATTAAGGAAACTAGATTATTTTGTCCCCATCCATTAATTCTAGAAAGGTCCTGGTTCAGAGAAATTGCAGTGTTTATTTTTGAATTGATAAGATCGGGTTGGGTGAAAGAATTGGTAAATGTAAATGTGAGTCATCTGCGTAAGAATGTATTGGATTATGAGTGGTAAATATGAGATCATTGATATGAATGAGGAACAGAATTGGGGCCAAACCTGATCCCTGGGGAACACCAGCATTTATTGAGTGAAATTGAGAATAAAGTCCATCTACCATTACACATATTTTTCTGTTATGAAGACAAGAAGAAATTAGTGGAACTAATGATGCTAGGCCGTAGTGTGACATCTTCGACAATAAGGATTGATGCCAGACTCTATCAAATGCCTTTGATATATCCAGTGCTATTGTATGTGTTTCACCATGTTGGCCTGTAGGTTGGTTGATTTGATGCGTAAGAAGGCAAAGAATGTCTGCAGTTGATCGACATCGCCTAAAACCATCGTCTAAAATGGTGTATTTGTGTCCCAGATACATTAAAATAACCTTTTAGGAGTATAATTTGATGTTGGCTCTCAAGGCAAATAAGGCAAAAATAGGGCTAGCATAACCAAAACTCTGCATGCTTATTATCTAATTAAACTCCTAATGCATAATTTTGGTAAAGCTTGCTCTATTTCTGCCTGTTTTATGAAGAGGATAATTCCTTACGAAACATCATCTTGCAACTGGCTTGTCCATAATAGTTATATTAGGGAACATTGTGAATAGAGACTTCAACTAGATAGTGTGAGTTTGTTTTGTATTAGCCTCACTCTATCTTTGACAACAGCCGACTAAGCACCTCTCAATCCCCTCCCATCAGATCATCGTTATCGACCATGGCGTCAAAGTCTACCACAGTACCAGTTACTCCCATTCATTTTAGGTCACTCGATCCTAAAGTTAAGAAAGTGGAGGATGCAGGTGACTACATAGCAAACAACCAATATATATCCCCCAAAAAGAATATAATAAAATATAAATTCTAAACAGTTTTTATTTGTACACCGCCCTCATATTATTTTAAGTAATCTCTGCCGACAAACTCACAAAAGATTGTCCCAAGACCTGGCGATACTGAAACTTTCCTGTCTTTCAGTTGAACCAGATCCTTGCCCGTCTGCTCCATCCAGAGGTCACTTCCATGCCAGCTTTCCCCATCCTCAGGGACATATCCGCACTTCACTGCCTCCTCCATGGGAACAATCCTTGCCTCAATGCATCTCTGACAGGGATGATAAAGTCGAAAAAAGGTTCACCACCAACTCAAGTTGAATAGCAGAATTTATTTTTGGTGAGTCGTCTGCCTGGGGGGTGGAGCAGCCCGGCCAGGTAGTCTCTCTCTGGGTGGAGCAGCCCGTCTAGGTAGTCTCTCTCTGGGTGGAGCAGCCCGGCCAGGTAGCCTCTCTCTCTCTGGATGGGGTACCCTTGCCAGGAAATCACCAGGGCGGGGCAGCCCAGCGGCGACAAAGTTACTTGGATAGGTTAGCCGAGCGGTGAACGATGCAATATACGAAGCATGACCTAGGTCAACGACGCATTATACGAAGCATGACCTAGGTATATGACACATTATACGAAGCATGACCTAGGTATACGACGCATTACAGTATACGAAGCATGACCTAGGTACCTGACGCATTATACGAAGCATGACCTAGGTATACGACGCAATATACGAAGCATGACCTAGGTATGCGACGCATTATACGAAGCATGACCTAGGTATACGGCGTATTATACGAAACATGACCTAGGTGTACGAGGCACTAACCTAGGTAGACACACTATACGAAGCATCGGGGGAGGTAAATTCTCCTGTGAGACGCCCTTGAACATTTCCTCAGCCGTCATCGAGAAATGATGGGGAGTCGCTCTTCGAATAAATTAGCTTTCTTGACAAAAGATTGTTTGCAATTTTTCCACAAAATTTTTCACACAAACAAATTTAGACCCTCCCGAAGAAAAAAGGTTCACCGCCAACTCAAGTCGTATAGCAGAATTTATTTTTGGTGAGTCGCCTGACTGGGGTGGTCGGAGCTCTCGGATCGAAGTATTTCTGATCGCTCCCAATTCCACCAACTCACGTTGGACAGCAGAAGATCGCCTAAAGATTTGTGTGTTAAAATCACGACAGGGACCCGTACAGCGGCGACACCGCAGCAGCCCGGCCAGGTAGTCTCTCTCTAGGTGGAGCAGCCCGGCCAGGTAGTCTCTCTCTCTCGGTGAAGCAGCCAGGCCAGGTAGTCTCTCTCTGGGTGGAGCAGCCCGGCCAGGTAGCCTCTCTCTGGGTGGAGCAGCCCGGCCAGGTAGTCTCTCTCTGGGTGGAGCAGCCCGGCCAGGTAGTCTCTCTCTGGGTATCTTTGACAACAGCCGACTAAGCACCTCTCAATCCCCTCCCATCAGATCATCGTTATCGACCATGGCGTCAAAGTTTACCACAGTACAAGTTACTCCCATTAATTTTAGGTCACTTGATCCTAAAGTTAAGAAAGTGGAGGATGCAGGTGACTACATAGCAAACAACCAATATATAACCCCCAAAAAGGATATAATAAAATATAAATTCTAAACAGTTTTTATTTGTACACCGCCCTCATATTATTTTAATCTCTCTCTAGGTGGAGCAGCCCGGCCAGGTAGTTTCTCTCTTGGTGGAGCAGCCCAGCCAGGTAGTTTTTCTCTAGGTGGAGCAGCCCAAAACCTTGGCAACTTCTTGCAGTAGATGTAATGGGACGAATGGAAGGAAACCAGGGCTGCAAATATATTATAACTTTTGTGGACACGTACCCCAAATACGTTATTGCCTGTCCAGGAAAAGAACAATCAGCCATAACAGTTGCAGAGGTACTAATCCAACACGTGTTCCCGTATTTTGGATTACCAGAAGTAATCCATTCGGATAATGCACCTGAATTTACCAGTCACATTTGGTCCCAATTATCACAAATGTGCGGATTCAAAATAAGCCACTCATCCTTATACTGGTCTCAAGGGAACTCCATCTGTGAAAGAAGCCACCGAACGATTACCAATCAAATCAGAACAAGGTTGCAAAAAATGAACACCAAATATTGGCCCAGTCAGGTAAAAATAGTCCAATGGGGGATAAATACCTGCCCGAGAGAAGATAGTATATCACACCATGAACGTGTCTTCGGAGTACCACCCCTGCTCCTACCCCTACGTCATCTAGCTGCCCCTTATGAGCCCTCATCAAACTTCGACCAATCCCTAGTTCACCTCAAAAACCGCCTCCGACAACTGCAATACCTCCAGCCTGACGAAACTGCAAAAGTTAGTCCCCACCATGTCGGCGATCTTGTCATCGTTACCAAATTACCAGTGCCATCCTAGCTCAAACCGAGATACTAGGGTCCCTTTGAAATCTTAACTGTACCAAATTGTTACCATGTTACAATTAACTATTATGGCGAGTCACGCACATACCGTAATAGATATATACGTAGGTTTCAGCCCATTGATGAGAATATGATTATGCTTGCAGATCCCAAGGATAAAGACACATTGCTTGCATCTAATGATCAAAACTTAGGATCCTCAGGACCTGTGACCCCTCCTCTTCTTCAACCCATTTCACCTTCACCTTTAACTAAACCAAATCTTCTTGAACAACCTCTTCCAACAAAAACTAAACCCTCTACAAAACAATATCCACTTTCACTATATCTACCCTCACACAACATCATCCCTGAATTTACTCCTTCCCCTCCGACCCGAACTGTCTCTGCTCCTTCTCAACTTCCTACTCAACCTAACCAAACTATCACTAAGTTGAAATCAAAACCTCCCATTTTCTCACCTGCCACCAGTTTACCTAATTTTTCTGAATCACCCTGTACTTCACCTACCACTCCAGTCATCCGTAACATCCCCTCTCTTCAACACCAAACTTCCCCTTCACTATCCACAACGTCACCAACGTTATCACCTTCCGCGAATAACCCTCCCACTGTTTCTCAACTCCCTATACCTCTCAATAAACCTCCTAAACCCTCTACATCTTCTCATAAATCACCTACCCTGTCATCTAATACTTCCACCTCTTCTACACCTAGCTCTACTTCCTCCTCCACTCTCAATAAACCTCTTGAACCATCTACATCTTTTCATAAATCACCTATCTTGTCACCTAAACCTCCTAAACCCTCTACATCTTCTCATAAATCACCTAATCCTTCCACCTCTTCTACACCTAGCTCTACTTCCTCCTCCCATATACATGTAACAATACCACTAAAATCACCTGCTTTAATTCCACCTATCTCTAATCCTATATGTACAAGATCTGGCCGACATGTCACACCACCTGAGAGATGGGCACCTACCTTTAAGCCGACGTACAAGCGGCGGGCTGCCCAAAAAGCCCCCACCTCGTCACTTCAAAAGGTCCCTGCCAAACCTAGTGCGAGGTTAGCTACTCAACCTGTTCCTCCAGCCATGACCAGAGAGGCCACCCCCCAGCTCAACAGGCTCCACCCACCTAGGCCAAACACTCCTGTCCAACCAATTCAGGACAGTACTCCAGCATCTCCTCCAGCAACCAAATCCTACTGACCCTGCCTCCATCATGAAGGTTAACAGCGTGTTGGTGTCCTCCGAAAACGGCACAAAATTAATCCGGTCTCCTGCCCATCTGCTCTTCGTAGCCAAAGCATCACAGATTCCACTTCAATTAACAATGGCTATTGACACCACCAAGCCAGTCGACATCCCTACCACCCTCTGGTGTCTTACTCTGCAGAATCTGACACCCACTCTCGCTACCTCAACCGTCAGGACATACAATTTAAGATCTCATGGTTGAGATTTTGTCTTGGACGAAGGTAGTGAAATGACGGGGTTGAGCAGCCACCCTCAGATCAACACCATAGCAGTGATCAGGGACAGCCACAAAACCCAAAGGAGAGGACACTGGAACCGACCAGCTTCCTAGGCTTTAATTCCGGAATTAAATAAGTCTACCCCTTTCTCCGGATCCGCCCATGCTCTAATTCCGGAGGAATGGGTGAGTACCCCATTTAAAGGAGTTTGAGCCCCGGACAAATCCTGGGAGCCCCAGCTCCTCCAATGACAGCGGCCGACACAAAACAACACGGCCTATCACAACGCTCCAGCTGGATTTAAACTATAGTAAGGATATGTTTATGCTAATTAAACATCAAGAGCCTTACCAATATCGAGATAAGTGGGAACCTCAGCCACCTCTCGATAATACCTCCCCGCATGAATGGGAATAAGTTAGGTCCAGTGATCAGTATCAAAACTATAGCCTGCACAAGAAAAAATGCTAGAATTCAGTATGGACAGAAAATCCTCCATTACGTCACCATTGTGCCCTCTAAAGATAAGTAACCTATATCACGAGATTGAGAATCTCCCCATGTACCCATTAATATCTAACCTGTATTTTTAGACTAAGTATTACCTTCGCTATAACCATTACAACGATATCCACATGCCCCTATGAAATTGAAATCCAGTAAGTTGAACAGTAAAAAGAAGTTGAACATAGTCTTACTTTTCCTGAAGAAAAGTAAATAAAATACGACTGCCATCTTCTCCTGGAACACCACCAGAAGCGGGTTTACGCAAGACTGTTGAAGCTTCCCAGACGTCCAGCCAGGACTCACCTCTCCCTGCCCCTGGGAGAAAGGCAGTGCACCTGACGTCCATCCCGGACCCACCTTCACCTGTACCTGCGAGAGAAGCTGTGCTCCTGACGTTCAGCCCTTCAGACTCTGAGTCCACGTCGACCAGACTCTGAATTTAGGCTACTTTAATCTTTTACCCTAAGTGTCCCTGAGTGTGTTACGTTGTTGGTTATCGTTGAGGGGTAAGGTAAGATATGCGAGTATTCCTAGTTTAATTTCGTTTAGATCTGTGCCTAAGATATATAGTGAATTTATGTTTAACGTGTAATTATTTAACCCTTATTTAGCGGCGAGCAACATAAGTCGAGTTAAATAAAGCTGGACTATGTGGCGGCGCTCGACATAACTCGAGTGTCAATTTCAGCACGTAATGTGGCTGAGAGAGAGAGACAAGTGGTGGCAGGAGACTAGCGAGCGTATGACTGCTCCAGACCACCGCGGCGAACCTACTGACACAAATCTCAGCTCCCTCCTCCCTCTCTCACTCGCTACATACTCAATTATGTACCGAAAGTACCGAATTACCTGCTTTTTGCACTCGCGTTGCACGGTTATTGCAAGAAAACTATCCATCATACAAGGATCGTTATGGTGTCATTCGAAAGCTCTGTTTATGCCCTTTCAGGGATAGGTACTTGTTTTACGTTCTGGGTCTTATTTAGGCATGAAATGATCACGTAAACAGCCCTATTTTGGCTAAAAACACCCCGCTGGGCGGTACACATAAATAAACCGCATAGGCCGCTCGTAAGGTGTTAATGTAGATCCGTACAGTGATTCTTTGAGTACGAGATAATTGTTATAATTCGTGTTCATCCTTCACAAACCTAATATTCCCGTATGCTACATACTTATTGTTACACGTATTAAATAGATTGAATACTCTCAGATTTTCCTCTCATGTGTCCATTATTCTGTGTATAAACCAGGTCGAAGTCGAAGTGTATACCGTGAAGTGATTATACCTATAAACCTTCTATATACCTAGAACCTACGACCAATTTTAGTATTCTTATTTATATTATTATTGCTTGTGGTAATTTAAAGCATCTCTTTCCATATTTTTGAAAGTAAAGATCCCCTTACCGTTGAGTTACGAATTATTCCTTAAACTAATCATCGAGTATATCAGTTACAGTGAATATTCTAATAATACACACTAGTCGGACTATATAATTCTTCCCACACTTCTCTAGGAATTCCGATTGATTTATTCATCAAGTTTACCTAACATTTGACCTTCAAGTCAAGATCTATATTACTTTAGTAATATATTAATTATACCTGATTCTAGGTAAGAATTCAACGCTACTCATTCTGCGTTCTTTTAGGAACCTGTTAATCTATTCAGAACTCCTTGTATACCATTGTTGGTAATTCATTAGTGCAACTTCGTCGTGTACAACCACTCTAGATAGTAATTTGTTTTACGCTATCTGTCCACGTAATTTTATTCGCATTCTATCTCATTGATTCTATTTTACTCAATTATAATTATCTGAGTAATAGATATACTTTGATACCAATCCGTATATCCATCAAGAATCTAAATTTCTAATCGTGTGAATTGATTTCATATACAGACAAAGTTATTATTCGTATCTTGTGTGAAAGGATATTCGCAATAACCCTTATATTGTTAATTTCCGATTTAAATTATGTTTCCTCCCATCTTAAAGTAAACTGCCTCACCTTAATCGCCAAGTTAAGATTGCACTTAGATAAATAATTATTTTTCACCCGAGCAGTCGACCTGACCTACAGGTTAAGGCTACATTGTGACATTTACCTGTCTGCGGCTTAAGATGTTGTTGTCTCCCCCCCCCCCCCCAACCTTACCATCGCCGCTGAAAGATATTCCCTCAGCTGTTCGTGTACGTGTCATATTACTTCACGCAAGACACTCAACTCTCATATATATTATTATCATTGAACTTAGGTCTTCTATGTATATATCTGTCTGTGCAGTTTTGTATATTTTCCAGTTCTGCATATATATAACCAAGTGAATATTATTCTTTTTTGAGAGCCATTTACATAACCTCTCTATCGACTGCCATTCCATACTAGCTATTCTATATAATAGTGGAGTATAAGAACCATATTTAACAACCTATGCATTTGAATAAAGAAGAGTGTAATTTACCCTGTGTATTTATTGTGTTCTGGTTGCCTGATTGAGTATACAATTGTCATATTCACTATGATCGATGTGTCCCTGTCGAGCAATGTTCCAAATATAAATATATAAAACCTGGATTGCCATTAGATAATACTGAAGCCAGTTGGATTACAACCCGGCATAACACTGGGGGCAGCGGTGTCTCGATACGGCATATCAGCTTTTACTGTGTTATTATTAACAAACTTACTATTACTCGATCAACACCCTTACGCAACATTCAGCATGGCAGCTAAATCACTCGATATTCCGGCATTTAAGCCAGAGGAATATGATATCAAAACCTATATTGAAATCGTCAAACCGGTCCTGGACATAACGTTCGGGAACGAAGACGCATCCAAGATACACACCATGGTTATGAAACTAGGGAAAAATGCAGCTATAATATCAGTGTATGTGCGTGACAATATGCCTGGGTTAACCTGGGCACAATTCGAGAGCCATGTGAAAATTGCTATCAATCCAGTCCTCGGTCAGACCATTGCAGATCGGAAGTTTCACGAAGTAAAGTATTCAGGAGACTTGGATGACATGATCCACCAACTGACCCAATCGCTATCACCGCTTTCCCTGAGGAATCTATCGCTCAGAGCAAGAAAATTGTGATCAAGGCATTAGTGAGAATTCTGCCGGAACCAGTGGCGGATAATTTTTCCATCATTGAGCCTACAAATTACGACAACGATATGCCCGTCATAAGGCGTATTATGGCTCTGAGGAAAACAAGGGAACAGGACAAGATCGCTGTCATAAGCAAAGTGACAACACACCCATCCACAGTGCCTACAACTGGCCCCACGGCACCCAGAGCCAGTGACAAGGCTGAAGATTGGGCCAGGATTCGCCCTGCAGACTGGAAACCCTGCAATGGACAGTGTGTGTTAACCTCACTTAAGAAATCCTTCACAGAGCTTACCAAGAGAAGGACCCGGTCACCTAGCTGGTGGGCCCAAATTCCTTGGATCAAGTCCAAACTAGTGGCTACCATCACGGAGGACGGAACTGCAGGCATTGGGAACTGCAACGAAGAAGAGGATTTTGAAGACCCAGAACCAGTAGTAGACAATACCGGTGATCTGGATTTTTAACCCCCCCCCCACACACACACACACAAATAGTTGTCAAAATGGCGGGGGCCTCATGAGGGGTCAAACCCAGATAATCTTCCCATTTACAGAAAAAACATTTTGAATGGGGTGAAAGTTCGACTTCTAATTGATACGGGAGCTTCTCGTTCATGTCTCTTCTTTCCTTTCTTCCGTCCTTTCACCACCCACCCCTACCAATTTCCTCCAATGATCAAGAGAACTTAGATAAACCTACCACTTGTCTCCTCCAGACCACTCAAGCTGTCACCTCCAAATTAGTGACACTTCCTCCCCACCATGAACCATTGTGCCCACTTTAACTGTGGATGCAATTATGACTCCACACCTCCAAAGCCCCTTTTAATAGGGACTGCCTGACTGCTCCGAGCCTCATATCAACTCAACTCAATTATATCAAAATAGCCAATATCTCTGATCACCTTACCCAAAGGCTTGGCCATTGGGGAACTCGAACCTTATGAGGAAGAACTCTCTATACCCGCTGACAATCCCTCCCAAATTCCTTTTCCCCTACCTGATATATCTTCCCACCTAACTCCTCACCAACAATCTGACCTAAAACACCTAATGACCACATACCAAGACATATTTGCCACTTCCAACCGAGGCGTTGGGAAAAACCAACATACTACACCATCCTATCCATACTGTAGGACAACCTATCAAGCAACCAATCCGGAGAAAAACCCCAGTTCAAAAGCAAGAGGAGAAAACCCAAGTGAAAGATATGCTAACCACTGGCGTTGTGAAGCATTCCACCAGCCCATGGTCTTCTCCGGTAGTACTCGTCCGCAAGATGGACGGATCCACCCGGTTCTGCATAGACTACAGGAAGCTCAATGACGTCACCATCTAGGACGTTACTCCACTACCCCGGATAGATGACTCACTCGATTCCTTATTAGGAGCGAAATGGTTCACTACCCTGGACCTCCAGGCAGGATACTGGCAGGTACCAGTCCTCCCCAAACATCAACAGAAGACCGCTTTTGCAACAGTCAAGGGAGGTTGTACGAATTCACTGTATTACCCTTTGGCCTATGCAACGGCTCGGCCACTTTCTCCAGGTTAATGGAATCTGCACTGCAAGGATTAACCTGAGAAACATGCCTAGCATATTTGGACGACATAATTGTTTTCGGGAAAACCTGGGCAGACCACCTGCAGAGGTTAAAACAAGTATTCCAGAGGATTCGAGAAGCCAACTTGAATCTAAAACCATCAAAATGTACTCTTGCCAAAAAGGAAGTTAACTTTCCAGGACATATAGTATCCGAAAAAGGAATTGCCCCAGACCCAAATGTGCGGATTCAAAATAAGCCATTCATCCCCATACTGGCCTCAAGGGAACTCCATCTGTGAAAGAAGCCACCGAACGATTGCCAATCAAATTAGAACGAGATTGCAACAAATGAACACCAAAGATTGGCCCAGTCAGGTAAAAATAGTCCAATGGGGGATAAATACCTGCCTGAGAGAAGACGGTATATCACCCCATGAACGTGTCTTCGGAGTACCACCCCTGCTCCTACCCCTACGTCATCTAGCTGCCCCTTATGAGCCCTTATCCAACTTCGACCAATCCCTAGTTCACCTCAAAAACCACCTCCGACAACTGCAATACCTCCAAGACCTCCAGCCTGACGAAACTGCAAAAGTTAGTCCCCACCATGTCGGCGATCTTGTCATGGTTGCCAAAGGAGTATTTCAGAGGATTCGAGAAGCCAACTTGAAACTAAAACCATCAAAATGTACTCCTGCCAAAAAGGAAGTTAACTTTCTAGGACATATAGCATCCGAAAAAGGAATTGCCCCAGACCCTAATAAACTAGAAGCCATCAACCACATAACTCCTCCCACCAATGTCAATGGAGTACGAGCTTTCCTCGGATTGGCCTCCTATTACCGCAGGTTCGTAAACAAAATTGCCACCATTGCCAAGCCCCTTCATGACCTCACCAGAAAAGACGAACCATTTTTGTGGACAGAACCACGCCTACAATCTTTCAGCACTCTAAAAGAACTGCTAGTAGCCTCTCCCGTAGTGTCGTTCCCAGACTACACACAACCTTTCCGCCTATACACGGATGTATCACAATTCGGTATAGGCGCCGTCCTAGGGCAAACAAGAGAAGGGAAGGAACATATAATCGCCTGTGCTAGCAGAACACTAAACCCAGCCGAAATAAATTATCCGGTGACAAAAAGAGAGTGTCTAGCGATTGTTTGGGCTTTACATCACTTTAAAGCCTACCTGGCAGGTGTCAAGGTCACCATCATCACGGATCCAATGGGGGATAAATACCTGCCTGAGAGAAGACGGTATATTACCTCCTGAACGTGTCTTCGGAGTGCCACCCCAGCTCCTACCCTTACGTCATCTAGCTGCCCCTTATGAGCCAATCCCTAGTTCACCTCAAAAACCACCTCCGACAACTGCAATACCTCCAAGACCTCCAGCCTGACGAAACTGCAAAAGTTAGTTCCCACCGTGTCGGCGATCTTGTCATGGTTGCCAAATTACCAGTGCCATCCAAGCTCAAACCGAGATACGAAGGTCCCTTTGAAATCCTCGCTGTACCGAATTGTTACCAGGTTACAATTAACTATTATGGTGAGTCACGCACATACCGTAATATATATATATGTAGGTTTCAACCCATTGATGAGAATATGATTATGCTTGCAGAGCCCAAGGATAAAGACACATTGCCTGCATCTAATGATCAAAACTTAGGATCCTCAGAACCTGTGATCCCACCTCTTCTTCAACTCATTTCGCCTTCACCTTTAACTAAACCAAATCTTCTTGAACAACCTCTTCCAACAAAACACTAAATCCGCTACAAAACTACACCCACTTTCACTATTTCTAACTTCACACAACATCACCCCTGAATTTACTCTTTCCCCTCCTACCCGAACTGTCTCTACTCCTTCTCAACTTCCTACTTAAACCTAACCAAATTATCACAAAGTTGAAGTCAAAACCCCCCCTTTCCTCAGCTGCCACCAGTTTACCTAATTGTTCTGAGTCACCCTGTACTTCACCTACCACTCCAGTCATCCGTAACATCCCCTCCCTTCACCACCAAACTTCCCCTTCACTATCCACAACGTCACCAACGTTATCACCTTCCGCGAACAACCCTCCCACTGTTTCTCTCAATAAACCTCCTGAACCCTCTACATCTTCTCATAAATCACCTATCTTGTCACCTAAGCCTCCTAAACCCTCTACATCTTCTCATAAATCACCTACCCTGTCATCTAATACTTCCACCTCTTCTACACCTAGCTTTACTTCATTCTACCCTCTCAATAAACCTCCTGAACCAACTACATCTTCTCATATATCACCTATCTTGTCACCTAGCTAAACCTCCTAAACCCTCTACATCTTCTCATAAATCACCAACCCTGTCACATAATCCTTCCACCTCTTCTACACCTAGCTCTACTTCCTCCTCCCATATACATGTAACAATACCACTAAAATCACCTGCTTTAATTCCACCTATCTCTAATCCTATATGTACAAGATCTGGCCGACATGTGACACCACCTGAGAGATGGGCACCTACCTTTAAGCCGATATACAAGCGGCGGGCTCCCCAAAAAGCCCCCACCTCGTCACTTCAAAAGGTCCCCGCCAAACCTAGTGCGAGGTTAGCTACTCAACCTGTTCCTCCAGCTATGACCAGAGAGGCCACCCCCCAGCTCAACAGGCCCCTCCCACCTAAGCCAAACACTCCTGTCCAACCAAATCAGGACAGTACTCCAGCATCTCCTCCAGCAACCAACTCCTACTGACCCTGCCTCCATCATGAAGGTTAACAGCGTGTTGGTGTCCTCCGAAAACGGCACAAAATTACTCCGGTCTCCTGCCCATCTGCTCTTCTTAGCCAAAGCATCACAGACTCCACTTCAATTAACAATGGCTATTGACACCACCAAACCAGTTGACATCCCTACCACCCTCTGGTGTCTTACTCTGCAGAATCTGACACCCACTCTCGCTACCTCAACCGTCAGGACATACAATTTAAGATCTCATGGTTGAGATTTTGTCTTGGACGAAGGTAGTGAAATGACGGGGTTGAGCAGCCACCCTCAGATCAACACCATAGCAGTGATCAGGGACAGCCACAAAACCCAAAGGAGAGGACACAGGAACCGACCAGTTTCCCAGGCTTTAATTTCGGAATTAAATAAGTCTACCCCTTTCTCCGGATCCGCCCATGCTCTAATTCCGGAGGAATGGGTGAGTACCCCATTTAAAGGAGTTCGAGCCCCGGACAAATCCTGGGAGCCCCAGCTCCTCCAATGACAGCGGCCGACACAAAACAACACGGCCTATCACAACGCTCCAGCCGGATTTAAACTATAGTGAGGATATGTTTATGCTAATATAACATCAAGAGCCTTACCAATATCGAAATAAGTGGGAAACTCAGCCACCTCTCGATAATACCTCCTCGCAAGAATGAGAATAAGTTAGGTCCAGTGATCAGTATCAAAACAATAGCCTGCACAAGAAGAAAAGCTAGAATTCAGTATGGGCAGATAATCCTCCATTACGTCACTATTGTGCCCTCTAAAAATAAGTAACCTATATCACGAGATTGAGAATCTCCCTATGTACCCATTAATATCTAACCTGTATTTTTAGAAGAAGTATTACCTTCGCTATAACCATTACAACGATATTCACATGCCCCTATGAAATTGAAATCCAGTAAGTTGAACAGTAAAAATAAGTTGAACATAGTCTTACTTTTCCTGAAGAAAAGTAAGCAAAATACGACTGCCACCTTATCCTGGAACACCACCAGAAGCGGGTTTACGCAAGATTGTTGAAGCTTCCCAGACGTCCAGCCAGGACTCACCTTTCTCTGCCCCTGGGAGAAAGGCAGTGCCCCTGACATCCATCTCGGACCCACCTTCACCAGTACCTGCGAGAGAAGCTGTGCCCCTGATGTTCAGCCCTTCAGACTCCGAGTCCACGTCGACCAGACTCTGACTTTAGGCTACTTTCATCTTTTACCCTAAGTGTCCCTGAGTGTGTTACGTTGTTGGTTATCGTTGAGGGGTAAGGTAAGATATGCTAGTATTCCTATTTTAATTTCGTCTAGATCTGTGCCTACGATCTATAGTGAATTTATTGTTGAACGTGTAATTATTTAATGTAGATCCGTACAGTGATTCTTTGAGTATGAGATCATTGTTATAATTCGTGTTCATCCTTCAGAAACCTAATATTCCCGTATGTTACATACTCATTGTTACACGTATTAATTAGATTTGAATACTCTCAGATTTGTTTCTCATGTGTCCATTATTTCTGAGGGATCAGCAGGCTTATCGGATGTTTGCGGGGGTGTCCCGATGATCTGACTGGTTTTGGCTGACTGCATAGGTGGAGGTTTGGTCGGCCCTTTGATGTGAGGGGTCATACTGAGGCGGCAGGCTTTGTAGATTTGGTGGAAGCCATCTTCCTGGGCTTGGGTATGTGTATGGCTGGGGACCACCATGTCGTCTGTGCCACTAGCCGACCAGATCTCTGCAGGGGGTTTGTAAAGAAGGTTGAGTTAAGGGGGTTGGGGTTTTACATTTGGGTTTATTAGGCTTTGAGGTGGAAGGTTTTGATGAGGGAGGGTGGCGTAATTTTGTGAAATAGAATTCTTGAGAGGTTTTAGAGAGGTAGAGGTTGAACTGGTAGAAGTGTTTGAATTTGGATGACTGAGTGGAGATTTAGTGAGAGGAGAAACGGAGCGTCAGGTAGAGGTTGAAGTTCTTGAGAGATGTTTCTGTGGGGTTTTGGCAAGGGTAGAGGTTGAACTGATAGAAGGGGTTGATTTTGGATGAGTGGAGATTTTAGTAATAGGAGGAAAGGAGTGTGAGGTAGAGGTTGAACTTCTCGAGAGAGGTTTCAGTGTGGTTTGGCAATTGGAGATGTGGCATTAGGGGAAGGTATAGAGGTGGTGTGAGTGAGGGTAGATGTAGTGGCAGAGGTAGTAGAGGGGAAGGGGGGAGGGCAAACAGATTATGAGGTGGCCAGTTTCGGCCAGAGAAGAAGGAAGTGATTGTTTAGGCAGAGTAGAATTGGAATGGGGAGAGGGAATAGGAGGAAATGCTGGAGAAGTATGTGGAGTAGTAGGAGACGTAGAAAAGGTTTGAATGTCGGTTTCGGAGGACTCGGAAGGTAGAGGAGAGGTTAGGAGTGTGAGGCGGTCTGATCAAGGGTCAGAGTAGGCGTAGCGGAAAGAGTGGGAGAAGGGGGTGCTAGAGCGTTGGGATGGTTCAGGTGGTGCGAGGTAGGTCGTGGTAGTGGTGAGACGACAGGAGGTAAAGTATGTAGAGAAGGAATGTGTGTTTTTGGTAGAATGGGGAAAAGGGAGATGAGGGGAATGGGGGTTGGAAGGGATGATTCTGAGGCACAAACGTTTTTATTTTTAATTACAGAGCATGCGTAATTGTTGACTGTAGTGATATTTTCGTCAATGGGTTGGAAACGGCGTACGTGTCGGTTGCGGTACGTGCGTGATGGGCCATGGTTGTTGTTGTTGTTGTTGCTCCCTAAGCCGCCTGGCCAAACAGCCCTGAGTCCCTAAGGAAGGCCATGGCCATGGTCGGGCTTTCCCACAGAGCTCTCAAGTAGTGTAGATTGTGTTGTTGGTGTAAGTGGTTGTGTGAAATGCAGTCTTCTATGATGTTTATAATAGTATGGGGTGCTGTGTTACAACCTGGGCAGGAGTCGACGACGGAGTCATCCAGTCTCTTCTGATAGCTCAGAAGGGCTGGATGGTGTCCGCATCTCAGTCCTCGCGAGGAAGGGAGGATTCAGAAGGATGGATTTCGGGAGGTCGTGCCTGCAGCTGCGTGTTGTCTATGAGTGAGTGGATGGAACGGCGAGAGATATGAGTATGGATGTGCTTCTGGAAGCTGGTTTGGGGGTGGGCAGGGAGGGAGAGAAGATAGTATTTGTGTGTGATAGCGTGTGCTGGGTGTTGTTTTAATATTTCTTGGTGTCTGTGGATGTGTTGCCATATAGTGTAGTGGGTGGTGTTGGTTCGTGAGGCTGCTGCCAGGAATCGAGTGCCTCTCATGTCCAGATGGTCTTTAACTTTGAGGACTTTTGTTTCTTGATGTAGGTGATCTGTAGGTGTAGTAGCTGTGCAGCCTGTGATGATTATTTGGGCTTTATTTTGAATAGTCGGTAAGGTCTTATGATGTGTTTCAGCTAGGTTAGAGGCCCAGGCCGGGCTTGCGTATTCCATCCGGATATATGTATTGTTTGTAAACTGTGGTGGTGGTATCTTTGTTGTGTCCAAATTTTGTAAGGCAAGCGACCTGAGGGTGTTAAGTCTGGCTGTCAGTTTCTTTTTCATGTTTGTGGTGTGCTGTTTGAATGTCATTTGAGTATCATATGTTACTCATAGGATTTTGGGTGAGTGTGTGTGTGTTAGGGGTATGTTGTTTATGGTAAGTTGCGGGGAGTATGAGTGATCTCCAGTCCAGCTTGTGAGGAAGGTTGCAGTGGATTTGGCTGGGGCTAAATTAAGTCTGTTCTGTCAGTGCACCAGTCATGTAATTTGTTGAGATAGGGTTGGACAGGAGTCAATTGTGTGACTGTGGGTCTGGGTCTTGTGCTTTGTGGTGAATGTGAGTGGGTTATGGGTCGTCCTGCGTACGAGGCTAATGTTTATTTGGGGTGTAATTGGGTTGTATTGTGATCATGCATGTTACAGATTAAAGAGTGCGGGCGACAGGACGGATGCTTGCCAGACTTCGTTTGGGAAATTTCTGAGGCTAGATGACTGACCGGCAAAGGATCCATGTGCACATCTGCCGGCTAGGAAGTTGGCCAACCACCTTTTTTCGTTGTTGGTGCATGTTTGTGTTGTAGATTTTGTTTTTTAGGTTTTGTGGTGGGGGATGGCATTGAAGGCTTTACTAATGTTGAGTTGTGGCAAGTAGTGATCTGTGTGGTTGTCTGGCTTATTTGATGCCTGTCAAAAGCTCTTTGTGTAAGGTGTTATAGTGTTTGTGGAGAGCAGTGGCCTGAAGCCATGGTGGTGTTGGAGCTAGGGGTAAGTTGTGGGTCTCAGTTGTAGTCCAATGCATTCTATGACTTTGGAGGGGGTGCAGAGGAGTGTGAGCGGGGCGGTGTTAGGAGGGTAAGCGTGGGGGTCTTTGTTGGGTTTGGGGAAGTGCGTATAATACCATGCTTCCAAATGTCTGGTATAGTATTGTTTGGCTAACTGTAGTTTGATATGTTTATGAGTGCTTGTATGCCTTGTGGTCCCAGGTGTCTGAGGTGTATGTTGTTTTATGTTGTCTAGGGCACATGCGGAGTGAGTGCTTGAGATTGTCGATGATGTGTCTTGTCTGGTAGTTTAGTGAGGGGTGAATATTCAGGGTCTGTGGGGAATTGTCTCTTACGTCTATGACACGTCGGTCGTCTTTGTGGGGGTTTAGGGTGGCTGATATGAGAGAAGCGATTAATGAGAGTGTTTGCTTTTTGTTTGCATGAAGGAGTAGAGGCTGTTCTTGGTGATGTCAGCATGTGATTATGTTGTGTTGCTGTGTTGTAAAGTGTGATGCTGTTGTGTATTTTTGTAGAGTAGAGTTTTGGGGTTTGTTTTGTGAGCAAGTGTTTGTAGGAAGGTATTCCAGTGTTAGTGTTTGTTGTTCTTAGTATTTTGTTGTTAATCTGTGTTGTTGAGTGCTTTGGATTTGTTTTATGTTCTGGCTGGTGTGTGGGGTTCTGAAGAGTTGTTTAAGTTTGTCGCGGTGTCTAATGATGCTTTGAATTTCTGGGGAGCAGTTGGGGTTGTGTCTTTTTTCTGTAACCTCTTGGAATGTGTTCCTTGTCAGCGTTTTGGATAGCTGGTGTTAAATGTGTGGACAGCATTGTTGACGTTTTGTGATG